>CM053401.1:3385905-3511807 GCA_028644305.1 Xerus rutilus
TCCCATATTTCTTGTATGTTCTGATCATGATTTTTTACCATCTTCACTGTATGATCAAATTTATTTTCAAGATTGTATATTTTGTCTTCATTATCTGAGGTTCTGTCTTCCAGGTGATCTAGTCTGCTGGTGATGCTTTCTATTGAGTTTTTTATTTGGTTAATTGTTTCCTTCATTTCAAGAATTTCTGATTGGTTTTTTTTCATGATCTCTAGCTCTTTCTTAAAGTAATCTTTTGCTACTTTTAATTGCTCTCTTATTTCTTTGTTAGAATGATCTATGATTGCCTTTATTTGCTCTCCTATTTCTTTGTTGGATTGATAAATTTTTGCCTGTAATTGTTCACTTATGTCATTCTTTATTTCACTGATCATTTTAATTATGTACATTCTGAATTCTTTCTCTGACATTTCATTTACTGTGCTGTCCATGGATTCTGTTACAGTGGTATCCAGGTTTATTTGGGGTACTTTCTTCCCTTGTTTTTTCATGTTGATTGTGTATCTTCCTTTCTTGAAATACCAATCTAAGGTATTGCGGCTTCTATCCTATAATCTTGTATTGACACTCTGGATTACCTGTGTCTCACTTTGGAGCTACTTCTGTTTTCCCAGTGTCCCAGATGGGCACTGTTGTCACTAAAGTTTGTGGCGGAGGTAGTGGACTACCTCTACAGGGCAGTGGGAGTGGCTTTAGCTGTGCACCTGAGGCGGCCCCTGAGGGCTGTTTTGCCCCTGTCTTGCACTCCTGCTAGTGAGCAGGAACTCTGGAGTGGAACTACAGGTAGGCTCAGGTCTCACTTAGGCAGAGTCACAAGCTGGAGAGTCTGTGTGCGACCCTAACAGTGAGTGTGGGCTCCCCTGGGGCTAGAGGCTAGCAGGCTCTGGTCTGCCTTCAACTGGGCACTCTGGCTTTCCCTAAGGGTGATTTCAGGCCTTCTGTCTCGCCTGACTACAGGAACTCTGGAGCGGAACTGAGGTGGGCCCAGAGTGCACTAGGGTGGGGCCTCTTCACGCTGGGGTCTCTGGAGGCCACTCTTACCCAGGGTGTGCCTTCCTCTGTGGCTGGTAGCAGACTCTGGACAATCCTTAGTTGGACACCTGTGGAGTTTCCTGAGGGTGGATCTGGGCCCTCTGTAGCTCCTGCCAGACCCCAGGAACTCTGGAGCAGAACTGGGGCAGACCCAAGCTGCCCTTGGACGGGGCTGCCTCACACTGGTGTCTCTGGAGCGACTTTTGCCCTGAATTTGGCCTCCCCAATGGTTAGAGGTAGCAGACCCTGGTCTCCCTTTGGCTGGACAACCGTGG
Organism: Xerus rutilus; assembly: GCA_028644305.1. Lineage (NCBI taxonomy): Eukaryota > Metazoa > Chordata > Mammalia > Rodentia > Sciuridae > Xerus > Xerus rutilus. The sequence continues at coordinate 3,387,213 of CM053401.1, forward strand.
AGGTTCCTGAGGGTGAGTCAGGGTCCTTTGGGGCTCCTGCCAGTCCACAAGAATTCTGGAGCGGAACTGGGGCAGGCTCAGGCTGCCCTTGGGCAGGGCTATCTCCACTGATGTCTCTGGAGCAACTCTTACCTTGAATTTAGGCTCTCCAGTGGCTAGTGGCTGGGGCTGTGTGTCCACGGAAGCAACTGCTGGGGTCCTGCGTGGTTGGGTGGGCGATGGAGCCAGGAACCCCATATAGAAGTAGTCTCAGCCCAGGACGAGCCTTGGGCTGGAGCACAGAGCCACTGGGTGGTGAGCTCTGCTGCTGCCCCCAGCTGAGCTCCGCCGCGGCTTGCTGCTGAAGTCACGCTAATTGTGGCTTTGGCTGCTGCCTGGTGGCCCTGCTTACTTGCGCAAGTGAAATTCCTGCGAGGGTAGCTGTATGATGACGATATTTACAAAACTTCAATCTTTGGCTCTGGAGAGACTGACTGCGGTGTCCGACTAGGCCGCCATCTTGGAACCAATACTTAATTAGATGGAATGCTTTGTTTTTTATGGTACTTTAATTGAATCCTGACTGAAATCTTTTGTAATCTTTGTAAACAATATTACACCTAAAAAAAATAACTCTTAGTAATCTTGTTTTTCATAAAGATACAGAAATAAAGTTAATCTCAAAATTTTTCTATTTGCCAATTTATGAAAACATGTTTAATGTTTAAATACATTACCTTATGGAGTTTAAGTAGATGAGTACTTTACTCTATATTTAACAGCTGACATTTTAGCATTTTAGCTTTGAAAATTACTCAGATGTCTCTGTTAACAAATGCGTTTATGAAGATTGATCCCAATTATGTTAAGTAGCATTTACTCATTTTTATGTTTAAAAACAAAGATATCAGACAATTGTAGTTAACAGTATTAGCCATCTACTCCCTGTTGAAGATAAGCCCTAGAAGCAATAGATATTACATTTTAGACATTTTATAGAAACCAACATTTTGTTTTCTGACCCCTAAAAAAACTTTTTGTTAGTAATTTTAAAGACATCAAGTCTCATATGTTGACCTAATTTAAGTTGAAATTCTTTTTTTTAAGTCACATGAACTAAAATTTATTTGGTTCCATACCTTATTTAATATTGATTTATGAATGTTCATTTGTGTATATGCCAATTTTGATACAATGTATATGATACATGGACACAACCACATATATAGACACAACAATACAATATACAGGTGTGTACATATATATAAAAAAGAAAGGAAACAAAGATCTTTTAGCTTTTGGTAGGTAGATATCTACCTACCTGTGGATATCTATAGGTAAGAAGCAATGCTACATATATTTATTAAAGTCTCTATTATATTTAACCTGTTAGAAATTAAAATAGAGCCTATTAGATTTTAAATTATGACTTAAACATCAGGAAATCCTGTACAGTTGGAAACACTAGGTGTAAAGTCTGCCAGCCATAGCATGCACTAAAATCATAGGTTCAGGTGGCCACTTCCTCTTGATGGCTATCAGACTTATTCCCAACATCACCATGTCCATGTCCTTCTTAGTATTTTATAAAAGCAGATTTTCCAATGAATTTGAGATTCAACCCTTGAAAAATTGGCCTCTGAAAAGACAGAGTTTAAAAGTTTCTATAGTTAGAGAAAAAAAGGCTGATGACAAAAATATGTATTAATTTAGACATGCAGGATCAAAAGTGAAGTTATCATAAACCATGAGCTCAAAAGTATATAAATTTTAAAAACAAGAGTTCTAAAAAATGACACAGCTATAATTACTCCAGTGAAAGAACATACAAAATATCTTTTTATAAGATCAGAGTTCACTTTTTGGTGAGACTAGAGTCAACCCAGATATTTAAAGAATATGACAGTTCTGAAATCCTCAGATAAAGAAGACATATGTATGAAATCATTTCATATTTCTGCATGTGCTGTAGTGTTTAGGGAGGGACTTGTTAAGAAAGCAGGGTGGTAGAGTGTGAGAGCTGATAAGATAGCCAGCTGTTTAGGTTTTACCTGTTTCAAAGTCTTTTAAATGATTACTTTGTAACTCACTAGATAAATTATTTTTATCTTAGGTTATAACAACATAGTTGACACCTAAGTATATGTGACTAAATGTAAGTATACATCTGAAAACTATATCTGTCTGAGCCTTGTCTAAGTTTTATGTAAAATTTTATAAAATGAAAGTTCATCTATGTTAACTGCCAAGGTAACAAATTAGTGCTCTCTTTTATATATTGTATCTGACATAGAAGGGCCATAGTCTCATTCAAAAACCGTCCCATATCTGTTTGCTTTGACTAAGTCTATTTCTGATCATTAACAGTTTCCAAAATGTATAAGAGATTTAATGCTATTTTTAAAATTTTTGCTAGTCCTGCTAACACATGCAGGCCCATGATTATTGTTATCATACACTAGGGGCTCTAAATAGTACTACTCTGAAAGTAAAAATTTAGTTAAATGAAAAGCTTAGGAGAGAGCACTTTATCAAATTGGTGTTCTTCAAATTGAAATTGTCTGTAGCAATAATCTAATGTTTGTATATAAATAATTATTTTGATTGGTATTTATTCAGGTCATTTGATGTTTTATAGCAGCATAAAGTTAACCCATTATAAATACATTATATATATATAAAACATTCTATGACTCTTCACACTGGAATATAAATTTAAATGTAGTATTGGAAAATAATGAGAGACGATCTGTTTAAAACTGACATTGTAAAACATGAAAGCATTTTGCTACTTTCAGAAAAAGAAAGTTAAAATTTGTCTTAGCCTTTGTATATTCATGTTTCAGATGTAATGTTGTATTGTGTTACTTGTCATGATCCCCACCTTATTGAAATAGGACTCTGCCTCTCACCTTATGCCATGATTGAATAGCTCCAAAATAGGCTCATTTAAAGTTGTGTTCAAAAGGTCAATTTTTGTTTTAAAGATTACCCTGATCTCAAAATAACAGGGTATATTAGTCAAGGTTTTCTAGAACAGAATCAATAGGAAGTATAATTACAAAAAGATGATTTATTAGGTTGGCTTATGTGTCCAGAAACTAGATAGTGCACAATTGCTGTCTACAGGCTAGAGATCTAGAAGAACCAGTAGCTGTGCAGTACAAGAGGCTGCAGCCTCAGAACAAGAGGGATCAATTGTTCTACCATAGTCAGAGACTGAAGGCTTATGGAAACTCCCTGGATCACTAGCACAGTCCACTTTGGAAAAGTGAAAAAGCAAGAGTCCAATATCCTCAGACAATCACCTCAGCAATCAAAAACCTGTCAAGAAGAATCAAGATTGCATCTGCTGCTGCTTCCTTATTCTACCAAATTTTATCCCATCCAATCCATCATTCTATTGAACAGTACTGCCACACTTAAGGAGTGTCTCCATTTCTCTTAGCTATCTGACATGCCAAACATTCCTAGGCACACCCTCACTGACACACCCATATGCCTCTTAATCATCAACATCTCAATCCAATCAAGTTGAGAATTCAGATTAGCCATTACACAGGGGATATAATATAGAACTAAGTAAAGGCTCAAAATTATAGAAATCATTTTTTCTTGGATCATAGTTGTTACACAAATTGAATTGTTTTGCTCTCTTAATTTCATTTTGTATTTTTCTTATAAACTTTATGACTGTTTCCTATTTGTGTTTTGTAGTGTTTTGTTTGTACTGCTTCTAATAAAACAACTTGAGTTGTCCTACAGGACAGATAGTAAGTATATAATGCTGACTTCCAGTACTGCTAATAATGCCAATGAAATAAAAGGGGTAACTAAAATTATAGATATTGAAGTTATAATTTGTTACTCTCACTTTAAGACTGTTGAAACTGGCCTGATGGATGTTTAAAACAAAAACTTGGAGGCCAAAGGCAAAGAAGTTGAAGGTCCAAGAAATAAGCAGCCAACATTTTGGCCCTTGCTTTGGCCCTTAAGCTACCCACAGAATAATGAGAGGCTCTCTGGGCCTTGCCACTACAAAGAGTTACCTAATCTTCTGGTCAGGGGGATGGAAAGGACCCTAGAGAACAGGAAGCAGAGTGCACATTCTGCAAATACAAAGGCTGTTGGAGAGGGAAATGGCCTTGATACTTCCAAGAGAAGGGATGTATCATTGGCAAAACTCTCACCCATGCTGGAAGAGGGCACCACTGGCATAGAAAAAGCTTAAGTAACCAAGAGGCTTCACACATGTTCCAAGTGTAATCTGTGAGGAATCTCAGCTGACTCTTGGTTAGCATTAGTTAAGAACACAATTGGTTTTGAATAGTTTTGTCTTAAACACCTGGCAGGAGAGTATAGCCTAAGCACAGTCCTACATGAACATTTAAAAGGAAAAAGAATGTTTTTAAAAAATGTAACTTAAGATGTACACTTATATCAGCTCTACAAAAAGTGAGTAAAGCTATAGGCTATAAGGAAGTGTTCTTGAGTGGAAGTGCTTAATTATAATGATCACAAAGGACTCCAGAATCACACATTTTTTCTGAGTTAATTTGAGCCTGATCTCATAGACCTACAAATCTTCCTAACTCCTACATTGATTAACTTGATCTGTTTTTCACTGACTTAATTAGGAGTTACTGTCTTTGTGGTTTTCAGAGACTGGCTGAAATTTTAATTGCTTTTATATAATTGTTTTTAAAAAGTAATGTTTTACTGTCTTGCTTATTATTGTTTATCATGATCCCTGCCCTATATATCCCTGTACAGTCACCTACCATCTGGCACTGTGGAACTCTGGACTGCTCTAATGCTGAATACCATTAACTATCCACACTCCACTTGATAGAAAACAAGAACTTTGGTTTACTCCCCCCAACTTTACCCTCTTTCAGCAGGAAGCAACTTGGAGATATTATCATCCATTTTTCCAAAGAAATGGAATCTAGAATTGACATTGGGGAAATGTAACAGTGGCTTACATTGTGCTTTGAATGTAGCCCTTGCTGTTCTGCTATTGAAACTTAATTTTTAAATGAATATATTGCTTTCACTTCCTCACTCCTTGCTCCTCTGTAACTTCACCCCCTCTTTGATCTCAGGGGAAATAGGGTTACTTTTCTCTCCTATTTTAGGCAAATTTTTCTGTCCTTGAGTACATACCCACCATAGGAACAAAGTAATGCACACTTTGAGGATGGTACAAAAAGATCTCAGAAATGACTATCTCCCGAATTAACAAGTGAATTACAACTGCAACAGAAATCACATGGAGTGTAGTCTTTCAATCACCTCTTTAAAAGCCCCCTTTTCTTGCTGATAGGCAGAATCACAGCCACTGGGACAGGAGTCACCTGTGTTTCTCCTTTGTTAGCAAAGCAATAAAACTTCTTTTCCTTTTTCTCAATACCATGTCCTCATTATTGGATTGCATTGGGGACAAGAATCAAGGTTTTGGTGACAGCAAGAGTGGCTGTCTTTGTCTTCTTCCTGAGATTAGAAAGAAAACTCAATGTTCTGCTATTGAAAATGATGTTAGCTGTGGTCTTGTCATAAATAGCCTTTATTGTGTTGAGGTTCATTCCTTATATTCCTAATTTGTTGAGAGTTACTCATGATATAAAAATATGTTGCATTTTATAGAAAGTCTGTTTTGAACTCATTGAGATGATAAAAGGGCTTTTGTTCTTTCTATTAACATGGAATATCACATTGATTAATTTGTGTATGATCCATCATTCTTGCATTCCAGGGATAAATCCCACATGATCATGGTGAATGGTACATTTAATGTGTTGTTAAATGTGGTTTGCTAGTATTTTGTTGAGGATTTTTGTATCAATGATTATTGGAGGCATTGACCTGTACTTTTCTTTTTGTGTTGTGTTCTTTCCTGGCATTGGTATCAGGATAATGCTGGCATGGTAAGAAGAGTTTGGTAGTACTTCTTTTTTTTTTAATTTTTTTTTTAGTTGTTGATGGATCTTTATTTTATTCATTTATTATTTGTATGTGGTGCTGAGGATCGAACCCAGGGCCTCATGCATGCTAGGCAAGTGCTCTACCACTGAGCTACAGCCCTATCCTGGTAGTATATCTTTCTCTTCAATTTTTGAGAGAGTTTGAGAGTATTGTTATTAGTTATTCTTTAAATGCTTGGTAGAATTCAGCAGTGATGAGATCAGAGTCTTGCTTTTTATATGGGAGGATTTAATTATTGATCAGTCTTCTTGTTATTGGATTTTTCAGATTTTCTATTTCTTTGTGAGTTAGGCTTGGTACATTGCATGAGCCTAGAAATTGATCCATTTCCTCTAGTTTACTCCCTTGGTTGTCATGTAATTGATCATACTAATTTCTTTGCATTTCTGTGATATTAGTGGTAATACTTCTTTCATTTCCCATTTTGTTTATTTGTGTCTTATCTCTTAATTCCCAGTTGAGATAAAATTTTGTCTATGTATTTATCTTTTCACAGAGCTAACTCTTAATTTTTTAAGATTTCCCACTGTTTTTGCAGGCTTTGTTCCACTTATTTCTGCTTTGGTCTTCATTGTTTTCTGCCTTTTCCTTCCTTTGGGAGTGGTTTTATTAGATAGGAGTTTAGGGCCACTAAGAGGGCAGAGACAGGTTTTTAGAAAGATGCCACTGGTGGAAAAGACAAGGAGACAAGTCCTGTCTTGATTTAAAATAAATCCCATTACCATGACAATTCCTGCTACTGAGGATTTTTCACCATGACAACTCCCACCACAGGCTCACTATTTTAACATGATCAATGGGGGCACTATTCTAATTAGGTTTTCTAAAGTAATAGGGGAGGAATTGGACAATATTCTAATCAGGTATCATGAAGTAACTGGTTGGAGCAAATGAGGTAATGTCTTCAGTCAGATTTATATGGGGAAGAGAATGCCTGACAGCTCTGCATATAAGACACTATTTTCCAGAGATCAGGGCCTCGAGTTCTTGTCTCTTGCTTGGCCCACTCCATTCAACCTAAGAGAATGCTACTTCCATCTTCACACCTTCAATAAATCTGTACTTTGCCTGTTATTTGTGTATGTCTTGCTCAGTTCTTTGTTTGGGACACTAAGGAAATGGATGCCACATGGACAACCTGCCAATAACATTTTGTCAGCCATCTACCAGTGAGCCCCTTTCTAGGGACACCCCACCACACCCACAGAAGTCTATCTCTTGGCTAGCAGGCTTTCTGATAGCACCACATGCAGCCTGAGGAGAAACAGAATATTCCCCAGAGATGCTCCTGATCAGAGGGCTTCCCTGTTTAAAATATTGGGAAATCTGTAACCCAGAAGGTTGGAGACTCTGAGACCTTAACAAACTCTATGGTGATGAGAAATCTCCCTGCCATGTGCTGAAACTGGCCTTTTGGGAGTTGGGAATTTATTTGTTGTGGTTTTTAATCTCCTGCTGAGCATGTGTGCTCTCATCTTTAACTCTCAACCACTTTACTTGCTCATGATGTCATGTCAGAACTCTTGGTTCTTTGACACACTCTCAGCAGGCATTGATCAGGCAAGTTAAAAACCAGTAGGGTGTCTGCCACTTGAAAGACTCCCATGACAGAATAATCAGTAGTGAGCCTCAGTTAGACTTAATCTGTGCTGGACATGAGCAAAGTTAACCAATACAAACACATTGTACAATCATCCAATGGTGGCACAACCCCAATTTCAACCCCATGCCTTCTCCAAAAGGAGATTAGCTCAATCAGAGCTCAACATAATGCTGTCTCCATCTCTGCTCCTTCCCAGTATTCTCCTGTCTCCTGAGGACTTTTACTCCTTCTCTCTCAATCACTTCTCCCTGCTTTTGGGCTTCACCTTCAAACTACCTCTGTCTGTTTCTGTTTCACAAAATGTTTATTGTAAATTCTCTATGAAAGATGAGGCTGTTAGCTGTGATTGTTACTCATCTCTTTTACCATTATACAAAAGAAAACAGACCAAGATAGAACCAGTCTTTTCCTTTTTCTGGGTTTAATAAAACTACAAAATGTAAGATACAGACAGTTGGGATGCCATTTAGTGGCCCCTCACAAATAAGGTTCCATGGGGGTTTTTGTCCTCTATAGGAAGATTAACACCACTGGAAAAGAAATAATAATTGTCAAGGTGCTAGAAACAGGAAACATAGGGGAGTTACAAGGCCAATGGAAATGTGTCACATTAAAACAAAAGAGTATATTCTAAAGGTAAAGAGAAATATTTCACACACACTCCCAAGTTGGTAGAGAGGCCACTCATGGTCCTGGTCACAGGAACTCAAGAGAAGTGGTGCACAAGCAGCATAGGGGCCAGAGGTTTCTGGCTGCAAATGTTAATGCAGAATTTCTATGGGGACAGCTGGGAAATAACCAATGGAAGTTCCCCAATTTCCCACAGGGACATGTTGCGTAGAATTAAGGGTCCAAATTATAGGAATAAGAACTCTCTTCAAGCCTGGGAGACTAGCTTTATGGTACAGCTCATGTTTAATATCTACAAAGCCCTGGGTTCAATCCCCAGCATGACACAAAACAAACAAGCAGAAACCCTCTTTTCTTCCAGAATAGTCAATATGAGGAGAGCCACCTCAATTTCACAGGAATCCCTGCTTGGATTTATTCTCTGTCACTGGAAATGCTTCAACCGCATAACAATTTGAAAAAAAAATTCTTTTTAAATATTATTGTGTGTCCCTATATGAGCTAAGGTATTCAGATCAATGTCCTTTGAATGGAAGCCAAAATTATAATATCATCCTGCAACTAGAACTCTTTTTCAGGAGAAAAAGTGAGAAATCAAAAGTTCTCTACACCCAATACTTTATGGCCCTGTGCCCAAACCCAATTCTATGCAATGACAAGATCCCACATAGGACCCCTAAGGCAGTTGCACAAATGAAAATGTCCTGGATAACCATTATTAAACCAAACTTCTGTTTCTTAGGAGGAACACCTATGACAACCTCATCCATCTCTTTGGGTCAGGATTCATTATTCAGTGGTCTTTATCTCTCACTCTCCAAATGGCAGCTTTCCTTAATGCTTAGCTTTCTGCCAAACATCTGACTCACAACGTTTGTATCTGGAATATAAGCTGCATAGATGATTGTCCAAAAACAAATTGGGTCCAGAGGCAAAAAAGTGTCACTTTAAAATTCAAGCTGCTGTGGGAACTAATGGCTATTTTATCTTGTACACCATAATTCTGCTGTCTCAAATTTATACCAAAACTTTAGAGCATAGGGAGGGAATGAGAAAAGATCTCATATGTATAAATCTTCTTTACCTTGAGAATGTTTACCTGAGAATTTAACAGATTCCTATATTCTTCACTATATGAATTGACTCTAACTTGATCCAAAATTACACTCAGGTCTGATAAAGATGTTTCACATGCTCATTTACTAGAGCAATTATGGCTGAGTCACTTTTTTCCCCAGAACATATGTATTTTTTTTTTTTAATTCATGGTTAGTGGGAAATTCACATTTGAATCTTGTGCACCTAAATTAATATATTTTGTTCTTATCAGTCTTGTTTTATCTAACCATCCTTTTATCTAACCTCTACCTGTTTTCTGATGTCTTCATTCACAGGTCAACTACTCCAGAAAAAAACTCAAAAATCCTCAATTTTTTTTGTTTTTATGTATATTTATGTACCTTTGTACTTTACATGTGTCTATCTATGTGTACTAGTCTATATACTGCTTTCAAGATAACAAAATTGGCATGTAGATAAATGAGTACTCATAAATTAAAATAAAATAAGGGAATGGATCCAAATACCTTTTAGTTCACATGACTTAAACCTTTAAGAAAAAGAGTTCAATTTAAATTTGTTAAACAGATAAGAGTAAAGATGCCTTTAAAATTATACACAAGTTTTCTAGGTGGTCAGGAAATCAATAGTGTTGGTTTCTATAAAATATTTGAAGCATAATATCTACTGCTTCTAGGATTTTTCTTCACCATGGAAAGGATGATTAATACTGGCAAGTACACCTGTCTGATATCTTAGTTTTACAGTTAAAAATGAGTAAATTAAATTCAACACAAGTGGGATTAATCTTCATAAATGTGTTTGTGAGAGGAGACATCTGATTTATTTGCAAAGGTAAGGTGTTAAAACATTAACTACTAAATATGAAATCAAGTACTCTTGAGTTTTTAAATTCCATAAAACAATATGTTTTTTGGTTTATTAAACATTTTTATAAATTGGTAAATGAAAAAAAAAAGAGTTTCAGATTGCTTTGTTTCTGGGTCTGCCTAAAAGCAAAGTTAATTAAAATTATAACAGGTGTAATTTGCAAACAGTACAAAAATATTTCAGTTGTTGTTTAATTAAAGTATTGTAAATGGCATAATGTATTTCATCTTATTAAGAGGAGTAATTTAAAAATTCACAAATTTTATAATAATTGTTTCAGAATGTAAATTTAAGAAAGGGTCAGCAACTAAGAAAGAGGTATAAGAAATTTCTAGGTATGGAAATATATTTTAGTATGAAAATTGAAAGAAAAAGTTTCTAGATGAAAAAGTATTTTGTCTGGTAAATTGAAAAGTTTATAGTGTGTCTAAGCAAGTTGCACAAGGTTTGAGGAGGGTAAATCTCAAAAAGGATTGTGTATGATTAAGTTGGCTATAATTAGCACAGTCAGTTGATGCTATTTAAGGTTTTTCTAAGGTGAAATATTTTGGCACTCATAAAAACCAAAATTTCGTTCTTTATGTGTTGAAGTAACAAAGTCTTAAAACATTAATAGGCTCCTATTAAAGAATACTTCTTGTGTCTGTTAAGTTACACTATTTAGAAAAAACAGTCTTAAAAGAATTAGGGTTTGTACAACTCTGGTTAAACAAACAACTGTTATTTTAGATTACTACACTACACTACAGATTCTAAAGTTTTCCTTAAAAATTAATCCTGGTTAATATAAAGACACCAGTGTATTGTGATGCTTTTACTAGCTTTTTGTATACAAGATACATTCATGTCCTCCATGTATAGAAGCCTTTAAATTTTAATTTATAGGAGAGCAATTTACAAGCTGGTGTTCTCCAAACTAAAGTTGTCTGTGGCAGTAGTCTTTTTCAAACTTATGAAAAAATAACAGATTTGGCTGTAGATTTATTTATGTCATTTAACATTTTGTAACTGGATAAAAATAACCTGTAATCAATAATGATATGCATAAAATTTTGCATTACTCTTTACACTGGGATGGAAATTTAAATGTATTTTTGGAAAGTAATAAAAAATATGATCTTAAATGTTGACAATATAAAACAAAAAATTCTGTCACTCTCACAAAAAAGGATTAGAATCTCTTTTAGTTTTTTGATTCATGTTTCAGATGTAATATTGTATGGTGTTAACTGATATTGATATAGTATTAGGAAACAATATATGAGAATTTTGTAAATGATATTTAGGAAAGAGGCAAAGATCAGTTTCCGAAATAAAACACTTTACCTAATATTTGTCAGGAGCCCCACCTCACCTGAATTAAGACTACCTTTCACCTTACTCCATGTTAAAATGGTTTCAAAGTAGGCTAGAAATAAATTTATTTAAAATTAATTTTATAAAATAGATTTTTTTATGGTTTTAAAGATTACTGTGTTCTCAAAATAAACAGAGGATATAAAACATAACTAAGTAAAGGTTTGTGATTATAAAAATTATGTTTCTTCATTCATAGCTATTATACAATTTGAACATGTTTTTGCTCTTGTTTGTGTTTTCTCATTTTTGTTTTTCTTGTATATTATATAGCTATTTTCTGTGAGTGCTTTGTAGAAGTGCAACTTCTATAACAGAGTTAATTTAAGACAATAAGTCATTATCTCATCTATCCTATGACCTCCAGTACTAATACATACCCCAAGTAATTGGAAGTGTAATTAACTTTAAAATTATAGACATTAAATTTAAAACCCATTACTCCTACTTTAAGACTGTTAAAACTGGCCTGCTAGATGTTTAAAACTAAAACTTGGATACAAAAGTGAAGAAAATAAAAAGACTAAGGAATAATATTCAAAATTTGGTTCTTTTCCTCTCCAGGAGAGTTTTAACCAAAGCAAAGCCATACATGGCCACATAAAAGAATTTTTTTCTTTTCTCTTTAATTATGACCTTAATTGTTTATAGAGATTTATTCATATTCACATTTGGGTTTTTTTCTCAATTCTAGTAATTTTAAGCCAGTTATTTTTCAATGAATCAGTTTTTTGAGGACTAAAATGTTTGATTAGTATATTTGTTTTGTTTTATACTCATATTATTTTTGATTTTTAAAATTTTTATATTATATATACTTTTTTTCTCATGTATCTTCTCCCCTTGAATAACCTCTCCTTTCTTCTGCTAACAGCCTATCTCTATTGTTCTCTCTTTTACTCAATCTTCAAATTATTACTTCTATCTTCTCTCCTTCTCCCTCATAATTCTCACATACTCTACCAATTATATTCCCTTTCTCTCCACCATTCAAAACTGTAAAACCTTTTGCAAACTTACTGATTTTATTGTAGGCAATAACTGATCATATCATTTCTGTTTATTGTGTCAATTAACATTGTAGATGTAATAGCAGAAACTATTTGGTTTAATGATGTATATTGTTTGCACCGGTTGTTGCTATTATTTGTCATCCTATAAATGGTGAGGTACTGGAAACCTTCAGGAACACTATAAGTCCACAGGATAAAAAATATACTGCTTCAGATCTGTTATATGAGTAGAAACACAAACAGCATAAAAAAGGAAGAAAACAAATTGCCCCAAATAAACCTAGATACCCCAATAACAGATTCTGTTGACACCAGAGTGGAAGAAATGTCAGAGAAGGAGTTTAGAGGTGTAAATATTTAACTTATCTGTGAGGTAAAAGATAATGTAAGGAATTAAATCAGAGAAAATACAGAAAGTGAAAGATCACTTCAATTAAAAGAGATTCTGAACAAAATATGCAGAAATCTTCAAAATGAGGAATCAAAACACCAAATTAAAAATTAAATGGAAAGCATCAGCAATAGACTAGATCACTTGGAAGGTAGAGTTTCAGGCAATGACCACAAAATATATAATATTAAAAGTAAATTTTACCATGGAGAGAAGATGTTAAGACCACAAAAAGAACTGCCAAAACATATGAGATAACCTTAAAGACCAAATTTAATATTTATCAGGAAAAGTGAAAGCTTGTAGATACAAACCAAAGAAATTCATCATCTTTTCAATGAAATAATATCAGAAAATTTCAAACCAACAAATGAAATGGAAAATCAAATACAGGAGACTTACAGGACCCAAATATACAAAATTGCAACAGAACCACTCCAAGGAATATTATTATGAAAATGCCTAACATACAGAATAAGAATAAAAATTTAAAAGCTACCAGAGAAAAAAAGGCAGGTCACATTTAGAGGGAAACCAATCCAGATCTCAGCTGATTTCTCAACCCAGACCCTCAAAGCGAGAAGGTCTTGGAATAATATATACCACACTCTGAAAAAAAAAAAAGGATGCCAACTAAGAATACTATACCCAGCAAAATCAAGCTTCAGAATTGACAAAGAAATAACAGCTTTCCATGATCAACAAAAGTTAAAAAAAAAACACATCTAAAAATTCTGCACTAAAAAACACTCAATAAGACATTTCATGAAAAAGAAATGAAAAATAAAAGTCAAAAACATCAAAGAGAGGAATTACACTACAAGAATAGACAATCAAAGGAGAAACCAATTCAAATTATAAACCTTCAAAAAATTAAAATGACAGGGAATAAAAGCCATTTTTCAATAATAACATTGATTATAAATGGCCTAAACTCCTAATTTGAAAGACATAGACTGGTAGATTGGATTAAAAACAGACTCAACAATATGCTGTCTCAAGAGACACACCTCATAGGCAAAGGGATCAATAGACTGAAGGTAAATGGATGGAAAAACACATATTCTTCACATGGATGTCATAAACAAGTGGGGTTCCTATCCTCATATATGATGAAATGGACATCAAGTCAAAATTAATCAGAAGGCACAAAAAGGTTCATTTTAAACTGCTGAAGGGATTTTTATATAAACAAGACATAACAATCTTAAATATTTAGCCCTAATCAATGAGACAACTACATACATCAAACAAATCCTTCCCAATTTCAAGAGTCAAATCAACAACAAGACAATAATGATGGGTGTCTTTAACACACTTCTCTTGCTACTGGATAGATCCTCCAAACAAAAACTAAATAAGCTAAAGAATTTTTAAAAATGAAACATTTAGACTTAAAAAACATATAGAATATTTCATCCAACAATGAATAAATACACTTTCTCCTCAGCTGCAAATGGACTCTTTTCTAAAATGGACTATATCTTATACCACAAAGCAACTCTTACAAATATGAAAAAATAGAGATAATACTTTGCATTCTATCAGATCATAATGGATTGAAAATAGAAATCAATGATAAAATAAAAAATAGAAGCTACTCTACCACTGGGAGACTAAACAATATGCTATTGAATGACCAATGGATAGCAGAAGAAATAAGGCATAAAATAAAAAAATATTTAGACATGAATGAGAATAGTGATACAACATCAAAACCTCTGGGACACCATGAAGGTAGTGCTAAGAGGAAAGTTCCTTGCATTGAGCTCATTCATTAAAAGAATAGAAAATGAACAAATAACCTAAAATCACATTTTTAGATGTAAGCCCTTAAAAAAAGGCCAAATCACACCAAAAGCATGAGAAGACAGGAAACAATTAAAATTAGAGCTGAAATCAGGGAAACTAAAACAAAATTTCCACAATATTGCTGAAACAAAAAGTTAGTAGTTCTTTGAAAAAATAAATAAAATTTATAATCCCTTAGCCAAGTTAATAAAGAGAAATAAAACTCAAATTGCTAAATTTTGTGGTAAAGAAGAAAACATCAGAACAGATACTACTTAAATCCAGATAATAATCAGAAACTATTTTGAAAATTTATACTCTAATAAAACAAAAAAGAACAGATCAACAAATTTCTAGAAACATATGACACACCCAAATTGAATCAGGATGATATAAAAAATTTAAACAGATCAGTTTCTAGAAATGACCTTGAAGATGCCATCAGAAGCCTACCAACAAAGAAAAGATCAGCACCAGATGTATTCTCACTGAAATCTAGTGGAATTTCAAAGAATCACTGACACCAATAACACCAATTCTCATCAAATTATAACATAAAATATAAAAGTAGGGAACCCTTCCAAACTCATCCTATGAAGCTAGTATCACTCTGATTGCAAAACCATACAATGATATATCAAAGAAAGAAAACATCAAATCAATATCCTTGAAAAATATAGACACAAAGATTCTTAATACTGGCAAAATGCATACAAATACATATTAAAAAGATAGTACACCATGATCAAGTGGAGTTCATTCCAGGGATGTAATGTTGGTTCAACATATGAAAATTAATAATTGTAATTTACCACATCAATAGACTTAAAGACAAGAATCATATGTTATCTTGATAGATCCAGAAAAGACATTTGACAAAATTCAGCATCCAATGGTACTCAAAACACTAGAAAAACTAATGATAGTAGAAACAAACCTCAACATTGTAAAAGTTATATATGCTAAATCCAAGGTCACAATCATTTTAAATGGAGAAAAAAATGAAAGCATTCCCTCTGAAAACTGGAACAAGACATGGATGCACTCTTTTACCACTTTGATTCAACATAGTCCTTGAAACTCTAGTAAGATCAATTAAATAGATAAAAGAAATTAAAGGAATATGAGAGGAAACAATTCAAACTATCCCTATTTGCCAATGACATGATTCTATATTTAGAAGACACATAAAACTCTACAGGAAAGCTTCTAGAACTCAAACAAACTCAGCAAAGTGGAAGGATATAAAATCAACAGGAACAAATCAATTGGATTTCTATACACCAAAAATGGATCAGCCTAAAGAGAAATCCAGGGAAAATATCCCCTTCACAATAGCTTCAAAAAAAAAATACTTGGGCATCAATCTAACAAAAGAGATAAAACCTATACAATGAAAACTAGAGATCACTAAAGAAAGATATTGAAGAAGCTCTCAGAAAATGGAAAGATCTCCTGTCTACTTGGACAGGCAGAATAAATACTGTAAAATTGCCATCCTACCAAAAGTGCTATATAGATTTAATGCAATCACTATTAAAATTCCAATGCTGTTCCTCATAGAAATAGAAAAAACAATCACGAAATTCATTTGGAAAAATAAGAGGCCTAGAATAGACAAGACAATCCTCAGTGATAAAAGTGAAGCAGGGGACATCACAATACCAGACCTTAAGTTATACCACAGAGCTAGAGCAACAAAAGTAGCATGGTATTGACACCAAAACAGACATGAACACCAGTGGTACAGAATAGACACACAGAGACACAACCACACAAATACAGTTATCTTATACTAGACAAAGGAACCATAGACACACATTGGAGAAAATATAGCCTTTTCAATATATTGTTTTAGGAAAAATGAAAATCAATTTATAGTAAAATAAAACTGAATCCCTATCTCTTACCCTGCACAAAATTCAAAGTGGATCAAGGACCTAGGCCTCAGACCAGATACCCTGCACCTACTAGTATAAAAAGTAGGCCCAACTCTCCATCATGTCAGCTTAGAATCAACTTCCTCAGCAAGGTTTCTAAAGCACAAGAAGTAAAATCAAGAATCAATAAATGTGATGGTATCAAACTAAAAAGCTTCTTCACAGCAAAGGAAACAATCAATAATGTGAGAGAGAGCCTGCAGAATGGGAGAAAATCTTTACCACCTACAGCTCAGATAGAGCCTTAAATTCCAGGATATATAGAAAACTCAGAAACGTAACATGAAAAAACAACCCAATTAGTAAATGATCAAAGGAACTGAACAGACACTTCACATAAGAAATATGAATGGTCAACAAATATATGAAAAAAATGTTCAACATCTCTAGCAACCAGAAAAATACAATTTAAAACTACACAGAAGGGGCTGGGATTGTGGCTCAGCAGTAGAGCACTCACCTAGCATGTGTGAGGCACTGGGTTTGATCCTCAGCACCACATAAAAATAAATACATAAAGTAAAGGTATCATGTTCACCTACAACTAAAAAAATATTTAAAAACAAACAAACAAAAAACCACACTGATATTCCATTTTACTCCAGTCAGAATAGCAATTATCAAGAATACAAGTGATAATATATGTTAGAGAGGGTCTGGGGGAAAAGGTACTCTCATACATTGCTAGTGGGGAAAAGGTATTCTCATACATTGCTAGTGGGACTACAAACTGGTGCAGCCACTCTGGAAAGCAGTATGGAGGTTCTTCAGAAAACTTGGAATGGAACTACCATTTGACCCAGGTATCCCACTCCTTGGCATACACTCTAAGGACTTAAAATCAGCATACTATAGTGACATGACCACAACAATGTTTATAGCAGTTCAATTCACAATAGCTAAGCTATGGAACCAATCTGAGTGCCCTTCCATAGATGAATGGATTTTAAAAAATGTGAGTCATATATGTGTGTGTGTGTGTGTGTGTGTGTGTGTGTATGATGGAATATTACTCAGCCTTAAAGAATGAAATTATAGCATTTGCTGGTAAATGAATAGAGTTGGAGAATATCATGCTAACCAAAATAAGCCAATCCCCAAAAACCAAAAGCAAAATGTTTTCTCAGATATGTGGCTGATAACTCACAATAAGAGGGGGATGAGTAGATGAATAGATGTTCACTGGATTAGACATAGTGGAATGAAGGGAAGAGAGGGCTCATATAATTAGGAAAGACAGTAGAATGAATCAGACATAACTTTACCTGCCCACATATGAATACATGACCAGTGTAACTCCACATCTTGTACAACCACAAAAATGAGATGTTATACTCTATGTACATATGATATGTCTAAATTCATTCTACTGTAATGTATACATAAAAATTTAAAAATAAAAGACAATATTTATTTTAGTGTAATTTAAGATGTACACATATGTCAGCCCCACCAAAAGTAAGCACAACTGGAGGCTATAAAGGAAGGATTCTTAGTCAGTAGTGCCTGACAACTAACAAAACAGACTGTCAGAGTCACAAGCTTTCTTTGAGTAAATTTGAGACCTGCAAATTTTCCTAAACTCTTACATAGGCAGGCCTGAACTGTGTTTCTGTGCTTGCTACTGTGATTATCTAGCCCTCATATCTAGCCCTCATATTGGTCTAAAATGTGCAATGTGACACATAAAAGACCTAACTAACTTTACCAAGAAAGCCTGAGGTGGCAGAGATAAATGAATCTCTAAATTTAATGGAAAGGTAATGCCAATAGAAAGGTACTTTACAAAAATCAGATGGCATTAGGTATCTTAACTACAGCTCATGGGGAAATCTATGGCATTATAAAAACTAAATGTTTGTATAAATATTTCTAACAACTTGGCTAATATTTCCAAAGCTTTAAATGGCTTCCATTCACAAACCAATGCCATGTTGGACTCCACGTTAAGCTTTCATCAGTTGCTTTATTCATTGTCTTCAAAAACTGATTATTAATCTTAATTGCTTTTGTGCTAATTGATTGTAAGAAAATGATGCTTTGTTGTCCTAGCATGATCCTGGCCCTATGTATACAGCACCCAGTAGTCTGCCAACTGCCTCCATGGACCTCTGGACTCCCTTGATTGTCTATGCTTCACCTGATAGAAAACCATAAAAGAGTCTAGGCCATCAAACTACAAACCAACCCCACAAATGGATCCAGACACTCCACAGTATCATCTTTACAGATAGGGTGAGAGTTCTGTGAATTCCAAATAGGCAGGGACAATAATCTATTGTCAGGCTGAAGCAGTTATAAGATGAGACCTTCAGGTTCTCAGACACCCAAAATGAATATTGGGGATCAAGTCTGTCAAATAGAAATGTTAGGTAGGAGTTCAGGGACACTAATATGGCAGAAACAGGGTATTAGAAAGAAGTTGCTGGAGGAAAAGACAAGGAGAAGAGTCCTGTCCCTGTTTACAGTAAATCCCCTTACCATGACAACTTCAGCCAGAGACTTTTCATCCTGACAATTACCACCACAGATCTGGTGTTTTAAATATCCAATTGGGGTAAGGTGGGCAGTATTCTAATTAGGTTTTCTAAAGTAACCAATGGGGAGAAAATGGGCAATATTCTAACCAATATTTTAACCAGTATCATAAAGTAACTAATGGGAGTAAATGGCATAAGGCCTTCAATAAGGTCCATATAGGGAAGAGAATGCCTCACATTTCATTATATAAGACACTAATTTCCAAGGAGAGGGTCCTTGAGCTTCTCTCTCCTGGTTGGTCCACTCCATTCTACCTAATAAAGTGTTACTTCCACCTTCACCTTCAATATACCTGTATTCTGCCTGTTACTTTAGTATGTCTTGATCAGTTCTTTTTTGGGACACCAAGGACCTGGACCCCATATGGACATCCTGACAATAACAGTTTGTTCTTTCTCTATCCTGTGAGGTGTGAGGTGTATTCCCTCTTAGGACAGCTTTTGCTGTGTTCTCTAAGTTTTTTGTGCTGTGTTTCCATTTTAATTTGTTTCAAGACATTTAAAACTGTCTTTTTAATTTCTTCTTTGATCTACTGTTTGTATGGTAGAATGAAGTTTTATTTCCACATATTTCTGAATTTCCTGCAGTTCTTCCTGTTAGCAAATTCTAGTTTCATACCTTTGTAAACAGAGAAGCCATTGGATAAGTCTTTGTCTTTGTAAATTTCCTGACTTCTTTTGGAGTCTAACATATGGTTTATCCTGGAACATATTATAGTGTACTTGATTGTTGACAGTTTGTATTTCTTGTGGTAATTTTGTCTGGGGTAAAATCTTACTGGAGACCTTAAATATTTCTGTACCTGTATATTTAAATCTTTCCACATATTTGCAAAATTTTGGCTTTCTTTTCTTTTCTTTTTTCCTTCCTTCCTTCTTTCTTCATTTTTCATTTCTTCTTTTCCTCCTTTCTTTCTTTCTGTGATAATAAGGATTGAACTCAGGGCATTGTGTGTGTTAGGCACATGCTCTAACACTGAGCTATACTCCAATCTCTTTTAAAAAATTTTTTTTAATTTAATACAAGGTCTCACTAAATTGCCTAGGTCTGCATCAAACTTATGATCTTGCCTCAACCTCCTGAGGACTGGGAGGACTACAAGCATGTGCCACCAAGCCTGGTTTCCTATGATTTATTTTTTCTTTTTAAATATTTTATTAGTATATTATAGTTACACATAACAGTGGAGTAAATTTTGACATATTCATATGTGTTTATAATACAATTTGCTCTATTTCAATCTCTAATACCTCTGTTTTCCTTCCTCTGTCCCTTGCACGGCTCCCTTTTATCTACTCTACTGGTCCTTCTTCCATTTATTTTTTTAATTGGAGCTTTATAGATGTACATAACTGTAGAGTATAATGTGATGTATTCATGTTGCACATAGCATGACGTGGTCATAGCATGACGTGGTCATAGCATGACGTGGTCATAGCATGACGTGGTCCATTTCCTTCTGCAGTTCTCCCCTTTCCCACTCCTCCTCCCTCCCTGCAATCGCCTTGCACTGCTCCATTGTTCTCCCTGCTAAGTTCATGGGATTCCCCATTTTTTAAAAAAATCTCTTATTTCTGTCTAGCTGTTATAGAAAACATTCACCCTTTGACTTTCTGTGTCTGACTTATTTTACTTAGCACAATGTTCTCTAATTTCATCCATTTACCAGGAAATAACACATTATTTCCCTTTCTTCCAGCAGAGTGAAGCTCCACTGTGTATATAGCACATTGTCTTTAACCAATAATTTCTATGGGCAACTGGGCTGGTTCTGTAATTTGGCTATTGTGAATTGAGCTTACCTTCTTTCAATTCTTAGAGAAAGAGCTTTCAAATTTCCACAATTGAATATGTCATTTGCTGTGAGCTTTTCATTTATGCCTTTATGGCATTGATGTAAATCCCTGTGTGTGTAATTTGTTATGAGGTTTTATTATAAAGGGATATTGAACTTTGTAAAATGATTTTTCTGTGCTTTTTGAGATGATTATATTATGCTGTTATTTTTATTATAATACACCACATTTTTATTTTTTATTGATTCTTTTTAGTTACACATGACAATAGGATTCATTTTCACATAATTATAAAAGCATTGGGTATAATTTGTTCTAATTCAGCACTTCTGAATTTGTTCCCTAGCACTTCTCCTTCCCCTTGCCTCCTCCCTCTC
Source organism: Xerus rutilus (assembly GCA_028644305.1). Taxonomy (NCBI): domain Eukaryota; kingdom Metazoa; phylum Chordata; class Mammalia; order Rodentia; family Sciuridae; genus Xerus; species Xerus rutilus. The sequence goes on from CM053401.1 coordinate 3,408,565, forward strand.
CATGTTTCCTTTCCTCTACTGATTTTTCTGCCATTACTTAATATTTTTTTAAAAAACATTAGTGTCTTGTGGATGAACATGATGGTTAGACTCACTGAGGTATATTCATATATGTACCCAGAAAACTTAGGTCAGACCCATTTTACTCACTTTCCCTCTCCCTCATTTTTTCCCTTCTCTTCATTCATCTTTGTCTACTTCACTGATCTTTCTTGTATTCTTTTTTTATTCTTGCTCCTCTTATTTTGGATTAGCTTTCATATATCAGAGAAAACATTTGACCTTTGACTTTTTGGGACTGGCTTATTTCACTTAGCATGGTAGTCTCTAGTTCCATCCATTTACCAGCAAATGTCATAAAGTCTCTATTCTTTATGATTGGCTAACACTCTATTGTCTATATATGCCAAATTTTCTTTATTCATTCTTATCTTGAAGGGCACCTAGATTAGTTCCACGGCTTAGCTATTGTGAATTGTGCTTATCTATAAACATTGATGTGGCTGTGTCACTGTAGTAAGCTGATTTTAATTCCAAGTAGTGGGATAGCTGAGTCATATGGTGGTCCCATTCTAGTTTTTTTAGGAATCTCTCCATGGCTTTTCAGAGTGTTTGCACTACTTTGCTGTCCCTTAAGAAATGTATGAGTGAACATTTACCCCTCTATCCTCACCAAAATTTATTGTTACTTGTATTATTGATCATTGGCATTCAGACTGGAGTGAGATAAAATCTCAATATAGTTTTACTTTGTATTTCTTTAATTGCTAGAGATGTTTAATGTTTTTTATACATTTGTATTTCTGCTTTTGTGAAGTGTCTGTTTAGTTCCTTTGCCAATTTATTGATTGGGTTATGAGTTTTTTGATGTTATGTTTTTTGAGTTCTTTGTATGTCCTGGATATTAATGCTTTATCTGAGGTGCAGGTGGCAAAGATTTTCTCCCATTCTATAGGCTTTCTTATCATGTTCTTTATTTCCTTTGCTGTAAGTAAGCTCTTTAGTTTGATACCATCCCATTTATTGATTCTTGATTTTACTTCTTGTGCTTTAGGAATCTTGTGAAGGAAGTCAGTTCCTAAGCTGACATGTTGGAGTGTTTGGCTTACATTTTCTTCTAGTATGTGCAGGGTTTCGGTATAATTACTAGGTGTTTGTCAACTTTGATTGAGTTTTGTGCAGGAGAAGAGATAGCAGATAAATTTCATTCTACCACATATGAATTTCCAATTTTCCCAGTATCAGTTTTTTAAAAGGCTATATTTTCTCCAATGTATGTTTTTGGTGCCTTTGTCTAGTATGAAATAACTGTATTTATGTGGTTTGTCTCTGTGTCTTTTATTCTATCCCATTTGATCTTCATGCCTGTTTTGGTGTCAGTATCATTCTAGTTTTGTTGCTATAGCTCTGTAATATAATGTTAGGCACAGTATTGTGATGCTTACTGTTTTGCTTTTCTTGCTAAATATTGCTTTGGCTATTCTGGGTTTCTCATTTTTCCAAGTGAATTTCATGATTGCTCTTTCTATTTCTATGGAAAAAAATCATTGCAATTTTGATGGGTTGCATTTAATCTGTATAATGTTTAATGGCCATTTTGACAGTATTTATTCTGCCTATCCAAGAACATGGGAGCTCTTTCCATCTTCTAAAGTCTTCTTCAATTTCTTTAGTGTTCTATAATTTTCACTGTAGAGGTCCTTCATTTTTTAAGTTAGATTGATTCCCAAGGGTTGGTTGTTTGTTTGTTTGTATTTGTTTTCTTTTCTTTTCTTTTTTTTTTTTTGAGGCTCTTTTCCTAATTTCTTTTTTGGCATTCATCATTGGAGTATGGGATGTGATTAATTCATAGGTTTTGATTTTGTATCCTGCTACTTTATGAAAATTGTTTATCAGTTCTAGAGTCTTCTGGTGGATTTTTTAGATCTTCTAAATATAGAATATGTTATCAGCAAACAGAGATATTCTGATTGCTCCTTTTTCTATTTGTATCCCTTTAAAAAGTACCTTCTTTGCCTAATTGTTCTGGTTAGGGTTTCAAAGACTATGTTGAATAGGAGTGGTGAAAGTGGGTATCCATGTCTTGTTTCTGTTTTTAGAGGAAATGGTTCAGTTTGTCTTCATTCAGAATAATGTTGACCTTTTCACATGTTATGAGGCTGGACTGCAGGCCTCTTTGCAGAAGTGGCCTGAGGGCAGAGTTCCAAATGCAGCAGCCCAAGTCATAGCCAGACAAGAATTTAGAATGTTTCTTCTACACTTTGACTGAGTATTGGTCCTCAAAAAGAGGGCAGCTGAAACTGTAACCAAAGGAGGCATTATGCGTCCAGAACAATCTCAAGGAAAAGTATTGCAAGCAACAGTACTAGCTGTGGGATCAGGCTCAAAAAGAAAGGGTAAAAAGACTCAGCCAGATAGTGTGAAAGTTGAAGATAAAATTCTTCTCCCAGAGTATAGAGGCACCAAAGTAGTTCTACATGACAAGGATTATTTCTTAAAGATGGTGAAATTCTTGAAAATTATGTAGACTGAAACAAATCACTGTTAAAATGACATCCTATGAAGCTGCCCATTCCACTGAAGTTCTGAAATCAATCATCATGTAAATAATCTCCATGTCTCTTTTATAATAAACTGATGATGATCTAATAACATCCACTATCTCAAAAATTTAGTTTCCCTGTACTTGTGTAAACATTTCCAAATAAAATATGTAAATGAAAAAAAGAATAATGTTGGTGTTGAGTTTCTCATACATAACATTTTAAATGTTGTACATTCCTTCTTATCCCTAGTTTTTCTAGTGTTTTAAACATGAAAAGTGGCTGGACTTTGTTAAATGCTTTTCTGTATCTGTTGAGATAATCATGTGATTCTTGTCTTTAGGTCTATGTGAGAAATTACATTTATTGACTTCTATATGTTGAACCAAACTTGTATCCACAGTATGAAACCCACTTGATCATGGTACAGTATATTTTTAATGTGCTTTTATATGTGGTTTGCCAATATTTTATTAAGAATTTTTTATCTATACTCATCAAGGTTATTGGTCTGAAGTTTTCTTTCCTTGATGTGTCTTTGTCTGGTTTTTGTATCAGGGTGATACTAGCTTCATAGAGTGAATTTGGCAGGGTTCCCTCCTTTTCTATCTCATGGAATAATTTGAAGAGGATGGATATTATTTTTTTCATTAAAAGTCTAGTAAAACTTAGCTGAGATTTCATCTGATCCCAGGCTTTTTTAGTTGAAAGGCTTTTAGTAGCTACTTGAATTTTATTAACTGATACTGATCTGTTTAAGTTTTATATATCCTCCTGGTTCAATTTTGGTAGTCCATGTGTCTCCAGGAATGTGTCTATATCTTCAAGATTTTCTAGCTTTTTGGAGTATAAATTTTTAAAATAGTTTCCAATTATCTTCTGGATTTCAGTAGTGTCTGTAGTGATATTTCTTTTTCCATCTCCAATTTTGTTAATTTGCACCTTCTCTTTATTTTGGTTAGTTTGGCTAAGGGTTTATCAATCTTATTTATCCTTTCAAAGACCAAACTCTTTGTTTCACTGATCCTTAGTATTGTTTTCATTAATTCTTAATTTTATTGATTTTGGCTCTGATTTTAATATTTCCTGTTATCTACTTATTTTGGTTTTAGATTATTCTTTTTATTAGGGCATTACAGTATACAATTGATTATTTGATGTCTTCATAGTTTTTTAAATGTATGAGTTCAGGGTTATAAGCTTTCCTCTTAGAACTGCCTTTATACTGTCCCAGAGATTTTGATATGTTGAATCACTGCTCTCATTTGTTTCTAAGAATTTTTTAATTTTTCCCTTGATATCTTCTGCTATGCTTTTTTTATTCAAAGGTGTATCATTTAATCTCCAGGTATTCAAATGTTTTCTGTTTTTTAATAGTCACTGATTTTTAATTTCATTCCATTATAATATGATAGGATGCAAGGAATTATCTCTCTTTTGGTATTTCCTAAAATTTTCTTTGTGCCCTAAAAGATGTTCTATTTTAGAGAATGTTCCATGTGTTGCTGAGAAGAAATTGAATTCAGTCATTGATGGATAAAATATTGTGTAGATGCTGTTAGGTCCATATTATTAATTTTATTTTTTAGTTCTATAGAATCTTTACTTAGTTTTTGTTTGGAAAATCTATCCAGTGATGAGAGAGGCAGGTTAAAGTTACCCAGTATTATTATATTGTGATCTATTTGGTTTTTAATATTGTGATGGGTTTGTTTGATGTATGTAGATGCTCCATTGTTTGGGGCATAAATATTTATGATCACTATATCTTGTTGATGTATGATTCCCTTAAGCAGTATGAAATGACATTTTTTGTCTGTTCTGATTAATTTTGGCTTGAAGTTCACTTTATCTGATATGAGGATATTAATCCTGCTTGTTTATGAGATCCATGTGAATGGTATGTTTTTTCCCATCATTGTATCTTCTTGTATGATTCCCTTAACCAGTATAAAGTGAGTTTCTTTGTCTGTTCTCATTTAATTTTGTCTTGAAGTCTACTTTTCTGATGTAAGAGTAGTTACATCAGCTTGTTTTTGGCTAATATTTGCATGGGATATCTTTTCCCATTCCTTTGCTTTCAGTCTGTGGATGTCTTTGCCTATAAGGTGAATCTCTTGCAAACATGCTGTTGGGTTTGTTTTTTAATTCAACCTACCAATATATGTATTTTGATTGAAGAATTTAGACCATATACATTCACTGTTTTAATGGAGAGATGGTTTTTCTTTCCTGCCATTTTGATATATTTCTAATGCTTAATTCGGACTTGATACTCTTTTAGTTGACTATACTTCTAGTGCAATTCATCCTTGTGCTGTTATTTTTATTTTTTATATCTTCTGCATAAAATATTTCATTGAGTATGTTTTGTAGTTCAGGCTTAGTTGTTATTAATCCTTTTAGTTTCTACCTATCATGAAAGGTTTTTATTTTATCTTCAATTTTGAAGGATAATTTTGCTAGATATAATCTTTGTTGTCACTCTTTCTCCTTCAGAGCTTGGTCTGTGTTATTCCAAGCCCTCTTGGATTTTAGGGTCTGGGTTGGAAAATCGGAAATGAGTCTTATTGATTTGCCCCCAGATTTGACCTGCTGCTTTCTCTTGTAGCTTTTAAACTTCTTTCCCTATTCTATATGTTAGGTATTTACATTATAATGTGTCATGAAGAGGATCCCTTTTGATCTTAATTATTTGGAGTTCTATATGCCTCTTGTATTTGGAATTTCCTCTTGTTCCTAAGGTTTGAAAATTTTTTTTAATATTTTTTTTTTTTAGTTGTAGATGAACACAATATCTTTATTTATTTTATGTGGTGCTGAGGATCGAACCCAGTGCCTCACGTATGCGAGGCAAGCGCTCAACCGCTGAGCCATAGCCCCAGCCCCTGGAAATTTTTTAATGTTATTTCATTGAAAAAAGATTGTGCATTCCTTTAGTTCATATTTCAGAGCCTTCATCTATCCCAGTGATTTTTACATTTGGCATCTTGATGCTATCCCAGATTTCTTGAATATTCTGGTCATAGACTCTTAGTATCCTTTATTATCAACTTGATTTTCAAGATTATGTACTTTGTCTTTAAGACTGAACATTTATGTTCAAAGTGGTCTAATCTCTTGGTGATGCTCTCTATTTGATTTTTGAGTTTTTTATTTCCAGGATTTCTGTTTGTTTCAGAATACTTATCTCTTTATTAAATTGTCCTTTCATTTCCTATGTTTTCACTTAATTTTACTCCTTACATCTTTTAGCTTATTGAACATTTTAACTATGAACTTTTCTAAATTCTTTCTCTAACATTTTCTCCACTTGGTGTCAATTTAGTCAGTTTTTGAAGCATCGTAGGCTGTTTTGGGTGGTTTGTTTCCTTGATTTTTCACATTGCTTATCTGTTGGGATGATTATCACTTGTTCTTTTATGCAAGGGACCATTTCATGAACTTATTTTTCTTAAGATCCCTAGGCTGGGTGAATATCCAGGTATTGATGCTTTAATTCAAAGTATATCCTCTGCTATTTCCAATATGAACACCTTGAGAGAAGTCACTAAATCCTATTTACTTCAGTCACTTCAGAACAAAGCAAAGTACTATTCAATCTTTGAAAATGGAAAAACTTGTTGATATTGTTCTCCAGAATTCCTCTAATTCAGATATAAATTTGTGGTAAAGTTCATTTTCTGGTTTTCAGGGAGCCCAATGTTTTCCCTAAGTATATTTTTTGTTTTGTTTTGTTTCCTTTATTGGTTCTTTTTAGTTACTCATGACAACAGAATTCATGTTAATATAATTATACAAGCATGCAATATATCTTATTCTAGTCAGGATGTCATTCTTATGGATGTACATGCTGGTGGGATACATTGTGTTGTTTTCATACATGTGCTTTGGAAAATTATGTTCGATTCATTCCACTACCTTTTTTTCCTATCCTCCTCCCTTCCCTCCATTCCCCAGCATCATCATGGCAGAGCAACCTGGGCCTCTCAAAAACAGGAGACAGAGACTAGAGAAGTATCCCAATAATGGCAAGCTCCAAAACCCTATTGTTTGTTTAAATGAGCATTTGTCCTTTTGTTTTTCTCTTCTTGAACCCTCGTAACTTGAATGTTTGCTCTTTTGATGCTGTCCCACATATCATGTAAGTTTTTGCCATTCATTTATTATTCTTTATGCTCCTCTGACTATACACTTTCAAACATCCTGTCTCCGAGTTCAGATTCTAGCTCTGCTCAGTAAGTTCTGCTTTTGACACTTGCTATTGAATTTTTAATTTTATTTATTAAATTATTTGGCTCCAGGATTTTTGAGGGGACTTTATTTTTAGTCTTGCTATATTGCTCAAGCTGTCCTCAAACTCCTGGGGTCAAGTGATTCTCCTCCTGTTTTTGTTTTATTTACATTTTTTATTAAATAGCTGTCCCTTGGTACCCATGATTGGTTCCAAGGCCCTATGTGGACCATGAACACTCAAGTCCTTATACATTTAGGATCTTAAGTGTTCCCAAAAGGTCCATGCATTGGAGGTTACTAAGGTCCTCACAGTCTCTTTTTCTCACATTGGGGAAGTTGTGTCTGAGAAGGTCCTTCTTGGCACGGAGTCTGGCTTATGGTGCTGGTGGCACTTGGGTTTGATGAGTGGCATCCATGAGGCTTCTGGGATGAGGGATGGCAAGGGCACTGCTCAGGGTGCAGGCACTTACATTGCTTCGTAATGTGAGTAATGTGAGGTGTGGGTGCTTGCAGGGTTGAGGGGCTGAGGTGAACAGAGACGTGCATTTAGAAAGACTTTGCAGCTGGGTGGTGGTCTGGCCTCCTGTGGCCGGTGGCTCCAGGGCCTGGAGGACATTCCAGCTTGCTATGGCTGTGGCTCCAGAGTCTGAGATGTGCATGGGCCACATGTAGCCACAGATCTTGGGTCTGGAGTATGGGCACTTTGTGGGGCAGCTGTGGGTACAAATTTGGGACTCATACAGGATTGCAACTCATACAGCCCTTTCTGAGGCCTCTTGTGTGTTTGTGTGTGTGTGTGTGTGTGTGTGTGTGTGCACGGGTGCAGTTACGTCTCCCTCTGTGAGGATTGCTGGCAGGAGTGGCTGCTTGGCTAACTGTTAGCTTTCTGTTGCTGTAAGGAGATACTGAGTCAATCAACTTCCAAGGAAGAAAGGTCTATGCTGGCTCACCATTTCAACGGGTTTCTTGACACTGTGGCTTTATGACGTGTGAGGCAGAACATCAAGGGAGGCGGGGGTGGGGGGGGCACCGCATGGCACACCAAAGCTGCTGCTCACCTCATGGTGACCAGGAAATAGAGAAGGAGGGAGGGAGGGGCCAGTCCCAATCCGCCCCTGAAGGCACATTCCAGGAACCTACTTCCTCCAACAAGGCCTCACTGCCTAAAGTTCCATCACCTACCAGCCCTGCCACCAACTGGGAACCAAGCTGTCGGGGCACATTCCAGACTCAAACTATAACATTACCTCAGTGTCATCTGTGGGCAGGCTGCGGCACCGCGGAGCTTCCCACCGTGCGGCTGATGCAGAGCCTCCTCCCTCCTCTGCTGCAGGCTTCTCCTGATGTTCTGGACCCCCCTCTCGAGGGTGGGCTTTTGTGCGTGGATGCGCCCTTATTTTGCTCCACTGGTTATGGCACTTTCTCCAACCGGCTCTGGTTCCTCTCTCGGGCTGTGTTGGCTAGTGGGTGAGGGGTGCAGGCGGGTCCCCGCTCCGCCTCTCAGTGGCCTGCCTCCTGGGCGCTCACAGAGCAGCCACGGAGGGCAGGAGGAGGAATGGCGCTGTCTGATTCTTGCCTCTCCCACCCGCGCTTCTTTGTTTCCCGCTGTGCTTGATGGGTTTTGATGATGAGCTCGATCTAACTCAGGGGCAGTCCTCTGGCCTCGGCTGGGGACAATTCCCTCTGGCAATGACTGGCATTGTCCTTTGCTTGTAGCCAAGGGATGTCTTGCGTTGGGATCACTGCGACCCCTTGAAGGTCGGCCACCACAGTAAGATAGACGTCAGGCTCAGCTCCTCCTCACCACTGGCACAGACCCCGCAGCCCTGGGGCACTGCCACTATCTGCCCTCAGGGCCCTCTGGTCCCTCCTGGTTGCCTGAAGCACCACGTTGAGCTCACAGGTCCTTCCTCTCCCCTGGCTTTTGTGAGGTCAGCTGTGAGGTCATCTGTGAGGTCAGAGGACTTGTTCTGTGCAGAAGGTGGCTCTGCAGCGCGGCCAGAAGTAGGAGTTTGCTTTCACATCTCGTGGTTTGGCCGCCACCTCAGAACAATGCTGAGGATCAGCGGTTGCGCGGAGCTCGGGTCTCCGCTGGATGTTCAGAGCAGCGGTTCAGGCCGTCTACTGTTCAAGCTGAAGTTTGTTGTTGGCTTTGGTAAATAGTCCATTAAGTGCAGGAAGCTTCCTTCTATTCCAGTTTAGTCTTTGATTCCCTAATTTGTCATTTCAACTAATTCTATTATTGCCTTCATATGGACACCTCTTTGTTTCCCTGAAATTAAAAACAATTTGATCACATTGTGTAATTTTAATGCACATTTCATTTAATTTTGTAACATTTTACTTATTTTTTCATCTTAAGAAATGAAAATTGTTCATTTCTCCTTTTTTGGAATAACTTAGAGTTTTGATATTAAGGATATGTTAACATCACATGTTGAGGGAATTTCTAATTTCTTCTGTGATTGGAATACTTTGACTTATAGAAATTATCCTTATTTGGATGTAAAGCTATTCTAAAACTAGCTTGGCCCAGAACACTGCCGTAGGGGCTGCTATCATTCAGCTATTTCAAACATGAATTTAGACATTTTTGCCTTTGGTAATCCCCAAACCTAGGTAATTCACAACAAGTCTTCTTTTGAAGACTGCAAAAAAAGTTGGGTAAAAAAAAAATCAACTTAATGGTATTGGGGATATAAAAAGATAATACAGACATACTGGCCCAAAACTGGGCAGGTCATGAACCTTTCTGGGTTGCTTCTCCTCCCAGGGGAAATGCTGATTCAGTGCCTGGCCCTAGGCCTCTGAGGATGCTGTCTTTGAAAGTAATGCCTTTTACAATGTTACTGATAGTTTTCCTTCTTGAGTTCTTTTTTATTTTTTGCAGTTTTATCATGAGATATTTAGTTACACATTTGTTTTACTTTTCCTCTTAGGTTTTAAAGTCTTTTGATCTCTACTTGATCCCTTTCAACATTTTGGGTAAATTCTGGGACATGATCTCTTCCACTCTTGCTCTGATCTGTTCATATGTGCTGCTGGGTTATCCTTTGCATATGCATTTCACTCACGTACATAAAAGAGGTCTACGTATACATGGCACCTTTTTTGCTCTGTCTTTATTTTCTTTCATCATCTCTCTGTCCCCTCCAAACTATTTTCATTTTCTATGCTTTATTCTGAATATTCTTTCCCAGCCCATTTTACTATTATTATTATTATTATTATTTTGGCACTAGGAATTGAACCCAGGGAGGCTTAACCAATGAAACACAAGCCTAGTCCCTTACTTAGAGACAAGATCTCACTGAGATGCTTAGGGCCTCACTAGCTGCTGAGGTTGGCTTTGAACTCTCAATGCTCCTGCCTAAGGCTCTGGAGCCGCTGAGATTGCAGGCATGCGCCACTGCCTGCTGCCCCAACCCATTTTTATTTTAGTCTAATTTGCTGTTAAAGCCCATAAGTTACGTCTGGGAGTTATTTTATTATTTCTCCTTGGAATTTTTACTTGGGTTTTGATTTATTCTGGATTTCCTAGTGATATGCATTGAATTTTTCCTCCAAAAAGATATGTTGAAATTGTAACTCGGGTACCGTAGAATGTGACCTTATTTGGAGCTGAGGTCGGTACAGAGATAATGCAGGTGAGGTCATTGGGGTGAGTCCTAATCCAGCCGGAGGTTCTTCCTTATTAAAAGGGGAAATATGGGTGCCGAGACAGAGAGAGGAAAGATGATAGCAAGACACACGGTAGAGAAGACCACGAGAAGATGAAGTAGAGACTGAGCAAGGCAGCCACAAGCTCAATGCCCAGGAAGCTGGAAAAAATGAGGAAAGATTCTCCCCTCAACCTCCAGGGGTGCACAGTCCCGCGGCCACCGTGACTTCACACTCCGGCGTCCAGGACCGAGAGACAATACGTTTCTCTGTCCCAGGCCCCTGATGTGCGGGGCTTTGCTGCAGCATCTGCAGGAAATGAATCTGTTTGGAGAGCAGAGTGCAAGGTCAAGGCTTAGAGCACCTACTTTATTAGTTATTTTATTTATTATTTTATTTATTTTACATGGAGTGAAATCCATGGAATCAGGAGGAAAAAGCCGGGCGACAAGGACATGACAGTCAGGGCTGGAGATAAGTGTGACTGATCCCCATGCTCATAAGCACCTCTTTGGAGAGGCTGAAAAACACATAACCATCAGCACTTTCCCTTCGGAGGGAGATGGGGAACAATTCATTTACCGGTCAGTGCCCAAATCCCATTTATCAGAGGTCCGCCCACGTGTACTAGCTTCCCACGAGAGCCCTAAGCAGGCTCTGAAGCTTTTCCTGGCTCCTTGGTGACAGGAGGCCCTGGGGTCCTGGGTGGGCAGAGATGAAATGTGGTTGAATGGCACCGTGTGGCACCAGGTGTCACTACCGAGAGCTAAAGGCCACTGTGGCAGCTGTAACCAGACGGGCTGTGGGCCAACTGCTGCTTCCTCCCAGCATTCAGATGTGGAAGAGCTGACCCCAAAGGGGAGGCAGTGAGGTCCGGGAGAAGCCTCCAGCCTGAGCTCTGCTAGGAAGAGGCTGAGACCGGAGCCCCCTCTGCGCAGGGACCCGGAAATTACTCAACTGGCACCTCGGTTTTAGGCTTCCCAGACTGCAAAACTGTGAGAAATAAACGTCTGTGCCTTACACCTGCAGTCCGCGGCGTTCTGTTAGGCCAGCCAGCCAGGAGGGCTGAAGCCAGGGAGACCCAGTTGCCGCGGCTTCCGCAGGCCTGGGGTGCGCTCCTACCTCTTTCTTTTCCATTATTTTCAGATCTAGGCCCAAATCTTCAACTTTGTCTGTTATTATTTCCATAAAGAAAGTATGCACATGTGTCTTGAGAACCGTGAGACGATTTCAGTACCGGGTGTGCGAGTGGGTCCTGTGGTGTCTTGTGTCACTGGATGGCTGAGTGCACGCCGGAGGGCCTACTGCAGGGTGCGCATTTGCCCTGACGCCACCAGGTGGCGCCAGAACTCCACCGCCGCTTCGGTCTCGGCCGGGCCTTTGGCTGATGGAGGAGTTGATTCTGGAAGATGATTCTGGAAAAAGAGGCCTTTCCAGTGCCCTCCCTGTCCCCGCCCAGGCAAGGCAAGTCCAGAGCCTACCTCCGGGGCCTTGGGCTTCCGCTTTCCCTTACGCCTACAGCTGTTTTTAGCAGAAATAAAGGCAGTCAAAGGCTTTAGAAGACTATTTTAAAAGTGTTGCCGTGAAAACAGCTTCTGAAGTAGCATTTTCTATCCGAAGAAATTTGTGGCTCAGTGGTCAAGTACCCCTGAGTTCAATCCCCAGTACCAAAAAAAAAAAAGAAAAGAAAAAGAAAATACAAAAACAGTTTGGCATAGGAAGAAGCTCACTAGTAGAAGATATTACTGGTGTTTTTCAGGCAACAGGGTGAACCCAGGTAAAAGTTAGATACAGGAAGGCAGAAAGAGCAACTCGGACGGTTGCTCAGGAAGGTCCCGGGAACGTCCATAGCGCAGGAGCATCTGTTCTGTTCAAAATAGGGAGGGAATGGAAATGCGTAACAGCGGCGCTCATGATTTGTGAGAGGACAGAGTTAAAATGTTCTGTGTTTGCATGGCTCATAAAAGTATCATTTACTATCAGATGTTGATAAGTCCCGAAAGCCCTGCTTAATCTTTAGGGTAATTACTAAAAAAAAAAAACTAACAAAAGACTGCTTAACTTCCAAGCTCACAGAATAAAGAATGGAATAATAATTTTTAAAAAAAACCCAGCTCATTCATTTTTTTAGTGAAATTAAAAGGAATGTAGATCAAGTGGAAGAGCACAAAGAACTTAACAAATTCAAATATGTCAGAAGTTACTAGTATATTTCAAACCAAATATCTTGATGACCACATTAAATGTGAATGGCTGGAGATTTCCACTTGTAATCAACTCGGAAAACAGGAATCAGGCACAGTCTTCATACACCAGTGCTTTGTACCCCAGGGCACCAGGCTCAGGATAATGACTGAAATTAGAAGCGCAGGAGCCATGCCCCACTGCCCAGCTTTCTGCCCTGAGAGGTCCTTAGGCAGAGCTTGGTGGGCTCTCTGAGCTGAGGAGGTGGAGTTGAGAGTCTGAGGAGGGAGGACAAAGTGGGGCCTGGTGTCAACAAGGCAGAGGACCTGAGAGGAGACAGCTACACAGACAGAACATCGGGATGTGCCTGGGGTTTCCATCCAGTTGCCAAAGTTGGCCTCAAACTTGCAATCCTCCTGCCTCAGCTTCCTAAGCAGTTGGGATCATAAGTGTGCACCACTGCACCTGGCTATTAGTCTATTAAATCTTAAAAGGGAGACCCCAAAAGACCACAGTATTTCTGAGGGTCTTATACAGCACACTAGAAACACAGTCTGTGTATAGGAATAAAAAAAATATATCCTTTCCACAATAGATAAAATTCACAAAGTTTGTCTTCTGAGGAGAAAATTACCAAACATACAAAAAAAAAAACTATAACCCAGAATGAAAAACCAAAAAGTCAATTGAAACCAACCTGAACTGACACAGATGCAGACTTAGTAGACAAGGACATCAAAACAGTCATTCTAACTGGGTACTATGTGTCCCAGGAGTTAAGTAGAGACACAGAGGATATAAATGATACAAATCAACTTGTGTAGATGCATCATGGGTGAGATGAAAGAAACACTGATTGGCATTGACAGAAGTTGAGACACTGCAGGAGAAAAGACTGGGGGACTCGGAGACAATAGAAACCATCTAAGGTGAAACACAGCGAGAGATAATAAACCAACAAGGAGGAGGATTCTGCAGAGATGGCCGTGAGGAAGCCCCAGGAGTGTCTCTCCACCTAGGCGAAAATTGCCCTGGCAGAATCTTTCCGATATAACTGCTTAGGCAGGGGGAGACTTAGATGGTAAGTTGTGGTTAATTTGGACCAATTTTGGCCCCTAGCATCTTCCCATCCTCGCCTGTGGCAGGCAGCTGGGCATGTGCTCCAGGACCAGCTCTCAAGACCCACCCTGCTCTCCAGACATCAAGGACATGGGCTCTGGTTACAGGTGTCTGATCACAGAAATGCGAACAGAGCGGGTGGCCTTGGTTGTTGCAAGGACCCAACATGGAAGTCCTTCCCCACCTGTTGCCACCCAAACTAGTTGAGTCTCTCTTGCTGCTCTCAACCTTCTGACTTTGGCTTTCAAAAATCAGACTCTGATGTGTTTTAGTGTTGCCACTTGGAGTTCATTGAACTTCTTAGAAGTTCATATTCATGTCTTTCACAAATGTGGGGAGTTTTCAGTCATTATTTCTTCAGTTACTTTCTTTCCTTCTTTATCCCTCTCTTCTCCTTCCAAGACTCCCACCGTGTGCATGTCTGCTGGCTTAAGGGTAAAACAGAGGTCCCTGGGGCTCTGTTCACTGTTCTTCAGCCTTTTTCTTTTGTGTCCTTCAGACAACCATTTCCATTGTCCCAACTTCAGTTCATAATTATTTCTTCTGCCTGCTCAGATATGCCCTTTAACCTCTGTAGTGGATTTTTAATTCCAGTTGTGGTGCTTTCCTCTTTATTGACATTTCCTTGGTGTTCACACGTCATTTTCTTGACTTTCTCCAACTGTTCCTTTAGTTCTCCGAGGGTCTTGAAGACAGCTGTGTTAAAGTCCTTGTCTAGTGGATCATTGCCAGGTCTTGTTCAGGAAGTTTCTGTTAATTGATTGATTTTCCCTTGGAGTTAGCTGTGTTTTCTTGCCTTGAGTGGTTTTCGCTGAAAATTGGACCTTTGAACCTACTACATGGCGATTCTGGGAGTCAGGTTCTCCCCCTTCCCCAGGGATTGCCGATTTTTCTTACTGTTTTGATTTTTAGTTTTGTTTGCTTGTTTATCTTATGAATTATTTTTATGGTTAATATATTATAATTAATATGTTATAATAATAATAATGACATTCTTATTATAGGCCATTTCTGTGCCTAGGATCAGCCTGAGGTATAAACTAAGGTTTTCTCAGTTCTTTCTTGAGTCGGTGCCTTTCCTTGGGCATGCTCACTTTAGAACTTTCTCCATGTATACAGTTGCTTTTGAATACCCTTGTCTTTCATGTCTGTCTCTCAAAAGGGAAAAAAGGTAAAAGTGAAGCAGGGTGGGTGGAAAAGGGCACCCATTACCGTGATCAAAAGGTGTAAATTTTTCTGAGATGTCCTGCTTGTTAAGCCACAAATTAAAATGTAAAAGATGGTTATTATACCCAGTATCTTCTCTGACCCCAACAGGATGAAAGCAGACATCAGCAACCTAAAGAAAACTAGAAAATTCACAGATTTGTGGAAATTAAATAGCACATTCTGTAACAAATGATGGATTAAAGAAGAAATTAGAAGGTCAATTAGAAAATTGAGATGAATAAAAATGAAAAGATAACATATAATAACTTATGGAGGGCTGGGGTGGTGGCTCAGTGGTACAGCGCTTGCCTAGCATGTGTGAGGCACTGGGTTTGATTCTCAGAGCCATAAAAATAAATAAAATAAAATAAAGGTTCATCAACAACTAAAAAGACAAAATATAAAAGAACTTATGGGGCTGAGGATGTAGCTCAGTGGTAGAGTGCCTGCGTTGCATGTATGAGGTCCTGGGATCAATCCCCAGTACAAAAACAAAACAAAACAAGACAACTTTGTGAGAACTTGTGGAACACAGCAAAATCAGGGCAGAGGAAGAATTTATCTATAAATGCATACATTAAAAGAATAAAAATATAAAGCCAAAAACCTAAGTTGATGACTTTAGGAACTAGAAAAAGAATAACAAAAGCACGGGAGATTCAGACAGGTTCGATTGCCACAAAGATCGGTTGGTCTCACCACCTCACCAGCTCCAGTGACTGCATCCTTTTACCTCTGCTTAAAAGTCTCTTTCCCTCCCATTTACAGCAGACCCGTCTTAAATATCTCCTCTGTGTTCTCTGGGATCTGCACCAGGCAAGGTTGTACTTTTTGGTTTGATTATCAAATATAATTTAGAACATTTAAGAGAAGGAATTATTGCATCTACCCATTTTTTGCTCTTTGTATTGTTCTTTCTTTGGATGTTCCAGGGTTCTCTCTTGGATCATTTCCTTTCTGTTTCAATAACTTCCTCTGGCCAATCTTTCAGGATAGATCTTATGACAGCGCATCCTCTTAGTTCTCCTTCATGTAGAATGTTTTGTTTCTCCTTTATTCCCAGGGGACAATTCTGCTTGATATAGAATTCAGGGTTACAGTTCTTTTTTTTTTTTCTTCAGTGCCTGAAAATGCTGTTTAACTTCCCTGAAACCCCATGGTTTCTGAAAAAGAATCCACTGTCGTTTCAGTGGCTCCCAGTGGGCTGTGTGTCACTTCTCACTGCTTCAAGAGCTTTTCTTTGTAGCTTCCTGAAGTTTGAATGTGATGCATCTTGGCATGGATTTCCTTACATCTATCTTGTTCTCAGTTTGCTTAGCTTCCAGAATTTGTAGACTTATATCTTGCTAAATTTGAGAAAGTTTATGCCATTATTTCTTTGAATCCTTTTTCTGTCTTACCCTTTCTCTATTTTTCCTCTAGAGCTCAGACGATAGGACTGTTAGATCTTTTGTTTTCATCTGATAGGTCTCCAAAATTTTGCTGATTTTTCATTCTTTTTTTTTTTTTTTGGTCTTTTCAGATTTGTTGATTTCTGTTGTTCTGTTTTCACATACACTGTCTCTTTCCCTTGTTCTCTCCATTCTGCTCTTGATCACATGCAATGAGCTATTTTTCTTTTCTTTTTCTTTTTAGTACTTGGGATGGAGCCAGGGCTTGGCACATGTCAGGCAGGTGCTCTATCACTGAGACACCTCCGCAGTCCTCAATGAGTTCTTAAATTTTGGTTATTCTCCCTTTCAATCTTAAAATTTTCCACTTGGTTCTTCTTTGTGTTTAATTTTTTCTGAGATTTCTCTGTGTTTTCATTTGTTTCAAGTGTGTTTGTAATTGGTCGTTATGACAGGCTGATTTACATCCTTGTTTCATAGTTCCTACATCTGTGACATCTCTGTTAGCCTGTTGATTGTCCTTTCTCATTCTGATATATCTGAGGCAAAATCCTACATGCAAAAATCTTCAACAAAATACTAGACACATCAAAATGGTTATAGACCATGACCAAGTGGGACTTATCCCTGGGATGCAAAATTATACAAACACATGCAAAACAATAGTGTAATATACCACGTTAATAAAATGAAAGGTCAAGGCCACATGATTATCTCAACAGAAGAAGAACAAGCATTTGGCAAAGTTCAACATCATTTTGTGATTAAAAACTCAAAATTGGTACAGAAGAAAATTTTTTCAATATGACAAAAGGCCATGTATTAAAAATCCACACTAATGTCATCATCAGAGCTTTCAGTTTTTCCTGTAAGATCTGGTACTCAGCAACAATGCCCATTTTTCCACTTCTGTTTAACAGAATGCTGGAAGTGCTAGTAAAAGCAATAAAGTCAACCCAGATAGATAGATAGATAGATAGATAGATAGATAGATAGATAGATAGACAGGTAGACAGATAGACAGATAGACAGACAGGTAGACAGATAGATAGACAGACAGGTAGACAGATAGATAGATAGACAGACAGGTAGACAGATAAAATCCACCTAAATAAGAAAGAAGAAGTGAAATTATCCATTTGTGGATTACATGATCCTATCTGAAGCCCTCAAATCACTACAAAAAAATCTTGCAACTAATAAATAAATTCAGTAAAGTTGTAGGACTCAAAGTTAAATACAAAAATTAGTAAGAGTTTCTTTTTAAAATTTTTTCCACATTTTTCTTGGTGCATTATAGTTGTACATAATGATAGGATTTTTGTTTCATATTCATACATGCACACAATATAACAAAATCACTTGGTCACTATCACTCAGCAACATTTCTTTGTACCAATAACAACTATCCAAAATAGAAATGAAGAAAACAATCCCATTTACAATAATATAAAAAAGAATAAAATACCTAGAAATAAATAATCAAGGAAGTAGAAGATATGTACACTGAACATTATGGAACATTGATGAAAAAATTTTAAAAGACACAAAGAAATGGAAAGATATCCCATGTTCATAGATTAGAAAAATTAATATTGGTAAAATACTCATATTAACCGAAGTGACATACAGTTTCAATGCAATCCTTATCCAAATTGCAATGACATTTTTTACAGAACGGAAAGAACAATTTTTTTTAATTTTGATACCAGAGATTTAACCCAAGGATGCTTAACCACTGGCCACATCCCCAGCCACTTTTATGTTTTTTTTTTTTTTAAAATTTTGAGATAAGTTCTCACTAAGTCCTTGGGGGCATTGCTATGTTGTTGAGGCTGGTCCCCAACTTGCAATCCTCCTGCCTCAGTCTCCTGAGTTGCTTGGATTACAGGTAGGCACCACATACTCAGCTAAATGTTTAGGGGAATGCCAAAGACCCAGAGAATCCAAACCAATCTTGAGAAAGAAAAACAAAATTGGGGGCACCACACTTCCTCATTTCAAATTATATTACAGGAAACTAATAGTCAAAACAGTATGTGCACTGGCGTAAGAACATGTATCTAAACAAATGAACAGAATAGAGAGCATAGAAATAAACCTAAGCATATGTGCTCAGCTAACATTGATAAGGCCACCAGGAAGACACAATGGGGAAAGGATAGTGTCTTCAATAAAAGATGCAGGGAAAACTGGATATCCACATGCAAAAGAATGAAGCCAGACTCTTTTACTCTACACAGAGAAGTCAAATTAAGATGGATTAAAGACCTAAATGTGAGAGCCGAAATGGTAACATCCCTAGAAGAAGGCACAGGAGAAGATCTCCTTCATATTGGCCTGGCCAGTGAGTTTTAAAAGAATATGACTCCAAACGCACAGAGAACAAAAGCAAAAATAAATCAGATGGACCACATCAAACTGAAAAATGCACAAAAAAGAAACAAACAGCAAGAGGAAAATGTAAATGACGTGGGAGAGAATATTTAGAAATCAGATATCAGACAAGGGATTAATATCCAAAATGCATAAGGACCTTGCACAGATCAATGGCAACAAAACAAAACACCCCAAAATAACCTGACTTTCAAATGGGCAAATGGCCTGAATAGCTATTTCTCCAAACAAGAAATAAAATGGACAACAGATAGTTGAAAAGGTGCTCAACATCACTAATCAGAGAAGTGCAAACTAAAACCACTGTGAGACATCACCTCAGACGTGTCAGGAGGGCATGAAAAACAGAAATGTCGGCACTGGGAGGGTGCAGAGCAAAGGGCGCTCTCTTCATGGCCCAAGGAACATAAAGTGGTGCAGCCCTCGTGGAAAACAACGTGGAGATTCCTGAGCAAATCCACATGGAAGTTCTGTGTGACGCAGCAACCTCTCTTCTGTGCGTATGCCAAGGAAGAACAGGTCGCCACCTGGTAACAATATCAGCATGCCCACGTTCATTGAAGCATTATTGATGATATCCAGTGCGTGGACAAAAACAAAGTGCCTACCGATGGATGAATGGATCAGGAAGTTGTGGTAGATACAAGTAATGGAAAAACAAGGAGATCTCGCCATTTGTGACCACATGGTTGAACCTAGAGGACATTATGCTAAGTGAAACTTGCCAGACACAGAAACACAAATACTGCATAATCTCATTTATATGTGGAATTCAAAATTAACTAACTAACTAAATAAACAAATAAATAAAGAACAGAAACAGTAGAAAGGTGGTTACCAGGGGTGAATGTAAGGAAAATGGGGGATACAGGTCAAAGGTTACAGAGTTGTGGTTGTGTGTAGATCTAATGCACAGCATGAGGCTTATAGTTAGCAATATTGTATTGTATGCTGGAAAATTTGCAAAAAGAATATATTTTAGGTACAATTAATCTACACAAAAATGAGGAGTAACTGTGAGATTTTGCACATTGGCTTTGTACCTGCTACTTTGTTGAATTTATTAGTTGTAAAGGTTTTTTGTTTGATGGAATCTTCAGGGCTTTTATCATCTTCAAACAGAGATGATTTTACTTCTTCCTTTCCAATTTGGATGCCCACATTTCTTTTTCTTGTCTAATTGTTCTGGTTAGGACTTATAGTAGTGCTGTGTTGAATAGAAATGGCAAAAACAGGTATCCTCCCTTTATTCTTGGAGGAAAAGCTTTCAGTCTTTCACTGTTGAGTATGATGTTCACTGTGGGGTTTTACATATGGCTTTTATTATATTGAGGTATTTTCCTTAATGTTTCTACTTTGTTGAGTCTTTTTTTAAATCATGAAATAGTGACAAATTTCGTCCAATTTTTTTCTGCATCAATTAAGATGGATATGTTTTCCTTTCATTATGTTAACATAATATATTATATTGATTAATTTTCATAAGTTGAACCATCCTTGCATTCCAGGAATAAATCCAATATTGGAAATCCTTTTAATACACTATTTAATCTGATTTGCTAGTATTTTGTTGAGGATTTTTGCTTCAGTATTCACACAGGATATTGCTCTGCAGTTTTCTAGTGTTATTGTCTGATTTTGGCTTAGGGTATGCTAGCCTCAGAATGAGTGAGGGAATGTTTTCTCTTCAGTTTTTTTTTTTTTTTTTGGAAAAGTTTGAGAAGGATTGGTGTTTGATAGAATTCACCAGTGAAGCCATCAGGTTTGGGGTTTTTCTTTGTCAGGAGAGTTTTAATCATTCCTTCAATCTCCTCTTCAGTTACAGAACTTCAGATTTTCTATTTCTTCACATTTTACTTTTGGCAGGTTTTGGATTTCTAGAAATTCCCATTTCATCTAAGTTATCCAACTTGTTGGTATACAATCACTCCTAATACTTACTGGTAATCACTTCTATTTCTGTGCAATTGGCAGTGAGGACCTCACTTTCATTTCTGGTTTCAGTAACGTGAGTCTTGTCTCTTTATCTTTACTCCATCTAGCTAAATGTTTGTCAATTTTGCTGGTTTTTCTGAAGAATCAACTTTTGGTTTCATTGATTTTATCTATTATTTTTCTTTTATTTATTTTGTTTACTTCTGTGCTTATATTTATTATTTCCTTCCTTTTGCTAGCTTTGGACTTAGTTTATTCTTTTTCTAATTCGTTAAGTTTTTAAGTTGAATTGTTGAAATGAGATCTTCCCTGTTTTTCAATGTAAGCTTTTATAGGTATAAATTTTCTGTTGAGAACTGCATTTGCTGTGTTCCACAACACCTTTGAGGTGTTGTGTTTTTGTTTTCATTCATTTCTTAGCATTTTATAATTTCCCTTGTGATTATTCTTTGATTCATTTGTTATATTGTTTAATTTCCAAAAATCTGTAAAATTTCCAGTTTTCCTTCTGTCATTGATTTTTAACATCAATCCACAAAGACTTCTGCTTTCTGCTTTGACTTTGTTTTTCTGCATTGGGAAGGAGAACCTGCCCCTATGGAAAAATGCAGGGATGTGTGTGGCAGGCCTGTCGTGTACCCTCTCCTCTCAGTGTCTGGACCCCTCAGGTTTTGTCTGCTTGGCCGCTATCTAATGCCTTCTTGCGTTGTTCTCACATCTCACTCACCATTTGCAATCATCAGTGACAGGGTTATCTCTGCAAGGTATTCCATCATGGCTGGAGTCAGTATCGCCTTCCTCCTTTGAATTTATTTATAATTCGATGCACTATATAATACATTGATAATATATTCCCCCAAGTTGGACAGATGAAAGACTCTTTGCTTTGGTACTTGGGAACTTTTCTGTCCCCATCAGTTTTGAGTGCTTCCTTATTTTCTGGGATAAGTAATTTTTCCCTGTTGCCGCTTCTAGGCCAGTTTAGTGGAGAGAGATAAACATTAAATATTTGAAAATTACTTCATTTTAATACTTGTAATTTCACATTAACATCTAGAAGCTCTTTCCACTTGTCCTCTTCCATTTTTTTGCATTCTCCTTCTCCCCCAAGGAATCTTGGTTTTCCATAGTACTCTTGTTTAATCTCTCAATACACAGAAAATGATCTGAGGATTGGAGCCCCACATCCACTACTAACAACAAACTTTTTGATGCAGTTCAGAATTTTTTTTAGTTTTTCTTATCCTTATATAACAGATATGTTCAAAAAGGGCTTGGATTAGTTATTTTTTCTTCTATGTTATGTTAGCAAACTACTATACAGTTTTGGGGCGGGGGTTGTGGCTCAGTGGCAGAGGGCTTGTCTCACACATGTGAGGCACAGGGTTCTATCCTCAGCACCACATAAAAATAAGTAAACAAAATAAAGATATTGTCCATCTATAACTAAAAAAAATTTAGAAAAAACTACTATACAGTTTTATCTATTTGTTTCTGCTTGAATTCAGTTTTAGGCTTTCTCCCCAAATCTTGGTGATTTTATTTTATTTTATAAATGTGTCACATATTAACATGGTTCCAAAGTCAAAGCAGTTTAAAAAGGTGTACTTAGAGAGATCTCATCTCTATTCCTTTTCCTTCTCTGAGTGAAGGTCAGTGTTTAAAAGATATTTGAGATTTCTACTCTTATAACTGATTTAATAGGTTTTGTTGTTTCAAATTTCTTATTCTTCTTGGAATCAATTTTGATAAATCATGCTTTCCTAGGAAGTCACCTTTTCACTTAGGTTTCCACACTTATTTGTGCACAGTTGTGCAGAGCAGTCTGCTGGGATTTTCAGAAGCTTCTTTTTTCCGCGTGCACTGCTTTCCTGACACCTTTTATTTTGTGTGACCATGCTTTATCCTTTTTGCATGGGATAACTAAAGGCTTGTCTGTTTTGTCAGTTTTTTTCAGAAGACCAGAATTCTGAGTATTTAATTAGTTCCAGGCCTTCTTTGTTTTCTACCTCATTAATTTTTCTTTCTCCAAGCAGAGGTACCGTTCCTATCACACAATTAACCTTTCAAAGTAAAATTCGGCAGCCTTCCCAAGGGTGGGCAACACCCATTTTGGGTCTAGTTGAAGAAGATGCCATGACTGGGTACACACAGCCAGGTGCCCATTAAGTGGGTTTTCACCGCCCTGTGCCCAGCCCCAGTTCCTACCAGGCTGCCTTCCACCTCCGTGGGTTGGCACCTTCTGGGTGTCCCATATGAAAGGAATCAGAGTGTGTGGCTCTTTGTGTCTCGTCACCTCCCTGAGCAAATCGAGGGCTGTCCGCATTACAGCCTGTGTCGGGACCTTGGTCCTCTTGATGCTGAGCAACATGAGTGGCACGTGTTGTCCACAGTCCTCTCTGTACGGGCTCCAGTGTCTCCACCCTTTGGCTGGTAGGAACCATTCAGGTACCAGTTTCTGGGTGGACACAAGTCTTTGTCCCTCTTGGGTAGATACCTAGGCGTGAAGCTGCTGGCTTACGTGGCCAGTCTCCTTCAGCTTTTGAGGAAACTGTCCCATCCTGAGCAGCTATGCTCCTTTACCTTCCCGTGGCCTGGTAGTCCCCCAGGTCACCACCAGGTCCTTATGGAGCGTTCTTCTCCCTGACTTTCCTGTTTGTCTAACAGCTTCCTTTTTTTAAGATGGGAGTTTAGTTCACTTATTTTCATTCATTCGTTATTGCTGATATATAAATATTTAAGGTTATGATTGTTTTCTCTGGTAACTGTCCCAGAGATGCCCATGTGTACTGTTGTTCTTTCTAAATAAACACTGCAGTTTCAGTTTGTATTTCCATTACAACTGGGAGTTGTTTGAGAAAGATTTAAAATTTCTGGGCTGAAAATGTGATTTTACATTAACCCTAGATTTGTTTCAGTGCATCCTGATCAACAGGGGCTACTGGTACCATTTCTACTTTGTTCAAAGTATTTATTGTGTGTATGTGTGTGTGTGTGAAAGAGAGCACACTCGTGCTCGTGTGGGTGGTTTGGTGACTGTTAGGTGTATGTTTGAGAAGAAGTTTACTCTATTTTTAGTGTGATGTACTTGTTTTTTTAATGCCCAGTGCTGGGAATCGAACCGGGGCTTGTGCCTGCTAAGCTTGGGCTTCAGCTGAGCTGCGGTTCCAGCTCTAATGCAGATTTTACACCTGACCATAAGTTCTCCCTCGCTAATGCCGTTTAGTTACTCTGCAGCCAGGCTTTCCCCCTGTTGTTCGTTTGACCAGATCCACAGCTCTGTCCCTCAGCAGTGGGTGCCGTTCCCTTTCCTCTTGTGGTTCCTGTGGCCTTTGCTTCCTACAAATGGTGGCTGTGCTATTTGCTTGCAGGGTATTCATGACCCTTAAATCTCTACTGGCCTAATAATATCACATCTTTTTCACATGTGATGCTTTTTGGCCTGAATGCTACCTTGTCTGATGGTGGATTCCATTTCCCTGATTTTTCCATCTTTCTAAATCACTCTGTTTGGAGAGGTGGCTTGCTGTGTAAGCGGACGTGAGAATCTTCTCAGTCTGTGAATTACCCCGCTCACACTTGCTGCTGTGAGGGAAGTGCTGCCTCCAGCCTGCTGTGTCACTGTGTGGAGTACACACTGTGCGTCACATTACATTTATTCCGCCTCACCATATGGACTGTTTTCTTTCTTTCCCTTTTTTTTTCTTTTAAAGCACAACTTCCTTTATCCTAGTTTCTTTAAAAAAAAAAAAAAAGACTCATTGAGATCTATTCCACATATACAGTTCACCTGCTTAAATTATACAATTCAATGGTTTGTGGTCTACCGCATCACTAATTTTTTAAACTTGTGGTAAAACACATATAATATCAAATTTGTCATGTTAGCCGGTTTTAAGAGAAACATGCAGTGGCATTACAGTCATTCACAACCATTGCCACGATGTTGAAAGCTTTTCCTTATCCCAAGCAGAAACTCTGTACGCACCGTGTGCTGACTCCCTACTCCTTCTTCCCCGGCCCTGGGACTCCTTCTCTTCTCAGCTGCGGCTGACCTGCCTGATCTGTGTGTTGTGTGTGTTGTGTGTCTTGCTTATTTTGCTAACATGCTGTCCTCCAGCCTCACTCACATCGCAGCATGGTTTTTGCTTTTACATTTCTTTTGCAATTTAGGGAAGCTTGTATTTTTGTTTGAGTGACTTTCTTTATTGTAATATTTTTTTTACCATGTTTAATTAGCTCGAGCAATACAGAATTAGCATTTTTGTTGGTGAAAGATGGTCAGATCCTGGCAATTTCAGATGCTTTCAGCTGATACTATTTGGCCTGTCGGCATTAAGTGACATCCTTTGTCCCTGCCTCTTGTCTGCTGATGGTGAGTTTACTGCTGCCGCCTCTCTCGCTCCCTTCCCTTCTCAGATTGTACTATCCCTATTTGGTCAGAACGCAGGGCAGTTCTGCACCCTTCCCCTCTGATCTCTGTCTTCATGCGAGTCTTGGATCCACAATGGAGCATATCTAATGCTCACCACAGCCTTCCAGTCAATTCCTTGGGCAGGGCTTGAGAATGTGATATTTCCTGGGTTCTTGCACATTGGAAACTGCTTTTCATAGCCGGGGCGGTTGAAAGACAGCTTGGCCTGATGGTCCCTGCAATTTCCAATTAAGTTCATTCAGGTACTCAGAAATGTCAAGTTAAGTACACCATTTTTTGAAGCCAAGTGAGATAGCTAAGTGAGAATCATTTACACTTTTCCGCCCCCATTTTGTCTCTTAGCTCTTAAACTCTCGACAAATCTCATTCTTTGGACAGCCACTTTGGCATGGTACAGCCCAGCCGGTATGCTGATGCCATTTTTTCACATCACGTTGAAACAGACGGTACTGTCACAGCTTGGATTTTATTAGAGCCACCCGTGTGATCATGTAATTTAATGTGGATGTCAGATCTGCATGCAAACTTTCTATACAAGAGGCTGTGGATAATGCCATGCATTACATGAATCTCAGGACTTTCTTTCTAGAACATTCTTAACGAAGAGCTGTTATACCTTCCATCATTATAGCCACATCTGCGCACAACACTGCAGGGCCTCTGTAATGAGCTGTGCAGCTCCAAGTATTAATTTACCAGTTTGAATGTTTCATTCCCAGTAACCTGTCTGGGGACTACCTTAAAGAGCAAGCAGGGTCCTTGGAACATTTTCCTTTTGGGATTCTAATTAGTACTATTAATGGAGCCCAATTAGTGATGTATTAATATACAGATTCATTGATCTGCAATGAAAACTTTTCTTTTTAACTTAATAGACCTTTGGGTCGGCATGGTCTTTGTCATCCGACATGTCGTCAATCCGTTTACTAATAATATTATTTGAAAATGTCACCTTTTCCATTTCCTTTGCTTCATTAGTCTCAGACACAGTGTTGACAATTTCCAATCAGGCTGTTAAAATGAGCGATTCTGCAATTACGTGAGTCATTTCTGCTTCAGCTCTTAATTGCTCGACCTTGTAGCCAGCTCCTTGGGCTCCACCGGGTACCAAGGCGATCGATCTCAGCAAAGAACTTTGTTTCTTAATTCGTGCTTGCGGGTGCTTACAAAAGGTCACGGCTCCTTTTCTGGGGAGACGCCCGGTGCGTGGTGAGAGGCTGGCGCGGTCTGCTTGGCTTCCTTGTCTGCTTGGATAATTCTTCCATCCAAATAAGACTTTTAGGCAGAGGGGGGATAATTGTTGGGGCACGCGAATCCCAATGTGCGACAATTCTCATTATGTTGCCTAATTAACGACTGAGACTTTTGGGGGGAATTACAGCTTGTCTTGTGACTACGGTAACTTTCCAGCTTTAATTAAAACGTTGTCAATTATGGAGGGAATAAAAATATCTATAAAAGTGTATCCATTTAGACATGAAATACTTAAGGGGATCTGAATCTTTCACATCTTCTGAAAAAGCAATGTTAAAGGGTTTTTTAAAAAGATTGCATTATTAAATGTTTAAACATAAATAAAACATTACAAATCTCAACCATGGTGTAAACAAGAGAGGAGGTATTAAGATATTGACTCACGTTTATTTCTGGACCTGAACTTCTGAAAGCTTCGTGAGATGTGACTATTATGATATACATGAAAATAAAATAAATTTGAAAAGTTGGATTTCCTGACATGTCAGGGCCTGTGTTTCCCTTTGCTGGACTGATTTGCATGTTTAGTTATTATTTTTTAGGACATAAGCATCATTTTTTAATTTATCACACCTTTAGCTTCTAATATAATAATAATTCATTATGGAATTTTGTTAAGAATCAGACTAATTGTAAATACCAATTTAAAAAACAAGTTTAAAAAGGAATCAAGTAGTAGCAGTTTGGAAAATTTAACATCTTAACTTTATGTGAAAACACCTAATATTGATGGGCTTCCCCATTGAGATAAAGGAGAAATATAGACCTCCGATGAGAGTATAAGCAACTGGGAAACGTGAGAGCTGGTCACAGGGAGAAGGAAGCGTGTTTACATCTTCGCAGAACAAAGAACGGTGCCCCCAACCTGGGGCTCAAGATTGGTGGGGAGGCCAGGCTCCTGCCACAGGGCTTCGCATCTCCAGGTGCTCTCTGGATGAGGGAGACAGAAAATGAGTGAAATTAGGACAGGCATCTCCCAGGGGAAGGAGTTACTCAAAGAGTGTCAGGCCAGCTTCCAGGGATCGGCAGCCACCAACTTGGTTCCAGTTTGCAGGCAAACCAATGCTGAGGTGAAGAGATGGTGTCTCAGTCTTTTTTGTGTCACTCTAGCAAAACCCCAGGTAACTGATAAATAAAGAAGGAAAGTTTATTTAGCTCACAGCTCTGGAGTCTGGGGAGTCCAGTGTGAGTCTGCTGGCCGCTGCTCAGCATCTGGAGAGGGCCCTCTTACGGCACCAGAACACAGCGGAAGCATGGAGTCTCTCTCTTCTTATAAAGCCACTAATGCCCCCACCCTCATGACCTCATGGAATCCTAACTGCCTCCCAGAAGCCCCACCGCCATATACCATTGACATATGACTTTGGGGATCAAGTTTCCAACTCATGAATTTTTAAACTTATTTGTGTATTTTATGGAGACATAATATTTGTATATCTTTATGGGGAACCTTACAATAATTTGATACATGCATACAATGTGTACTAATCAAGCCAGGTAAGAAGCATCTCCATTTCTTCAATCATTAGTCATTTTTATGTGTTGGGAATTTTCTACTTTTCTTTTTCTTTCTTAGTCTTTTTGAAATATAGCAGAGATTGTTTAAATTGATACTCTACTGTATCAGAATTCTGCCACTCTCGCTGGGTTTTGGTGGCCCTTATTGAACTGTCTCCCTTTCCCACTTCCCAATCTCTAGTGAACACAATTCTATTCTGCTCTTCTACACAAATTGGCTCATCAGTTTCCACAAATGGGTGAGAACATGTGGTATTTGTCTTTCTGTGTTTGGCTTATGTTATTTAACATAATGACCTCCAATTCCATCTGTGTTGCTGCAAATGACAGGATTTCATTCTTTTCATGGCTGAATAGTATTCCATCATATATATGTGTGTGTGTGTATGTGTGTGTGTGTGTATGTGTGTGTGTGTATGGTGTTTTCTTTATCTATTCATTTACTGACGGGTCTGTAGCTATAGTGACAGTAAACACAAGTATCTTTTTGGTAGAATGATTTTCACCCCCTTTGGCTGTATACCCAGTAGGGGAATTGCTGGATCATGTGGTACTTCTATTTTTTGTTTTTTGAAGCATCTTTAGATTGTGGTTTATGAACTTCATTCTCACCAACAGACCAACACTGGAAATTCTGGGGGTACATGTTCAAACTACAGCATATGGGAACACAGCACAGAGAGATGGAAAGACCCTGAGTCTCTGAGGACAGAACCCACTCCACCTGGAAACCTCTACCCTTCCTGTTATGGGAAACAATACACATTTGTGTGGTTTTAGCTTGTTTAGGTGCTTTCCGATCCCTGTAGCCAAAGATGTGTGAAGTGGGGTGATCCTTGATTAATGTTTGCTCAAAACATCAATGGGAAATTGAATGCGAATAAGGTTATTAAGAGATTAAAATACAAGAGAAGGAGGCTGGAGACCTGGTGCCTGGTGTGGGTGGAAGCCGGCAGGAGGCCTTGCTGGCTGGTCCTCAGCAACAGGCAGGTGAAAATGTTCCTCCATTTTTACAGCAAGAGCTGCCCAGGGAGCCAAACAGTTTTGCCAAGTTTTATTATGATTCAGAAAGGAGTGACACTGCCCGGTGTGGGGGTGGAAGGGGACTGAGCGATCACTCTCCTGGCAGGCAGGTTTCATCTTCCCAACGTTCGATCAGCTGGTGAGTGATCTGTAGGTATTAAAAGCTCACCTTTAAAGGTCGGCACTGCAGACAGCTGGCCTCATGGCCCAGGCGCGTGCCTTGGGTAACCGCGGCAGAATTCATTAACTTGTCGCTGCCATCCTGGAGCCTGTCAGATGGCCTTCCATGTGACATATGTTATCCTCAACGACTCCCAACCTGGTCAGGTCAAAACATGAAGTCACACAAGCCCGGGGAAGGGGAACTGGGGAAGCGGTGGCCGGGGCCTAATCCAGCTCCTCTCGCTCATTCTAAAACGCCAGCGAGTTCAGCAGCAGCTGGGTCCACGGAGGACGCACCGCGGCAGGCCCTGGGCCCAGCTCTCCGCACTTTATTCTCACAAGCACATTTCCGTGTGTACGCGATGGATCCCATTCGAAGACAGGAAGGCTTGGGAGCCAGCATAGGGGATGTCTCCGGAAGTCCCAGGGACAGAGAGGATGCCAAAGGCTACGTTCTTAACTGACCACTCAACACTAGTCATCCACCAGGGGACATCAGGCTGGGCCCTAGGTCTGTGTGTGTGTTGTTGTTGTTGGGGGGGGGGGGTACAAGTCCCTGAAAAAGCAGAGGGTTCACCTTCTCGGAGGCTGGGGCTCAGGGGGTGGTGGGTCCTGGGTAGTTTAAGCGAGTGCCCATGCCTCATTTGTGAGCAGAACTGGGGTACAGGGGGCCTTCGCACATTCCTCCCAGACGCCTGGGGGAGACGCGTTGGAGGAGGCCCACCAGGAGCTTCCAGGCAAGCAAAGCAGCCCAGAAGGACCCCCTCCGGGGCAGGAGCAGATCCACCGCCACAGGCACCCCTTCCCACGCGGCAAAGCCGGAGCCCCGCGGGCTCTCCCCTGCAGCGCCCCGAGTGCAGCTGGCGCCAGCACATGTTCAGAAACAGCGACTGCAAAATCATGTTTTCTGACTCCAGCAGAAAATGCCAGTTCACTGTGGAACATTTGGAAAGTGCCGGAGTGTATAAGTTAGAACACAAATTACTCACAATCCCACGGAGAGGCGTGCTGGAAACACGTGGGCCTCCTTGCCCAGCTTGCCGCTCTCCGCTCTGTTTCCCTCACATATTCTTTTTTTCTCCAAAATATTTACGGAGCACCTACGACGCCCCAGGCAGTGCCCCTCCGCCGCACCGCAGGGAACCGGCCAACCCTAGCCTTCTGGGCCTGCGCTCCAGGGGGCGCGGGGACGGCCGCCAGGACCAGGGGACATTGTGCAGGGGCGCAGGGGGGGCAGCCGCGGCTGCTCTGCACGGGACAGTCTGGAAAGATTCGAAGGAGGTGACGTTTTACTGGAGATCTGAAAGGAGCTGGAGGAGCCGCCAGGCTGTGGGGGAAGTGTCCCGGGCGCAGGGGCGCAGGTGGCGGGGGTCTGCGGACCGCGGGGTTGGGGCGGGCGCTCCCTGGCGGCAGCTCAGGGGAGCGCAAGAGGGCAGTGCGCCCCGCGCCCCGCGCGCAGCCTGGACACCTCGCCACATCTCAGGGCCACATCCGCGCCCCGCCCGCGCCCCTCCGCAGTGGCCCGCCTGGCCAGCCCCGCGCGCCCAGGACCTAGAGTTCTGCGAGGTGGCCCCCGGCCTCTCGAGGATCCGCCGTCCACCCCTGTGTCTCCTAATCCCTAGAAACATCCAATTCACCCGCTCAGCCCCTCCGGAGCATCTCGGTGTTTGGGCCCCGGAGACTCCACTTTCAAGGAGTTGGGCACCCATTTGGCTCCACATGCCGCGTCCCTGCGGAGCCAGCTGCCGGATGCACACCCCCACCAGTCTCCTAGGAAGGAACCCGCTGGGCCCCTGTCCGCCTGCAGTGTAGACACGTGAGATTTTTTAACTGGGCACTTCTGATCCCATTGCTCTGCTTGAAACCTTACGGTGCCAGGCTTCCCATTGCTGTTAAGAAAATGATCAAAATCCTCAACAAGGCTCCCCTGATAAGTACTCTCAAAGTGCCTGCACAGCAGCAACGCTAACTATAATGAATTAATCATTGCTCCCAACCGCAGCAGATTAATCGGGTGTGAGTGTTGGCCTAATCTCTTCTCCACTGGAGTTTGGCTGTTAACGCTGTATCCCCAGCAAGAGCACAGTGACATGTTTATATGTAGAAAATGGAGCAAATAATAAAAACAGCTAACACTGGGGTACCTATTATCTTCTGGCCAGTAAGCTAAGCATTTCGCATATATTAACTTTAATCTCAGCCTCCTCAGGAGGCAGACGCTGTCCCCATTGTACAGACAAGAACACTAAAGCACAGAGAGGTTAAGAAACTCGCCCAAAGGCACACAGGAAGGACTGGACCCAGCAGGTCTGTTTCCAAGATCATGCTCAGAAATGTATGACACACACATTAGTTCACTGTGGGAAATGTCCAAAAATCCTGAGAAATTAAAAAAGAGAAGTCACTCAGAAATGAGCACTATTGACATTTGGTGCATGTCTTCCTAGATTTTTCCCTATGCCTGCATAGAGATTAGAATGAGCTGCCTGGTGTGGTGCCCCACACCTATAACTGTGAGTTCAAAGCCAGCCTGAGTGACTTAACGAGACCCTAAACAACTCAGCAAGACTCTGTCTCTAAGTAAAATATATAAAAGGTCTGGGCATGTGGCTCAGTGGTTAAGCACCCCTGGGTTCAACCCCCAATACATTAGGCCTTTCTGCTTTACCCATTAGGACATTGTAGCAATAAACTTGCTACTAGCTGAATCAGCTGTTCTGTTTTACATATCTATGGTGTTTGGTTCCTAAAGTGGAGTTCCTGGGTCAAAGGTCATACAGGGTTTTAAGAAGTGGGATAGGTGGGGCCAAATCGACCCCCAGGAAGGGCAAGGGACACGCATACATACTTGCCCTCTGTGACATGCCACACCTCCCAGTGCAAAGTCAGGCCTGCCCCCTGGCAGCCTTGCCTGCCCAGGTTGGTCCTCTGCATGCAGGTATGTGGAACCAACCTAGAAAATTCAAAAAGATCCCTTCTCTCTCCCTTCTCCCCTTTCCCCCAAGGACACTGGTCTGCTGTCCTCCCTATTCTCCACACCATCTGCCTCTTGGGCTCCCTCTTGCTAAATGAAGACCTTGTGGCCGGGCCCAGAAGCTGTCCTGGGGAATCGAGTGGAGCATCACACTGACCAGCATCTCCGTGCCTGCTGACCCTGGGTCTCTAGTCCAGCCTGGATGCAGTGCTTGCTCAGAGCCAACCTGGCCCTCTCTTTCCTGTTTTCTCAAGTCTGACAAGTCCTGTAGCCACTGAGTTAGGAGTATTAGAAAAATCCCGGGTTCCCATTAAGGAGGGAACACTGATTTCTTTTGGAACACAAGATTTTGTAAGTTTTCAATAACCCAGAACAACTGAACAAACCCAGCATGGAAAGTGGGCTCTCTTGTGACCCCTAGTGGGGGTGGCGGTGAGGGAACAGAGGCTGGGGCCAGCCCTGCCACTGTGTGGCAGGGCTGAGCCCAGGGTTATCCGGGCCTGCAGGAGAGGAGGCAGCTTCTGTCCACAGTGCTAAGCTGAGCAGGAAGGATTTCTTTCCCAAATCCCTGGCCTTTAGAAAATGCCAGGCTGGGCTGTTTGCTGGCTTTAACAGAAAACAGTGCTTGCTGGAAGTAAAAGCCAGAGGCCTCCTGGGAAAGCCCTCCTGGGCCTCAAAGAGCTCCTCTGAAGGCGCCTTGCAGAGAGGGAGGACAGCTGTGCCGGAGGCAGAGCTGAGATTGTAGCTGGGAGCCTGTTGGAGGCACGTGTCCACTTTCCGTGCTGTTTCTGTCAGGAAAGAGAAGCAAGCACCCAACTGCCTCTATGGCGGGTGCACCACACCCACAGCCAGGTAATCCCCACAGGAAGCCTGCCAGACCCTTGCCATCAGCACCATGCACAGGAGGAAACTGAGGCCAGGGAGGCGAAGGGACATGCCCAGGATCAACGAGAGGACGGGGAGAGTGGGAATCTGCCAAGACCCATCTCCCCGTGCTGCCTCCCCGCCCCGAGATTAACGTGCCTGGGAAGGAAAATGCCAGCTCCGCACTGGGTGGCGCCTGCCCCAGCACCTCCTCTCTTCCACGGAGGGATCCACAGGAAAGGGAGACGTGAGCGTCGGCTGGCGTGGGGGGCTACTTCACGCTCCAATGACTTGGCGTGGAGAGCAGGGCCATGCACTGGGAGGTGGTCCTTTGAGGGGCTCAGCTAGGGTCCCAGGTGAGGGAGCAGGAGCTTCCCACAGGAGCAGCCACGATGTACTGAGAACGTACTTCCCGAGGGCCGTATTCTTCACATGCATTGCCTCTTATCTGCCCCAAATTTGGCAAAAAAAAGTCCCTCTGCCTCTCCATCTTTGGCGGAGAACACTGAGGCTCAGCAGCCAAGTGAGGAGCCTGCAGCCTCAGGCTGAGCCAGAGAGGCCGGCTTCCACCTGAGGTGGAGGCCCCGGGACACAAGGTTTCTGACACTGGGCCTGGGCTCCTCGAGCAGCCGGGTCTAGGGGAGAGGGTGGAGAGGGGAAGCAGGACAGCAGATGTGACTTGGGGTGTGGCTCCAGCAGCCCCAGGCCCCTCTCTCCTCTACCCTGTACCACAGGGCCTATAAGACAGGCCTTGCATCTGCCTCTCCACTTCCTCACCTGTGAAAGTGACAGATGTTGGTGCCTGTGCTCCAGGTACTCTGGGACATGAGAGCGCATGTGTGTGAAGGGGCCCAACACATCCCTCTGACACTGGCATAACAGTGGAGGCCCTGAATTTTAGGGCTAGGCCTTCGAGGCTGGAACCTTGGGAAGATTGGAGCCTAACTGCTCCAACAGTGCTGGGGAAAGTAAGCTAAGAGCCTTTTGGACCTGTGTAAGTACCTGTTCAGTGAGAGGTCTCAGGGTTGGACGCTGGCTTCCTCATCACTTTCTGACCACTAGGTCAGTGTGTGGAACTCTGTTAACTAGATTTATTTGTTTTTTAATATGTCAAATGTGCATGCACAGGGTGGGACCTGCCAACGCCCAAGCCAGACGGCGCAGAGAGAAGCCTCCTCCCCGCCACATCTGTCCACAAATCTGTGTAGTGGAAAGCACACTTTTCTCCACAACAGGGCTGCCGGCTGTGCTGCTCTGTCCCTGGAGACCTCGCTTTATGGTCACACGATGCGTGGTCCACTCACCTCGTTCCTGAGCTGCACAGTGCCCCACTGAGTCACGGCTCACAGAGCTGTCCCCTGGCAAGGGCACAGAGGCTTCTGCAGTCTCATGCCACAGCAGATGAGCTTAATGAACAACCAGCAACAAATGTGTATAGATGTCCTGGTGGGGAGATGACTCCAGATGGAGTTGCTGGGCACAGCATGCCTGATGGCAGAGATCAGAGTAACTGATCTCTCAAGAGACCATTGTAATTCACACTTCCACCAGCAGGGCGCCTGGTCCCCAAGTCTTCTTCTCAGCCATAGAATTTGGTATATTTATTTCGTTGCCAACCTGGTAGGTGAAACAGCTACCCTCTTTAAGAAACAAACAAACAAGAAAACCCCACAAATGTGTGTGTGTGTGTGTGTGTGTGTGTGTAACATATATAATTTTTTCCCATTAAAATGTAACACATCCCAGGCTGGGGGTGTGATCTAGTTATGTGCATGTACAAATATGTCACAATGCAGCCCACTATTATGCATAATTATAATGCACCAATTAAAAAATAAAGTTAAAGAAAGTAACATCCTTATTGAACACAATAAGGGCAACACAGGAGGTAGAGATATGTCTCTGAACAGGGCTGGGCACGTAGTAGGTGCTCCTTAAATATGTGTTCAATAAGTGAACAAGAAAAAAATGTCGTGGCTCCACCAACAAGGAGCTGTTCTGCCAACACTCTGGATGTGAGCCTCCTCTGAGCAACCCCCGCCTGGTTTAGGTTTGTTTTACATTCATTATGATCATCCACACAGACAGTTTTTATCTTGTTTCACTCTACATCAGTGACACGAATGTCTCTCTCTCGTAAGTAGCATTTTAAACATTTCTATAATACGCTTGCAGGTGTGGGAACCATAGTTTATTTGAATCTTCTGTTATTGTAGTTTTAGGCTGTTTTCAATTTTTCTCTTTATAAATGATGCTGCTGATATCTTTATGCAGGGAATGGGTTCCATCTTTCAGCTTATTTCCTAAGGAAAGAAAAAGTACTCAGAAGAAAGATGAACTCTGTGAAAGGTTTTTAAATCTGATTTTATATTTCTTAAGAGTGAGGCACCTTATGAAACAACTTTATATCTGTTGAAAAACCTGGTCATGTTCTTTTTTTAATATTGTTTTAAAAAATGACTTGTTCTGAACAATATCCTGTGCCTCTCAGAAAACAGCGGCGGATATGAAAGGAGATTTGTTCCCCCTGAGCTCTTAGCTGCGATCAGGCTCAGGAAGCAGATGCGTCAGAAACGAGGCGTATCTGATGGTTGCTATGGGAACAAGTCATTTAACATGACACTCGGCTAAAGCATTGATCAATAAGGGAGGGGGCAAGATTGAAACAAATTAGTTGGTGTCTGAGTAGCCCTGAGAGATAACAGCAATAAAGAGAGCCCTGTCCGCCCCTCCCTGAGCAGCAGCCAGCCAGCGGGAGGCAGGTCTGAGGCTCATTCATCCATACGTGGCCCGGGGCTGAGAAATCGCCCCAAAGTGGATGGACATGGGGCAGGAAGAGACAAGAGTGGGGGCCTTTGGGGGCCAGAGGCCACTTGGGGTGTGGCTGCAGTCACTCCTGGCTTCTCCACCCACCGCAGTGGGGTCCCATGGCCAGCCTGGACACCCTGAACAGCCCCACTCTTCAGGTGGGGAACTGGGGTCCAGGGAGGAGCCCTGACCCTCCCTCCAAGCAAACTCCATTGGTCAAGAGGCTCTCAGCCTGGGAGGGGAGAAAGTCACCTGCATCCACAGCTGCTCCCCCTCACGGGCCACTCAGTCACCCACCCACCCATCCTGAGCAGGTCTGGGGGGCTGTGTCCTGGCCTGGGTAAACAGTGAGACACGAGGGGTCAAGGGGCATGGTGTGGGCGTCAGAGTGAGGCCCCACGTGTTATGAAATGCCAAGCCCTCAGCGTGGGGCCCTGGGGGTAGTGAGCACTGAATAGCCATGACTAAGAAATGCCATGACTAAGAATCAGAAGCGGGGCGGAGTCTGACAGGAGGAAGGAGAAAGGTTTTCTGGGTGGAGGGGACCTGCTAAAACTTGACTGATCAGGAGGCAAAGGGGCAGCCCTGGGCTGGGATTACACACAGATGGAGGGTGGGAGCAAAGCCAGGGCCCCTGGCAGCAGAGGCTGCATCTGCTGACCTGATTCCCACAAGAGCCAGGATGGGCAGGGCAGGTTCAAGGGTCAGGGCTGGTCCAGAAACACGTGCGAGGAAAGCCAGGAAGGTGGTCTCAGATGGGCTGGGTTTTCTTGCCCCACCAGCCTGGGCCAATGCTGCCCACCACAGCAGGGGGTGGGGGTAAGAGCCCCTTTCCTCTCAGTCCCTCCATAAACGAGTGAGTCCCAGGAGGCATTAACAGCACACACCGCCCAGCCTACGCCTCCCCTTTCACCTCTGGGAATCTTTCCTGCAGAAAGGACCCTAACCCAAAGTCATCTGCTGCAGCATTATCCGTGCCAGTAGCTGCAAACAACCTAGATGCCCATATCATGCCCTGCAAAGTAAATAATGACTCACTTTCTTGCTTTAACTCAGTGGTTAAGCAAAGACACAGACACTGACCCCAAAGCTCTCTGTTTTGCCCACTGCGGGGGTGTCAGAGCTGGGTGGTCCCTGCCTCCTTGCGGAAGGAGGAGGAACCTGGTCTGGCCTCAGGTCAAGGGCTGTCTCTGAACTTGGCAACTGCTGGTTCTCACTGGGGCCCTACTTCCTGGCGGACCCCGGGCCAAGTCACTGAAGCCTCTCTGTGCCTAAGTTCCCTCATCCATAGGATGGGCACGAGGGACTACGCCTACCTCATTGACACCACCCCGTGTAGATGTAGCTGGCGCGTGGCAATCAGCCCACAACAGGCAACGCCATTTGCGGCTGACACGTGTGCCTCAAGGGGCTCAGAGGAGGCCAGCGGGGGCCAGGGGGGCTCCGCCGCAGGCCACGCAGCAGGACCAGGAGAGAGTGACCTTTGGGGCAGGCCACAGCCGGACTCGAATTCCTAGCTGGCCGCTACTGGCTGTGCAACCTGGGCCAGTCACTTAGCATCTCTGGGCTCCACTTTGCTCCCGTGAGAACTGAGCAGAGATCCTTTCCCTCTCGGGCACGGGGATTAGCAATGACAGCACCTTGAGGAGCCCTGGCCCAGCCGGGCAGGAAGGAGCGGCTCTCCCCGGAGGGAGCACGCACCTCCAAGGCCGGGCAGATTCGCGCAGCGGAGTTCATGCGTGACGCGGGGGCCGCCTGCCAGGCTTGGTCCGGGCTTCTGGAAAGATCCCGAAGAGAACAGCCGCGCCGCGCGCTGCGCTGCGCCCCCGCTCGCGGCCGGCAGGGGGCAGGCTGGGCCCGCGAGCCGCCGTGTCCTCGCGTCACCCCGCCGCCCGCGCCCGCGCCCCGCGCCGCGTTAAAGGGCCACGCGCCGCGATTCTGCGGAGGGAGCCGGCGGCCCCTCCCCGGGGAGCCCTCTCCACCAACTGCGGGCCTACTAATTTACATTTAATTTGTTCGCGGTTTAATGTTTAATTTTAAAAACTGAATGATTCATTACCATATTAATAAATAATAACATTTATTATTCTCCTAATGAGTGTCCAAAATACAAAAGCAATTACATGTCTTATATATTTCTCATAAATTGAGACGGCAGAGCGGTAATTACAGACTCACGCACGGGCCGTGTTCTGGCCGGGGTCCTGATCCTGCCTGGGTGTCTGTCTCTGCTCTCCCCTCGGGGCTGGGCTTGTACGGCGCCTGCAGGTAGACCTGCTGTCGTTCCAGGACCCCTGAGCTAGGCAGGTGCCCCCAGGCCTGGAAGGCTCAGGAAGGACTGACTGCCCCTCTCCCCGCCCCTCCTTCCTTCCTCGGGCGAGGGGCTGTGTGATTTGGCTCGCTTCCCCGTGGGGAAACTGAGTCTTGCAGGAAGGCACTCCAGGACCCTCAGCCCACCAGGGGCAGAGCCTGGAGCCCACCCTGCTCCATCTGTTGGCTCTGAGTCTTGTTTCTTGCTTGGGTTCCAGAGCAGGTCGCCGCAAGCCCAAAGCAGGCAGGCGGGCGGCCCGGGTCTGAGCAAATCAGAGCCAGCCTGCGCCCTGGCTGGCTCCTAGGGTTTTGCTTCATCTCTGTTTTGAGACGTTGTTCTTGCTCTTTGAAAGTTAAAACTAAACAAACAACAACAACAACGAAAACATCGGTAGAGAGCAAGCAAGGGATAAAAACTCTCCATCATCATCCTGCTTCCCGGGGACAGGAAGGAAAGCCAGGAGCTTGATGTGCTCCGTGTTTGACAGGACTCGGGGCAGAGGTGCAGCCTCCTCCCCCTGCAATGCTCTGAGCTTAGGAACCCCAGGTTTTGGGAGTTCCCTGCTTGGGCCCCAGGAAAGAGACCTCTTCGGGGCCATGCCTCAGGTCTGCATCCCAGAAATGCTATTTGGATAATAGGGAAAATTACCAGGAAGAAAAAATCGCATAATCCTGGGGATAGAGGCATTTCCATATGTGTCCATGGAGGACTTTTTACGTGCAAATACTAAGAAACAAATGCCCTGCAGACATGAGACCTTACTCCACGTGCAGTTTCCCTGTGTTGATTTTTTCACTCATTTTTTCCTTCAAGCGTTTTCCATTTCACCGAGTCATTCTTCAAAAACCTGATTTCGAGCAGCTGCATAGTAGTCCTCTATAGAGAAACGCCCCGTTATTATTTGGACATTTTCCCTTCGCTGACAACATAGTGTTGGCCATCCCCGTGGGTGCGTCTTTGTGGGAATCCTTGATTACCTCCTTAGGGTCCATTCCTAGAAGTGGAATGACTGGGTCAGAGGGCTTGGGTGCCTGGAAGGCTGCTGGCTTCCTCTGCCTGGTGCCTGCCAGCACAAGCACACCATGCAGACTCCCAGAGCAGGACTGGTAGGACCTGCCTCCTGTGCACCTCGAGCCTCGCCAGGGCTGCCGTTCGCTTCTGACAAGCTCTTTGCACATCTGCCTGTTGGAGGTGCTCCTCTGCTTCTCCTGTGTGGATCACCCTGGGGTCCCTGAGACGCGGGCAGGCTGGGTCTGCTCTCACGGTTTCATACATGGGGATGCAGAGGCTCATGGAAGTCACATGCATCTGGCTCAGAAGATTTTAATCTTTCCGTCTTTCTCTTTTTTTGGTGCTGGAGATAGAACCCAGGGCCTTGCATGTGCCAGGCATGTGCTCCACCACGGGGCTGCACCCCCAGCCCTTTTAGAGCCTCTCAGATCTCAGGGCCTCTCAAGGCATCCAGAAAGCTTCAGAGAGACGTCTCAGGGCTACCGCTGTCTCTGCAGTCCACCCACCCCGTCAGTGAGCTCATCCACATGCTTGTTCATCCGCCCACGCAGTCATCCACTCACCAGAAATGCATGTGTACACGCGCCCCTCCATCTATCTACCCATCTACTCACCCACTCGGCCATTCAATAAATATTTACTCCTAAAATTCATGTGGAACCACAAAAGACCCTGAATAGCCAAAGCAATCTTGAAAAACAGCAAAAAGCTGGAGGATCACCATCCCTGATCTCAAGACGTATTACAGGGCTACAGTAACCAAGAGCTTAGTGCCGGCACAGACACCATCGTGCAGGCCCATGGGAGCAGAGCCGAGATCCCGGAGACAGACTCACATCTTCAGCCAAGGGATGCTTGACAAAGGAGCCAGAGGAAGGGCAGCCTTTTCAAGAAACTGCCCTTGGAAAGTTGGATATCCACAAGCAGAAGATTGAAGATTGCCCCCTACTTCTCACCTTTTGCAAAAATCAATTTAAAATGGATCAAAGACCTAAATGCGAGACCTGAAACTACGGAACTACTGAACTACGAAAAGACAGCATGAGAAACACCTGAAGACACCGTAGAGGCAACGATATTTTGGATAAGACAGACAAATAGGATTCTATATCAACCTAAGATGCTTTCCCGCTGCAAAGGAAATAATTCAGAGTGAAATGAAAACCTGCAGAAAGGGAGAGAAATCCTACCAACTGTTACCCGATGAAGGATTAATATCTAGAATATTTAAGGAACTCAAAACAACAAAAGTAATCCAGTTAAAAATGGGCAAATGATCTGAACAGACATTTTTCAAAAGAAGAAATTCAAATGAGCAATAATTTTATGAAAAAAATTACTAAAGAACAAGATCTGGGGCTGGGGTGGTGGCTCAGTGGCAGAGCGCTTGCCTCATATGTGTGAGGCACTGGGTGGGTTCCATCTTCAGCACCTCGTAAAAATAAGTAAATAGAGGTATAAAAAATACAATAACATTACTAAAAAATTTTTTTACATGAGTTATCAGGGAAATACAAATTAAAACCACAGTGAGGTATCACATCACCTGAGTTAGAATGGTTGTCATTGCAAAGACAAGAAAATGAAGCCACTGAGGCTGTGGGGAAGAGGGAACCCTTAAGCTCTGGTGGTTGAGTAAGAATTAGCAGAGTCATTGTGGAGGACCACATGGGAGATCCTCCCAAAATTAAAACTTGTTCCAGCAATCCCACTTGTATGTATCTGCCCAAAGGAAATGAAATCAGCAAATCAAAGAGATGCCTGCACTCCCATGTTTACTGTGGCACTATTCATAATAGCTAAGATACAGGGTCAATCTAGACCCCACCAACAGGCAAATGGACAAAGAATAGGTAGAGTATAGGCAATGGAATATTACTCAGTCATAAAAAGGAACAAAATCCTATTATTTCTAGCAAAATGGAAGGAAACTGGAGGGCATCACATCAAATGAAATAAGCCAGACTCAGACGGGCAAACACAGCACGTTGTCTCCCACGTGGAAGCTACACAGTCTACCTGAATGTGGAGTAATGATCCCTGGAGGCTGGGAATGGGGCTCGAAGGAAGCTGCTTGCCAGGCACTGGGCATGGTTAGACAGGAGGAGCAGACTCTCGTGTTGTACCACAGTGGAATGACTGTGACATCTTTGGGAAGAACTGAAACTGGAGCTTGAAGACTTCGGACACGAAGCAATGACAAGGGAGAGGGAACGTGGCCAACCCCAACCCCACCAGTGCACGCTGTGTGTGTCACGACTTGCCACCCTGGAAGCCACAGATATATACAGTTATTTTTCTGGTTTGTTCTAATCAGTTATTCACGACAGCAGAATGCTCTCTGATTCATTGTACACAAATGGTGCACAAATTTTCACATCTCTAGTTGTACATGAAGTAGGGTCACACCATTTGTGCAATCATCCGTGTACCCATGGCAATGATGTCTGCATCATTCCGCCATCATTCCTACCCCTTGGCCCAATCCAAAGTTTCTCCACCCATCCCATGTCCACCCCCATTATGGATCAGAGAGATCATTTGGCCTTTGGTTTTTGGGATTGGCTTACTTCACTTAGCATGATATTCTCTGATTCCATCCATTTACCTGAAAATGCCACAATTTTATTCTCCTTAATGCTGAGTAATATTCCATTGTGTATATATACCACAGTTTCTTTATCCATTCATCTGTTGAAGGGCATCCAGGTCGGTATTACAATTTGGCTATTATGAATTGTGCTGCTATAAACATTGATGTGGCTGTGTCACTGTAGTAGGCTGTTTTAAGTCTTTTAGGTAAAGACCAAGGAGTGGGATAGCTGGGACAAATGGTTCCATTCCGAGTCTTTTAAGAAATCTTCGTACTGCTTTCCAGAGTGGTTGCACCAATTTGCAGTCCCACCAGCAATGTATGAGTGTGCCTTTTCCCCCACATCCTCGCCAACACTTATTGTTGCTTATATTCTTGATAACTGCCATTCTGACTGGAGTGAGATGAAATCTTAGAGTAGTTTTGATTTGCAATTCTCTAATTACTAGAGATGTTGAACATTTTTTATATATTTGTTGATTGATTATATATCTTCTGGGAAGTGTTTGTTCATCTCCTTAGCCCATGTATACATTGGGTTGTTTGTTTTTGGGGGGTTAATTTTTTTGAGCTCTTTATCTATCCTGGAGATGAATGCTCCATCTAATGTGTGTGTGGTAAAAATTTGCTCCCATTCTGTAAGCTCTCTCTTCACCTCCTTGATTGTTTATTTTGCTGAGAAAGGACATACAATTATTAATAAAGAACCCCAAATAAAAATAGATTGAAAACTTAAATGTACAAACTATAAAAATACTAGAACAAAACAAAGGGGAAATGATTCATGATTCA
Organism: Xerus rutilus; assembly: GCA_028644305.1. Taxonomy (NCBI): domain Eukaryota; kingdom Metazoa; phylum Chordata; class Mammalia; order Rodentia; family Sciuridae; genus Xerus; species Xerus rutilus. The sequence goes on from CM053401.1 coordinate 3,450,984, forward strand.
TGACATGGACTGGGCAGGGATTTATTTTTGCACTTGACCCCAAAAGCATAAGCAGCAAAATAAAAAAAAATAGATGAATAGATTAAAACAAACTAACCAACCCCTAAAAGAGTCTTTGCAGCTAAAGACACAACAGAGTAAAGGGATAACCTGTCACACGGGAGAAAATACTTGCAAAGCATATGTTCGAAAAGGGGCTAATAACCAGGATATATAAGGAACTCAAACAACAGCAAACTATCAAACCTGATAAAAAATGCACCATACAGAATTACCATTGTCAAAATGTCCATACTAAGCAAAGCACTATACATATTTAATGCAATTCCTATTAAAATTCCAATGATGTTCTTCATAGAAATAAAAAAAGCAGTCATGAAATTCATTTGGAAATATAAGAGACCCAGAATAACCAAAGCAATCCTTAGAAAAGCGAAGCAAGAGACATCACAATACCAGACCTCAAACTATACTACAGAGCTATAATAACAAAAACAGCATGGTATTGGCACCAAAATAGGCATGAAGACCAATGGAATAGAATAGAAGACACAGAGTCAAACCCACATAAATACAGTTGTCTTATACCAGACAAAGGTGCCATAAACATATATTGGAGAAAAGATAGGCTCTTCAACAAATGGTGCTGGGAAAATTGGAAATCCATATATAGCAAAATGAAATTGAACTCCTCTCTCTCATCCTGCATAAAATTCAATTCAAAGTGGATCAAGGACCTGGGCATTAGACCAGAGACCCTGGGCCTACTAGAAGAAAATGTAGGTTCAAATCTCCATCATGTCAGGTTAGGAACTGACTTCCCCAACAAGACTCCTAAAGCCTAAGAAATAAAATCAAGAATCAATAAATATAATGGAATCAAACTAAAAAGCTTCTTCACAGCAAAGGAAACAATCAATAAAATGAAGAGAGAGCCTACAGAATGGGAGAAAATCTTTGCCACCTGCACCTCAGATAGAGCATTAATCAGAGGTGTACAGATATGTAAAGAACACAAAAACCTTAACACCAAAAGAACAAATTACCCAATCAATAAATGGGCTAAGAAACTGAATAGACACTTCTCAGAAGAAGAAATAAAAATTGTCAACAAATATATGAAAAAATGTTCAACATTTCTAACAATTAGAGAAATGTAAATCAAAACTACACTGAGATTTTATTTCACTCCAGTCAGAATGGCAGTTATCAAGAATACAAGTAACAATAAATGTTGGTGAGGACGTGGGGATAAAGGCACACTCACACATTGCTGGTGGGACTGCAAATTGGTGCAACCACTATGGAAAACAGTATGGAGATTCCTCAGGAAACTTGGAATGGAACCACCATTTGACCCAGCTATCCCATTCCTCGGTCTATACCCAAAGGACTTAAAATCAGCATCCTACAGTGATGCAGTCACATCAATGTTGGTATCAGCTCAATTCACAATAGCTAAACTATTGAACCGACCTAGATGCCCTTCAATAGATGAATAGATAAAGAAGCTGTGGTATATATACACGGTGGAATATTACTTAGCCATAAAGAAGAATGAAATCATGGCATTTGCTGGTAAGTGGATAGAACTGAAGACTATCATGCTGAGTGAAATAAGTCACTCCCAAAAAACCAAAGGCCAAATGTTCTCTGATGTGCATTTGCTAAGTCACAGTAAGAGGTTGGGGTGAAGGGAAGAGTAGTTCATTGGATTAGAAAAAGGGGAAGGAAGGGAAGGAAGGGGAGGAATAAGAAAGACAGTAGAATGAGTGGGCCATCACTTTCCTACGTGCATGCATGAATACACAACCAGCAGAACTCCACATCATGTACAACACAAGAATGGGAGGTTATCCTCCATGTATGTATGTATGATAGGTCAGGACACACTCTACTGTCATGTGCATCTAACAGAACAGATTTAAAAAAACTCAAAAAAAGAGATCATGGATCTAAAATAGACACTTCTCAAGAGAAGACACAAATGGCCAACAGGTGTATAGAAAAATACTCAACATCACTAACCACCAGAGAAACACAGATCAGGGCCCCGGGGGCAGCACCTGCGTCTGCTCTGTTGGAACGGTGTTGCCAAAAAGACCGGAGACAAGGGCAGGCGACCGACCGCGCCGGGTGGGAGGTGGAGAGGGGGGCATGCCCTGCACTGTGGGGTGGAGGGGCAGGGATGAGCCATCGAATCCATCCACAGGGAAAGCCAAGTGGGGCGCCTGGATGCGAGCTGTCATGCCGCCCGTAAGTCCCACTCTGGGAAGCACAGTCGGTCTGTGGAGGAGACACCTGCGCCCCCATGTTCAGTGCAGCGCCGGGTGTGGCCAGCCAGCCCGCAGCGCAGGAGCCCAGGACCCCTGGGAAGCTGCCTGCGTAGGGAGCGCAGGTGTGGTCTGAACGCGGTGGGACACTGTTCTAGCAGAAAAAGGGTGAAATCCTGCCATTTGTGACAGCATGAACGAACTTACAGACAAAAGTTATTTACAGAGTTAAGTTCTGGGGTCCCCTGCATAATGGCGGGTTGTAGCTAAGGGTCATGCATTTGTTAATAATTGTATATTTCAAAATAACCGAAAGGGAAGGATGTGAATTTTCTCACCACAAGGAAATGATCAATGCTTGAAGCTACGGCTGTGCTGCCTGAATCTGATCACCATACCGCACACACATCACCTAAGCACCACACTGAACCTGTAAATATACAATTCTTATGTATCAGTTAAAAATAAAGTCACAATCTCAAAAAGGATTAAAAATTATTCACTGAGGACCAGCTCCAACTGGGACCCAGGTGCAGGGTATCTGTCCACTCTGTAGCTCTTTGCAGGAAGGCAGGCTTAAAAAGTGCTCCCTGAAACACTGACTGTCCCCAAGGCAAGGGGGTCGATATCACTAGGCTTATGATGGTGAAGCTAGTCTTTGAGAGGTTGCAGTTGGGGACCTTCCTGAGAACAGGCTGGGGTTGGATCCTGGCCTCAGTGGCACTCTGTGTGTGTCCCCAGTGTCTTCTGCCCCACTTCCCACATTGACCATGGAGGACAAGTCCTTACCTTCCTGCTGGCTGGTCAGCAGAGCTGACATCTGCAGATTTATTCCCAGGACCTCAAAAGGATCTGGGCAAACAGGCACAAGGGGTCAGTGCCAGGCATAGCCTTGTTCAATCTGCTCAGAGCTGACTTTCCATAATTCTCATTACTAACGACTGCTGAGGTGTCACCATGGGCCAGCACAATGCTGACCACTTCCTGGTGTGGATTCGTTTAGTCCTTCACCAGCCCAGTCAGGTAGACAAGTCATTGTTGCCACTTTCTAGGTGGGAACACTGGGGCACAAGAGTAGTTTTGTCACTTCCTCTGGGTCACACAGCCAGTAGGAGGGGTCTGGAATTTGAAGCAGGCAGCCTGACACAGAACTGGTGCCCTGGGACAGGGACATGTGCCCTGCTGATGTCACTGCAGGTACCCACCTTTTACAGATGAGGGAGTGGGGCACTCAAGGAGCCTGACCCACCAGGGACACAGCAAATAAGTCAGGCCTGGGACCCCCCAGGCCAGCTTCTTCTGGGCCCCACTGGCCCTGTTTCTGGCAGAGCACCTACAGGAGTGTCCCTGTCCCTCCACCCAAGACCCCAGCCCCTGGGGAGATGATGCTACCTTTTCCCCCTACTCCACAGTGCCTAGAAGTTCCTGAATCCCAAGGGGGAGGAGGGGGTCATGGGCAGACGTAGGACTACACTGGGGACACACACACAGTGTCACTGAGGCCAGGATCCAACGCCAGCCTGAGCTCTGTATCCCCGAGCACGTCTCTAACCACCTGAGCCTCCTGTTCCTTGCTCCAGGGAAACCAAACACTGGTGTGAACCCGAAAGCACCAGCAACAGACTGAGCCCGCCCTGCATTCAGTCACTCATTCAATGAATACATATGTTCTGGCCGCCTTCAGCCCCTTCTTGCCCTGGGGCTCCAGGCTTGAGCACACTCAGGCTCCTGACCTCAGGGCACTGACAAGCTAGAGAGGGAGGCAGATGGGGAGTAAGTAAACAGATAATTAATACAATGTGAGGATGAAGAGCCCTCAAGAAACCAGGGCTGGGGCTAACAGGAAGGGTTTCCCACAAGAGCCAAAGAGATGATAGTTAAACCAAATCAATAGTGGGGGCAACTTGTGTGACCATCTGGGGCTGAGAGGGCATTCCAGGCAAGGAGCAGTATGTGCAAAGGACCTGAGGCAGGCAGTTATTTGTTCATTTGCAGAGCTGGGCTGAGGATCTTGATGATGCTGGGTCAGAAGGGAAGTGTTCAGTCAGTGTCCAGGGGTATGGACTGGCCAGGTGGCCATGTGACTCCAGAGCTTGGAGATAGTACTGACCTAGAGAACTGAAACTTCCCCAGAGCAAAAAAGAGATGCAACTCCTCACTCTCCTGTCCATGCTATGAGATCCAGGAGTGACTCTTGCACTCCAGACCATGAATTCCTCAGGGTGGTAATATCCCCTGTCTTGTCCTCCAGGCCTTCTCCCCCTATTCAGAGCTATTTCTCACTCAGTGCCAGAACCATCTTAGATCACCCATCTGACCAGACTTCTCTCTGCCTACCAACATCCATGGCTCCTAGCTGCTCCTGTGCCCAGATGGGCAAGAGCTCCTGCTGTCACCGCTCCTGTCCTTCCTCTTATGCTCTGGCCGCGCTGAACTGCACGGAGTCCCTCCAAAGTACCTAGCTGCTCCTGCCTGCAACACTGTTGCTCCCCCAACCTCCCCTCCACCTGGAACTTGCCCTACCCTCTTCTGCCGGACTCAGTGCACGGTCTGTGTGCCTGGGCAAGGGACTTGCCTTTACCAAACCTGTTTCCTCATCCATGTCACAGGAACAATAATTATCAAACCTGCCTCACAGGGTGCCATGAGGCACGACTGAGGGGATGCCCTGGCTGCAGACAGCACCAGGTCGGTATGGAGTGAGGAGGAGACGGAGCTCAGGGGCCACCTCTTCCTGGAAGTTTCCCTGAGCCTCCAGGAACTCCCACACGAATGTCACCTTCTGGTGATTCTCGCCCCAGGAGTACCTCGGGCTATGTCTGATAACTCTGGTCCCCAGGCTCTCACTGGCACACAGCGGGATGGGAGACAGAATAACACAGAGGACTGAGGGCTGGTTCTCTGGAGGGGACAGGCTTGCAGCCCTGAAAGCCCAGCAGGACTGCTCTTTTGCCCAGGAGGATGCCAGGGTGCACAGAGCAGGGAATGCACTCAACTCCACACTGTGCAGGGCCGCCAACCTCAGACCTGCCAGCCTCGCAGTCTGGGTGCTGCCAAAGCAGCCCCTCAGATGACCACCGGACGGTGCTCGGCTGGACCTTGAGAGTGCAGGCTGTCCAGTGCTCTTCACTGCGGCGGGTAGTGACATGGGCTTCCTGGAGGAGGGCATGGCAGAGGCAGCCTTGAGAAAGTAACTGAAAGTGTCCTGCAGTGAAGGGAAGGACATTGTAGGAACAGGGACTTGCGGCAGCGAAGTTGCGGAAGTGGGAAGTGGATGTTCTTATTGGCTGGAGGGCCCCAGGGTCCTCCCCACTGACTGGACGGTACCAAAGTCCTCCCCATTGGGTGGGGGACACCAAGGTCTTCCCCAATGGCTGGAGGGCTTCAGTGTCCTCCTCATTGGCTGGAGGGCACCAAGGTTTTCCCCAATGGCTGGAGGACATCAGGGTGCTCCCCATTGGCTGGAGGAAGCCAAGGTCTTCCTCATTGGCTGGAGGGTCCCAGGGTCCTCCCCATTGGCTGGAGGGCACCAAGATTTTCCCCAATGGCTGAAGGACATCAGGGTCCTCCCCATTGGCTAGAGGAAGCGGAGATCTTCCCCATTGGCTGGAGAGCACCAAGGTCCTCCCCATTGGCTGGAGGGCACCAGGATCTTCCCCATTGGATGGAGGGCACCAAGGTTTTCCCCAATGGCTGGAGGGTCTCAGGTCCCCATTGGCTGGAGGAAGCTGATGTCTTCCCCATTGGCTAGAGAGCGTCAAGGTCCCCCCCCCCCATTGACTGGAGGGCCTCCAGGTCTTCCCTATTGGCTGGAGGGCACCAAGGTCCTCCCCATTGGCTGGAGGGCCCCAGAGGTCTTCCCTGCTGGCAGGGGGAAGCGGGAGGTTCTCCTTAGAACCCACTGCAAAGCAAACAAAAAGCAAGCAACAACCCAAGCAGAACAAAACCATAGAATGAGGGGCAGGGAACGGGCTTTCTGCCTGCGCTAGGGCTCGGAGCCAGGCTCCCGGCACCTGCTCGCATTGGAACGCGTCAGCCCGCCTTGCTGCCCCACGGTGAATCCAGAGACTGTGTTTGACCTGGGTGAGTGTCACCCCGTGTGACAGTGTCTACACCATCCTGATGGCTCAGTCTCTTCTGATCTATGCTCCTGGACCTGAGTCTCAAGTCAAGCTCCAGATGCCAGAGAGACGTGTGACTCCTGGGGACATCTGCCCACCCAGCCCACTGCAGCCTGGTGACGGTGGTGGTAGGGTAGCGTGTTAGTGCTCTAAAGGGAGAGAAATGGGAACCAGGGTCCAGCAAGTCCCAGTCTGGGCCCAGACCACTCTTTCTGCCCTGGGTGCCACCAGACATTGCAGGGGAACTCAGATGACCTTGAGGAAGGCACAACAAAGTTGGAGGCCCAGGCATGTGAGGCCTGGGACAGAAGCCCTGCTGGACAGAAAAGGTGAATGATTTGCCAGAGTCACACAGCTTTCAGGTGGTGAAGCTGGCTTTCATGCCCAGGGCTGCTGGAGATGGGAGAATGTTCCCAAAGCCCCAGGGAGGAATTTTAGTAGCAGGGAAAGATGACGGGACAATTGTGAGGGACTCTTTCAATGTGTCACATCACTTCCTAAGGCACTGCAGTGCTGACTGGGACCTCTGGCTCTTCTGGGCTGTCTTAGAGCCCAGCTAGGGACTTTTTCTAATCTGAAAAGTGAATTCCCTCTAGGGTGTTAATAGCACACTATGCCATTGATGTGCTTGGCGACAGAGACCCGAGGAAGTGGGCAGAGGATGAGATCCAGAAACCCCATATGTCTGACCCTGGCACAGCCCTGACTGGTCCTGCCCCCTCCTCCCCTCCACCCTGGAGCCTGCTGTGGACACCAGGGGGCTGTCTGTCCACTGGGTTTATGACTCTTGAACTTGTTAGGGACTTTTTCCTGGGTTGACAAGGTTCTGACCACTCACCAGATGGCAGAGTCCTACACCAAGCCCAGGTCCCACCCTGGTCAGAGGCCCCTGGCACTGGCCCCCTCCTCCCCAGGCCTCCCATCCACATGGTACTGGAGCCCAGAGCACCCCTGGCTTCTGTGTTGCCTCCCTTGGAGGCATTTCACTGCTCTGGTATCTACACACACGGAGACGACACAGACCCAAGATATGTTAGCGTTTTTGTCACTCTGACCAAGGCCTGACGGATACCACGTAGAGGAGGGAAATGTTATTTGGCTTACAGTTTCAGAGGTTCAGTCTACAGTTGGCGGACTCCTTAGCTGTGGGCCCAAGTGAGGCAGAACATCATGGTGGAGGAAATCAGCCCAGGACCTGGCAACCAGGCAGCGGAGAGCGAGCTCCTCTCACCAAGGACAAAATGTAAACCTCCAAGACATTCCCCCAGGGACCTGCCTCCTCCAGCCACACCCTACCTGCCTTACTGTTACTGCACAATTAATCCATAGCTGTGGAGTAATCCACCTGTTAGGTTAAGGCTCTCAGTCTGATCACTTTACCTCTGAACTTTCTTGCATTGTCTCACACGTGAGCTTTGGGGGGACACCTCATCTAAACCATGACATGAGGCCTGCTTCTTAGTGCCCAGGGCCACTCACTCCAAAGCCCCTGGCTCTGAGTTCCCTGACATGTGCCTCAGTTCAGGGGTCTTTTGGACAGAAGCATATAAATTGTGACTCCCCCTAGACTCCGGTCACACCAGGGCTGTGTGGCCCAGCACTGTGGAATCTGAGACTTGCTGGGGCCAATGGAGACTGAAACAGTACCTGGGAGGCAGGCCAAGGTGGGGGCTGCTCTGGTCCCTGGGAGGTGAGTCCTCTGCAGTGTGGCCTGGGACCTGTGTCCCTGCGGGGTCTACCCTAGTCTGGCTCTTGCTTTCCCTAGCTGTACCTTCGCCCCTGGACCCTAGAGGGTGATTAGCATCCTCAGACACCCCAGAGTTTGGGCTTAGCCTTGCGGGCCTGCCACCCCATTTCCAGCTTCCTTGAAAATAGCTCCTGGCCCCGCAAACTGACCTCAGCGTCTGTCTCTGCCTTTCAGTGCTTCAAGTCGGAGGCTTCCTGGGAGCAGGGACACAGGAATAGCTTTGTGGGCACTTGTGGGGAGGGAGAAGTGCTGGACCATTAGGTTCAGATGAGCGGCTGTCCCCGGGCTGGGCCATCCTTCACACCGTCCCCACCCACCACCCACTCCAGGCCCAGTGACCACAGCTTCTCATTGTGTAGGCCATGCTGGCCTCGAGAACAGACCCACATCTGTGGGGCCAGAGGCACCGTCTCCCGTGAGCCCTGGCGGGGCTTGGGAAGTGCTTTCTCTTAGTCTGGCTTTACCACTAGTGAAGGTGACACCGTTGTGTTCCTCAGCAGCTTGTCCCCAGTGTTGTGTGCACCAAACTCAGAAGCAGAGGTGGCAGAGGTCTTATTGGCTCCGTCCTCTTCTTTCCACATGTCCCTCATCTGCCTCCTAAATGGGGCCCCAGGGCTTCCCCTGCCCCCTTGTCGTTGAGGGGTCCAGGACTCTGGGCTCTACTGATTTATTCCATCTGTTTCCTGCCTGGACCAAGCTCCAGCCCCACAAAGGCCCCAGCCTCTACTCTGCTTCTGACTCTTCTGCTCACGGATGTGGGAGAGGACGTCACCTTCTGTGAATGAACAGGACACTGCACACAGACACAGTGTTACTTCTTCCTTTACAATGTTTATTTTTTTATTTCATTTTTCTTTCCTAAATGCCATGCTGGGACACCCATATAATGCTGGACACAAGTGGTGAGGGTGGACATCCCGTCATGTTCCTAGTGATTAGGGTTTAGAGTTGAGTTGTGCCCCCAAAGCTCATGTGTGAGACGATGGAAGGAAGTCTAGAAGAGACATGATTGGCTTATGAGAGCTTTAGCCAACCAGTGAATTAACCCCTGATAGGGGCTAACTGGGTGGGAGCTGAGGGTAGGATGTGGCTGGAGCAGGTGGGTCACCAGGGATGTGCCTTTGGGTTTATACTTCGTCGGTGATGAGAGGAGCTCTGTCTCTGCTTCCTGGCGCCATGTCCCCAGCTGCTTCCCTCCACTATGCTCTCCCGCCATGATGTCCTGCCTCACCTCCAGCCTCAAGGAATGGAGCCGACAGTCTATGGACTGAGACCTCTGAAACTGTGATCCCCCAATGAACTTTTCCTCCTCTGACTGTTCTTGTCAGGTCTTTCCGTCACAGCAGTGAAAAAGCTGACTAAAACCCAGCTTAGGGCTGGGGTTGTGGCTCAGCAGTAGAGCACTTGCCCCCCATGCATAGGGCACTGGATTTGATCCTCAGCCCCACATAAATAAATAAAATAAAGGTATTGTGTCCATCTACAGAAAAAGAAAGAAAAAAGAAAGGAAAGTGTCTTAAAAAAAAAAAAAAAACCCAGCTTAGAGGCCAGGCTCAGTGTTTCAGTGGTAGGTCTGCTAGCACGGGTTTTTGGTAGGTGTCCTTTACTGGGTCAAGGAAGTTTCCCCTCATTCCTGTTTTTTTTTTTTTAACAGATGGGTGTTGAGTTGAGCACTTGTGTTTTATTTCCTCTGTTCTTTTAATATGGTGAATGTTAGGGTTTCCCTTTTAAATGTCTTTCAAAGGCCATGAATGAGGGCTTAGGGTTCAGCCTGTGGTGCTCGTGAATGGGGCCCTCCTGGGAGGACTGAGGTCTCGGCGCCTGCTCTTGAAGGGGAGGTTGGGACCTGGTCCCTTCCTGTCTCTGTGCTTCCTGGATCCGTGAGGTAAGCCTCCCACGCCATGGTGCTCTGCCTCACCAGGGGCCCAAAGTCATGTGGCCAAGCGACCACGGACTGAAGCCTCCGGGACTGTGGGCGAGAATGACGAGTCGTCCTCTAAGCTGATTTTCCCCGGTGCTTTGTCACAATGATGGAAAGCTGACCAGTAGTAAATTGCATTGGCTTCCAAACGTTAGAACAGCCTTTTTCCCTTGGGAGAAGTCCCCTTCCACTTTTCAATACATTATTGAGTTCTACTTGCTAATATTTTGTTAAGAGTTTTTTGTCTGTGTTTTCAGGAGGGATTTTGGTATGCAATTATCTTTTTTCCCCAATGTATTTATCAGGCTTTGTATTTAGATTATCTCAGTCTCAAAAAGTACATTGAGAAGGGTTCTCTTTATCCTCAATTTTCTGAACGAGTTTGTATAAACTTGGTATTCTTCCTTTCAGATTCGATGTCATCCATCAGTGCAAACATGTGGGCCCGCAGATGTTGTGTGAAGGGCTTTGATAATAGGTCTCTGATGAGGATGGAACAACTGTCTGCTTCCCCTTTACTCTGTCAACTTTTGCTTCCTATATTTTGAAATTTTGTTATTACATGAACACATACTCATGTTTGTTAGGTCTCTCTGATGAATTAATCCTCTTATCTTTATGAATTGGTCTTAATGATTGCTAATAAAACCCTTGGTCCTGAAGCCTCTTTTATTTGATATTGAGATAATGATCCAGCTTTTTGCAATTCCTTTTCTTTCCCTCTCTCTATTCATTCCATGGCCTCTCAACCACCCTGAGCCCTCGTGTTTTAAGGCCATCACCCGTACAAGCTTTTAGTTGACTTTTGCCTGGGTCTCCATGCTGACAGTCTGCCTTTCTGTTGTGATTCTCAGTCTATTGATGTGACATTTTAGTGGTTTGTCCTTCCTTCCTTCTTTCCTTCCTTCCTTCCTTCCTTCCTTCCTTCCTTCCTTCCTTCCTTCCTTCCTCCCTCCCTCCCTCCCTCTCTCTCTCCCTCCCTCCCTCTCTCTCTCTCTCTCTCTCTCTCTTTCTTTCTTTCTTCCTTTCTTTCTTTCTTTCTCTGCTCATTCACTCTGGCTTTGGTTTCTCTGATGTTCTTTTCAGGCTTCCTTTAGATAATTTGAATATCTTTTAGAATATTGCTTCAGCTTATCTATGCATTTTTAGCTATTCTTTCTTGTATTTTAAAAAAAATAGTAGTTGTTCCAGGGATTCAACATAGATATTTAACTTTCCACCACTGACTTAGAATGAATATTTTACTGCTTCATGTAAAGCGTGGGACTCTTGCAGCCATACACATCTGTCCTTCATGTCACCACTGTTTTGTGTAACACATCAGGGTATAGTATTTAACTCCATAGGGAAATGGAGTTTGCTTTTTAAAACATAAGAGGAAAAAAATTATATTTTTTGGATATGTATCATTTCCAAACTCCTTTCTTTCTGAAAAGTTTACATGTGGAATCTTTCTTTTCAGCCTGAAGAGCTCCCTGTAGTATTTCATGCTGTGAGGGTGTGTAATGGGTATGAGTTTAAGCACTTTTTCTCTTTTGTTTTGGTGCCAGGGATTGAACTCAGGGGCACTCGACCACTGAGCCACATCCCCAGCCCTATTTTGTGTTTTATGTAGAGACAGGGTCTCACTGAGTTGCTTAGCGCCTCGCCGTTGCTGAGGCTGGCTTTGAACTCGCGATTCTCCTGTCTCAGCCTCCTGAGCCACTAGGATTACAGGCGTGTGCCACAGCCTCGAGCAGTTTTTCTTTCTTTCTTTTTTTTTTTTTCCGGACCCCAGGTGTCCTTTTTTCGCCTTCTCTCCTTTCCCTGGGCCATAAAGTCTGAGCTAGGTTGTGTGACTGTCCTGTCCATGGGCTGCTCTTGGGATTTTCTCTTTCCTGGGCTTTTGAGCAGTTTGACGGTTGTGCACTGAGGTGAGGTGTGTTTAGTTTTGTTTTCATTCTTGCTGGGTGTAGGAGCACTCCCCATACCTTCAACCCCTCCCTTCCCTCTTTTCCCACTCTATGGTGATGAAACGCATGCCCAGCCGAGCGTGCCTCATTGGTTGTAACCTCGAGGCTGTGATTGGTCCGAGGACCCTATATAAGCCTCTGTACTTCCTGGCTTAAATGGGTTCTGCGTCTCCTTCCGGCAGAGCGGTCTTACCTACCCCTGGAGTCTGAGTGGAGTGACTCTGCGGACCGTCACCCCTAACTTCGTCCTGTGAGACCCCACTTCATCTTCCCTGAAGACCCCTTTTCATCTCTCAGGACCCCAACTCATCAAGGAGACCCAGGAGGCACGACCTCAAACAATAGCTGGGGTCTGCTGACCTCGAATCCTTGAGATTTTGCTTTTTACCACATTTAGAAAACGTGGAGCCTTATTTCTTCAAATATTCTTCCCCATTTTTCTCTTGTTGCATTTTTGTTTGGCCTTTTTTCCTTCTTTCCTTCTTTGGCCTTATTTCCTTCTTTCTTATCCTATTTATCTTTGTCCTTCAGATTGGATAATTTGTATTGCTGTGTTGAAGTTCACTAGCTCCCTCCTTTCTTGTTCTACCATAATTAAGAAGAAGAACATGGATGTTTTCGTTAACTGGGGGCGGGGGCTCGTTTGGGTTTCCCTGGGTTTTACCCAGTGCCATCTTTGCTCCGGAATCCTGTACCCGCTTCTCTCACCTTGTGAGGTGCCTCCTGACTACAGTGATGTCCTGGTCTTTCCTGGTTTTGTGACCTTGGCGCTTCTGAGGGGTCCTGGTCAGGTATTTTGTGGAATGCTCCCAACTGTGGACTGGTGTGATCCTCTGATGACAGGCTGGGGCCACACAGGGGTGCAGTGTAGGCGCCCCTCTCCGCCCGTGCTGTCAGGCGTGCCTGCCCTCAACCCAGCGGAGCACTGTGGGCGTCTGCCTCGATCCCACGCCTAGGAGTTTAGCGGGTTTCCTGCTTTATGTCCTTTTCCTTGTGAAACATTTGGAAGGCGGTCAAGAAGGCCAACTGAAGGAGCTGGACGTTTGGCTCCCTCTCTGTGAGGATGGAATGCTTGTGTAGGTGACTTGGAGTTCTGAAAGGGACATCTGTCCTTTCTCTACCACTTGTTTGTTTATTCAATCACTTATTTCCATCAGTGTGGACTCATGGACCTTTGTTTTATGCCCCAGGTTATAATCCGATTATAGTTTCTCTCGTTGCTCAGATTACCCCGTTTGGCCACGGGAGCTCTCTGCCCTTGGGCATGTCCTCATCAGTGGAGGTGGTTTTCTTCTTTGAGCATGTTGTCCATTTCTGTAGGTTCCTCTTCTGTTTCCTGCCCAATCCTAGCTTCAGGCACTTCTCCATGCCTCCCTGGTCCCTTCCCTGGACAATGGCATGGGAATCCAAATCCAGATGCTAGGCGTGCTCATCGTCGCCAAGCGTCACTGTTTCTCAGTCCTGGGGGTGACAGGAGGAGGCACGGGTTGTACAGGAGGCTGCGCGTGCACGCACACCCACAGCTGCTCTGCACGAGGCCCTCTGTGTCCACACTAAGCTGAACACGGGTTGCCGTCACCACCCATTGTCCCAGCCGCCCCCCTCGCCTGTCTGTCCAGCCCGCTCCCACAGCGAGAAACCTTGATTCAGCCAGCCTCCGTCCATTTGCTTAATTGTTCGATTTTATTATACAGGAATAGCGGTATCGAAATTATTGACCCATATACCACCTGCCAACCGGCTACCAGCTGTGTTATTTCCAAAGTCACGGGGCTCAGTGTCTGTTCCCAGCCCCCTGGCCGTAGTGGCTTCCTACATGTGTGATGCCAGTACAGCTTCTGCTTACAGTCTGCATCCCTCCCGGAATGGCCTGACCTCCAAAATGATTGGAAACATTTCCGCATATTTGAGTATACTCTGCGGCGGCTCTGTGGGCTTTGGCCAGTGTGGCCTGGTGTGTGCCCACCACTGCTGTATCCTCCAGAAGCTTCCCACCCTGTGCCGAACCTGTTCAATCTCCCTCTCCTCCTTGAATCCCTACAAACTCCTGACCATTCCTTGTCTCTCTGGAGTTGTACCTTTCTACAGTGTGTCTCATTGAATCAAGTGGCATGTGGCATGTTTAGAGTGGCTGCTTTGACTCAGGGATATGCATCTAAAGTTCCTCCACATTTCCCATGGCTTAATAACTGATTTCATTCTATCACTGAATAATATTCCATTGTATGAGTAACAGATAGTTTATCTCTCCACATGTTGTATTAGGCAGTTATCCTTTGCTGTGATAAAATACCCAACAAAATCAAATCAAAGGAGAAAAGATCGATTTTGGCTCACAGTTTCAGAGGTTTTAGTCCATGATCACGTTGCCCTGTTGCTTCAGGCCCATGGTGAGGCAGAGCGTGGCAGCGGGCAATGTGTGGTGGGGCAGAGATGTTCCCCTCATGGCCAGCAGGAAGCTGGAAGAGAGGCGGGGAGGAACAGCCCAGGTACAAGATAGAGCCATCGAGGGCACCTTCCAAGGACATGCTTTTTCCTACTAGTCTCCACCTCCTAATGTTTCCATCTCCACAATCGTCCATTAAATTATTAGCCCATCAGGGGTTAATTTAATTATGAGATCAGAGCCCTTGGGGTCCAATCACCTCTCAAAAGCCCCACCTCTGGACACTGCTGCCTTGGGGACCTCGCCTCCAACACATTAGCTTCTGGGGGATGCTGAGGGTCCAAACCATGGCACCTATTGAAGGACAGCTAGGTGAGCACCCTGAGCACAAATGCTGGGTCACACAGTGGGACTGTGTCTAGAGTTGTAAGAATCTGCCGGGCTCTCGTACAAAGGGACTGGACCATTCTGCATTTCCAAAGCAGGAGGTGAGTTGCTGTTGCTCTGCATCCTCACCAGCATTTGCTGTTTCAGGTTTTTAGATTTTAGCCATCCTCGTAGGTGTGTAGTACTGTCTGATTGTCTTAATTTGCAATCACCTAATGACAAGTTTCAAGTACCTTTTCATATTTTAATTTGATATATATATATGTCTTCTTTGATTAGAAGTCTCTTCAGACTTTTTCTTTTTGCCATTTTTAAATTCTATTGCTTTTTTTCCTTAAAATTTTTTAGTTGTCAGTGGATCTTTATTTTTATTGATTTGCACATGGTGCTAAGAGTTGGCCCCAGTGCTTCACACATGCTAGGCAGGTGCTCTACCATTGTGCTACAACCCCAGCCCACAAATCCCATTGCTTTTTAGAGTTCTTTGTTACATTTTGCATGCCAGTCCTTTATCAGACAGTTGTTTTGTGAGTATTTGGCCTCCCAGTCTTTGTGCACTGTTTTCATTTCCTGAGTTCCATTTGCAGAGAAGAAGTTTTAATTCAAGTCCAATGTGTCTTTTTTTTTCACGGATCGTGCTTTTGGTGTTGTGTCTAAAAACTCCTCATCAAACTCAAGGTCACCTTGATTTCCCCTGTGCTTGCCTCTGCACATCTTGTAGCTTTGCATTTTACATTTAAAGTTTATAATCTATTTTGAATTAATTTTTGTAAGGAGTTAAAGTCTGTTTCTCTCCTTCCCCTTCTCCTGTATACAGATGCCCAGTTGGTCCAGCACCGTTTGTTAGAAGACTGTATTTTTGCTGCAGAATTGCTTTTGCTTTTCCACCAAAGATCAGTGGACTCCACCTGAGTGGGTCTGCTGCTGCCCTCTCTGTTCTGACCTATCGATCTGCTTTTCTTCTCTTTCACCAGCTCCAGGCTGTCCTGATCACTGTGGCTTTATAGCAAGTATTAATGTCAGCCAGCATCAGCTTCCTTATTTGGCTCTTTCTCAGTATTGCTTTGGCTTTTGTGAGCCTTTTGTCTTTTCATATAAACTTTAGAATCCGTTTGTCAATATCTATAAAATCCCTTGCTGAACTTTTATGCTTGGAATTGTGTTAGATCCATAGGCAAAATTAGAAAGAATTGGTTTTTCAACCTCTTTTGTTAGAGATTTGAGATTTTCTGTGTATAGATCCTGAATATGTTTTGCCAGATTTATGTCCTGGAACTTCATTCTTGGTGCCATTGTAAATGACTTTTGTGTGTGTTGGGGGGCGGGTGCTGGGGATGGAACCCAGGGCCTCACCCACGCTAGTCAAGCCCTCTGCCACTTAGCCACATCTCTGGCCCAGGATATTGCATTTTTAATTTCAAATTCAAGTTGTTGCTCCTAGGAAAGCCACTGACTTTTTTGTTAGCATCATGTCCTCCGACCTTGCTGTAATTGCTTATGGTTCCAGGAGGTTGCGTCTGGGCATCCTGTGAGGTCTTTGGGTTTTCTTTGTAGAGCAACATGTCAGCTATGAACAAAGACAGTTTGATTTCTTCTTTCACACTCTGTCTGCTGTTGCTTCCTTTTCTTGCTGCATGAGGTAGGACGGAGAGGCGGAGAGGATAGGGACTTCCTTGCCTTCTTCCTGGTCTTAGAGAACATCAGCGTCTCTCTGTTCAGGATGATGGGAACTGTACAGTTTTTTAAAAATTTTTTTTTTTTGTATGATGGATTAAACCTAGGAACACCTGGGCTACTTTCCCAGACCTTTTTATTTTTTATTTTGACACAAGGAGTGGCTAAGTTGCCCAGGCTGGCCTCGAACTGACAGTCCTCCTGACTCAGGCATGCACCACTGTGCCCAGCAAGAATTTATTTAAAAAAAAAAACAACCTGGCACGGGTGTTGAATTTGTCAAATGCTTTTTCTCCATTGGCTGATATTTACCAGATAATTTTTACCCTTTATCCTGTTGGTGTGGCAAATTAATTGGTTTTCAAATATTGAATCAGTTTTGCATACTTGAAATAAACCCTACTTGGACATGGTATATAATTTTTTATTTATAATTGCATTCATGAGCGATAGTGGCCCACAGTGCCCCTTTCTTGTATGTGTGTATGATTTTACATTGGGGTCACGCGGGCCTCCAGATGAATCAGGAGTTCTTCCTTCTGCTCTGACTCTCTAGAACAGATTATAGAGAGTCAGTACAATTCCTCCCTTAGACAGCTGGAGAGAGGTCACTAGCAAGACCTCTCTGGGCAGTCTTTCTGGGTTCAGGTTCTCTGGAGAGGCCTACCGATGTACCTGCCAGAGTGTCTTCTTTCCTGGCGTGAACTATAGCAGACTGTCTCTCAAGGAGTCGGTTCATCTCATCTAAGTTATCAACTTTATCTGCCTAGAGGTGTTCATTTGTGCCTCTATCATATCCTTTCAATGTCTACGGGATTGGTAGTGATATCATTGGGAGCATTTCTGATCTTAGCAGTTTATGTCTTCTCTTCTTTCTCTTGGTTAGCTGTGTTACAGGTTTATCAATGTTATCGATCCTTTCAAAGAACCAGCTTTTAATTTTGTTAATTTTCTCTATTGTTATCCTGTTTATGATTCCATTAATTTCTGCTCACTTTATTGATGTTTCTTTTCTTCTGCTTGCTTTAAACTAAAATTGATCTTTCTCAAAGTTTCATAAGATAGATGGCTAGAGGATTGAGTCCAAGTTTCTTTATTTTTTTAAAAAGATTATTTTTTAAAAATTAAAAAACAAAATTGTATTTACATGCACAGTCTATAGTTTTAGAATATGCAACATTGTGGGATGGCTACGCTGGGCTCACATGATGATCATTGTCACTTTCAGGGTAGCTCCGCTGGCTCTGCCTCCTCCCCACCCTCCTGTCTTCCTGTTTGCCGGACCTGGCTGAGCTCCTTCGACTCTGAATCTTTGTCCCCACTGTTCACACTTCCAGGAGCACCTGTCCTGCCTCCTTGGGCTTGCCTGGGTCAGAGGCAATGTTGGCGTCACCCAGCCTGTGCTTTTCCCTCTTGGCCTTGCATTTGGTGCCTGTGGGGTGGCTGCCATTGAGTTTGTGGAATAAGGCAAAAAGATTTTAATTCTGTGGAGGGCGCCTTGAGCTCTGGGATGTGAATTCCGCAGCAAGTTCTTGCAGTGCAGCCACAAGGACAGGCCTCACGCCTGTACCCCCGAAGGCATTTTTGGTGGAGATTTTGGCTTTAGAGTCTTCTGGTTAAAATAAGGGGCTCAGAGGGCTCTTTACTGTCTTGAACTTGAACATGACATCAGAGGCCTTGCACTGGGCAGTTTCTGGTAGACATCAGGAGGGAGGTGGGAAGAGCTGGAGGTGCTCACCTTTAGGGACAAGCAGGTTCTACTTGTTCTCTGGGCCCCTGTGGATAGAGCCAGGCCAGGGCGAGGTGCAGGAGAAGGAGTCAAAGGACCATGTGGGTCCCCTGGAGGCGGCAGAGCTTTGCCCCTAGAGGAGGAGATGCAGGGCACACGGGGAAGCCAGCAGTGGGGAGGCCTGTGTGTAGCCTCAGGTCAGGTGCAGTGACCACTGGGGTCTCACATCTGCAGAACTGGAGACCAATGGCTTCCCCAGGTCATCTGGGGACTTAGACCTCAGAGCTGGAGGTGTGGCCTGTGGGGCACCTGGGGGTAAAGGGACTCACCCTGCCTCCCCAGCTGAGCTGCAGCCCTGCCCTAGAATGCTCTCCTGGGAGGGTCACACCCCTGTCCTGGTTCCCCAGCCATCTTATTGACCCAAGAATTCCATTTCTCTTCCCTCCAGTCTCTCCCACTGGGTTCCAGGATGCAGGATGGAACCCAACAGTACCAGACAGGCGTGGGGTCTCCAGTGGTTGAGAGGGGAAGGGCGCTACACTGCCCCTCCTCCAGGCTGACCCCTCTCCAGGCTGCCCCTCCCTAGGTGTCCTGGTGAGACCCCTGCTTCAAGGCAGCCCAGGATAAAGCTCAGCCTTTCTCTGTTTGGGCCCACAGGAAGAAGACCTCCTGTGTCAACCCAGCACCACGCCCATGCCCACCCTGTGCCCAAGCTGTCCTGTCATCCAGCCTCACCTGACGCATCCCTCCCGTGTCCCTCACACCCCTCCTGATACTTCAGATGCTCAGTCTCATCCTGCCTTCTGAACGAAGTCCCATACATGCCTCAAAGCACAGCCCAATTTCCCTCTTTCTGGGAAGTCTTCGCTGGCTCCTATGAAGTGCTTATGTCACCAGGCCCTAGACATAGCTGTCCTAGTTAAGAGGGACCATTTCTGCCCCTTAGGGAGAAGAGAAGGAGGAAACTGGCAGGTCTTTCTAGAAAGGGGTTGAAAGCAGATTAGCAGAGCCAGATGCAGTGGCCCATGCCTGTGATCCCAGACACTGTGGAGGCTGAGGCAGGAGGGTTGCGAGTTCAAGGCCAGCCTGGGCAACTTAGTGAAACCCTGTCTCAAAATTAAAAATAATAATAATAACAAGGGTTGGGGTGTAGAGGTAGAGAGCTAAGTTCCATCCCCAGCACACACATGCACACACGCACAGCAGATTGGCACCAGCTCCGCCCATCCTCCAGGGACTTCCGGATGCCTGGAGACTGGAGACGTGTGATGTGGGAACAAAGTCAAAGAGGCTGGGGGTGAGAGGCCTCCTGGGTGGGTCCCTGGGTGAGGGTCCTGCTCTAGGCTGTGCCTTTGGGCTGCCATGCGAGGCCTCAGGGCTGGGTGGCTCTCCCCTCCCAGGCCTGTCCTTCCTCTCCCAGCCACTCTGCCCCTCTTCTGCTCTCTGCCCCATGGTCCTGCTATGAGCCCAGGCCAGCACTGCCTGCACCTGCAGACCACAGGCCAGGCTGAAGGACACCCAGGGGGAAGGTCAACTCAGGCAGGACAGAGGCCCGGGAGGGCCCTGCTGGAGTGCTGTCATCACACTGCCATTGCTGTCCCCTCCTAGGGTCGCGTCAGCTCCATTCAGCAACAAGGCTGAAGGCGGGGTCCCAAGCTCCAAGACACTGGCTGCCCTGGAGCCTCCCTGGGCCTTGGACATCCTGCCAGGTCACTGCCCTGGTCCCTCGTGTCCTCATCTGTGAAATGGGGACAAGGGCCCCTCTCTACCTTCCTTCTTCCCTCCCTCCTCCCAGTTGACTTTCTGCTTCTTTTAACAGGCAGACAAGAGGCCAGAACCTGGACACCAGGCCTGTCTGGCTCTGTGAGGGCGGAGGGCTGGAGCTGCCGGGCTGATCAGCAGGGAAGCTTCCGACAGGCAAGGTGGGCCCTGGGGAATCGGGGCTCCTGGGCACGGAGCAGAGCCAGCAGCCCGGGTGGTGGGACTGAAGTGGCTCAAAGCTGTCCCCTGCTGGGCTCAGGGAACTTCCTTCAGCTCACCACAGGCCCCGCAGGCCCCGCAGGCCACAGCCCTCTCCCGCCCCAGCACTCCCAGGCCACGGCCTCCTGCTGGCCGCAGGGTGGACTCCCAGGTGCTCTCTGTAGCACCCTCTCCTCACTGGCCCCACCAGCCACCCCAAACTTCCCATTGCCCCGACATGCCAGCCTGTCCCTGCCCACCTCTGTGCTCTGGGCCATGCCGAGCCTCTAGCCTGGAATGGCCTCTCCTCTAGTCTTGGGCAAACCCTATTTAGCCTGCAGAGCCTGGCCCAAAGCCACCTCCTCCAGGAAGCCAGCCTGACTGACTTGTCCACTGGCCCCACACAATGTCCTGCTGGTGCCGAGGCCCTGCTGCCCTTGCTGACTTGCCCCTCATGACCTCATATGCTGTGTACCCAGCCCTCAGGCACAGGACGCGCTGGGAGGGCAGAGCCCCCTGGCCTTCCCTGAGCCCCGCTGCCAGCCCAGCCGGGCTGAGGAGCCCCTGCAGCTTGTGCTTCTCCGCTCTGTCTGCTCAGGGACTGTGATGTGCTGACGTAACCTCGTCCTATGCGGCTGCCCACTGGAGGCCACCCGCGGCTCTGTCCTCCATGACTTGCAGAGACAGATGTGCACACCTGCCCAGGGGCCTGTGTCAGCCCTAGGCCCAGGCCCATTGTGGAGTGGGCACCTGGACTAAGCTGACCCTTGGCACAGGGGTGGGAAGGGCCCACCAGAGAGCACCAGCAAGTCCCCAGCAAGGCCCACATGGAACCAGAGCCTCTCCCTGTGGTGAGTGTCCCCCACTCTGTCTTCCTCTCAAGGAAATAGTGCAGTTTTGTGGGCGCCTTCCCAGGACCCCTGAGGGCCTCCCTTTCCTGTACACTCCCCAGCATCTACTCTAGCTGCTGCCCACTGCCCACGTCCCTCTGCCTAGCTTCCTCCCTTTGATCCCCAGCACCTGAGGCTGGGGGAGCCACTCCCTGAGACCCTCAGCTGGAGGCCACCCTCTGCTCTCTGCAGAGCGCTGTGCAGGGCATTGCCAGGGCCTGGGCCTTCTGGAGGGGTGGCAGGGCAAAAGTCCCTGTATCCCACAGACTGCTGGGGGCTGAGGCCCAGGGTGCAGGGGCTCCTCAGGACCCTGGGCTGTGGGAGCAGCTCAGGGCTGGGGGCTGTGCCCTCCTCTGACACCCCCCCACCAGGCAGGGTCAGGGGAGTAGTGCTGGCCTGGCTCCCAGAGGCCCTGACCGGAGCCTTCTCCCAGCCTCTCTGCCACCTTCGGCCCGCCGCTCACTCCCATGTCTCTCTGAGGGGTGGAGATGCCCAGAGCACCCGGCAGCAGGGAGGGTGCAGGGCACCGCAGCCTTCATCTAAGCGCGACACCCTTGGCGGCTGCAAGTTGGAGCAGGAGCTCGAGGCCCAGCAATGGACTCCTCTGGGGTCAAGAGCTCCTGTGGGCAGGGCTGGGGGCTGCCAGGCCTGGCTTTCTGGGCGCTGCCTACCTGCTTTCCCCTGCAGGGGCTTTGTGCTGCCAGCCTGTGCAGGAGCGGCCAGGTGTGCCCCATGGGAACCAGCTCAGGCCCTCCAGGTCTGGTATGATCCTCATGGCCGTCACGTGGCAGGAGGGGGAACTGAGGCGAGGAAGGCAGGGCACAGCCAGGTCTGCAGCAGCCTGCGGAGGGGAGCCTGGCCCTGGAGCCACCTGGGCGCTCCCCTGCCTGTCTCCACGCCTGGTCCTGCCGTGGACATCTGTCGAGTAGGTGCCAGGGACAGCGACCTGGGCGTGCACCCCATCCTGTCTGGCTTGGCTCAGCCCTGCTGGGTGCTCCCAGCTCTGCCTCCTCGGCCAGGCCTCTGACCTCTGACCTGGCCATGGAAGGGCGCGACACCCCTTCTCCTCTGTTGGAGGGGAGGGTGGGGCAGCGAGTGTTCACTTAGGGCCTGGGTCCTGTGTGGGCTCAGGCCTCGCACACTCTGGAGGTAGATGGCATGGAGACAGTGCACACAAAGGCAGAGGACTCGAGTTCAAATCCAGCTCCAGCAATCCCTGACTGTGGGCCACACTGCAAAGCCTAGCTTTCTCTTGATTTCCTGTCTGGGCCCAGCAGAGACCCAAAGGGCCTCAGCAAGTAGCAGTCTCTGGGTGGAGGTGTGGGGGTACCGCCGGGGGGAGGTCTGGGCTTGACTGCCAAGGGCCTCGAATGTCGTGATGAGGAGGCTGCCTCTGCCCAAAGGCACTGGGGGGCTGCGGCAGGGTCATGCAGGTGGGAAGTAGTGCCCTCAGGTTGATCCTGAAGCTCAAGCTCTGCTGAGATGTGGAGGCTGCCTTGCTGGAATTGAGAGGAGGTTCTGAGGTCCGGGGTAGGGGGCAAGGAGAGGAGCTTCAGGGAGAGGCCGAAAGTTTCACAACAGTGGTGACCTTGAGTAGTGCCTCTGTGGGTCATGCTCTGTGTGGCTTAGCAAGTTGCTCAACCTCTCTGTGTTTGTCCATCTGTAAACTTGGGGTCAGGACACCACCCTCCGAGGCCATCGTGAGATGCCTAGGAATTGACGCAGATGGGGCTCAGCATGTACCCACGTGGAGCAGACTTCCAGGAACTGGCAGCTGCAGTTACTTGTAGCTACTGAGACCTCCCAGGTTTCTGCCTGGGGGATGGGAGGCCAGAGCAGCCACTAGCTGAGATATTTCTTAGTCCAACATAGGCTGACAGCCCCAGAATACCCATAGCTTAGACCAGGTAGACATTTACCTCCTTCCCACAGAAGCCCAGGCTGCAGGGCCACTTGCTCCGTGAAGCAGCCTCGAGCCAGACCCTGCTCCCCAGGGGCAGTAGGCAAGGGAGGGAAAGGAGAGAATTTGCACCCCGCCTTGTAAGAGCACCAGCCATAGTGAACGTGCTGCTTCTGCTCACATCCTGTTATCCAGGACGCGGCCACAAGGCCACCCCAGGCTGCAAGGAAGGCTGGGAAATCGAGGCTTTGCTCCTAGTGGTCTTGTGCTCAGCAAAACCCAGGGACTCTGTTACTCTAGGAGAGGAAGAGAACTGGACGTCCCTGCCAGAGACAGGAGCATCGGAAAAGGACAGCTCGGGGTGGGAAGGCGGAGGGCAGTGAGTTCGGCTGGGTCAGTGTCCTCTGGGGAAGGGACTGTTCATTCCCAGGTCCCCAGGCCACGACAGCTCCTTGCCTGGAGGTTCCTCACACATATCCTCTCACAGTTTGCTGGCTGTGTGAGTGTCACGTCCCAGAGCCACGCGTCCCTGGGTGGGATGTCCTGTGGCTGTCACTGTGGTAACTTCTCAACTGCAGATGCACTTGAGCTCCGGGTGGGATTGCATCTGGCCAGCCCATTTCAGGTTGGAATTGGGCATGGAAACGCACTCTGTGCACCTTCCTGCCACACACTCCGCTCAGCAGCAGTGGGCTCTGGAGCTGGTCCCCTGTGACCACCTCGC
The DNA here is from genome assembly GCA_028644305.1 of Xerus rutilus. Taxonomy (NCBI): domain Eukaryota; kingdom Metazoa; phylum Chordata; class Mammalia; order Rodentia; family Sciuridae; genus Xerus; species Xerus rutilus. Next base: position 3,474,647 of record CM053401.1, read on the forward strand.
CGCTGCAGCCCAGTGTCACAAGAGCATGGCGCTGCACATCCAGATCCATAGGTGTCCACACAAGGGAGTCACGTTCACACCGTAGCTCAGTCGGAAAATTGTATCAGGACCCTGGTGGAGGTGGACAGTGTCTGTCCTCCGTGGTGAGAGATTTCTCTCCTCTTACTGCGTCACTTCCCGGGCATTGTCTTGAAGGAGGAGAAACAGCGACAGGCTTGGCCTGAGCCTTCTTGTCCCCTGGCCGGCCTGCAGTCAAGTGACTGCCAAGGAACCTGGGTCCCTAGTTTTAGCTCTTCCATCTCCAGGGACCTTAGAGAGTAGAGGTCCTCCGTCCCCAGAAGACAGGATGTCTTCATTGCTTGGCGTGAACTCTCCTGTATGGCTTTCCTCCCTTTTTTGTCCCAGCTGGGAAGTGCCCATATATCTAGTCTGCAGCTGTGGCTGGGCTGCTCTTCTCCAGGTGATGGAAGGAGAGCCCAGGGCCAAACAGGAGAAAGAGCTTACCTGACTCACCTGTCCTGGCGCAGAGCCTGGAGTTTGGAGCTTAATAAAGAATTGGCCCGGAGCCCAGGCCTCTGGAGACCCAGATCTGTACCCTACCCTCTAAACTCCCCGGCTGGGGTTGTAGGCAAGTTATGACCTCTTTTCTCTCCTGAGACCCTGACCTGCCTCCATCTATTGGGTAGCGTGAACCATGTGGTAGGTCATGTTTTGCTTGGGCTGCTAGGAAGCTCAGTGCCAAAGTTAGAGTCCAATTTTAGGGATTGTGCTGGTGTTGCATTTTTGCTGTCATTTATGTCCCTCTTCATTTGTATTCTGCTGTTCCTGAATTCATAGGTGCTCTGCACAATGACGGGAACTTGCTTACAACATGGAAATGATTTCATCTCTTTTTGGGCATTTTGAGAAGTAGAGGATGAGACTCCAGTGTGAGGGCTGGCAGGTGGGCACGGCCCTGCAGCTGGCAGAGCAGGCGGGCGCTGGCACAGCCACACCCCAGCTGTGGTTCCCTTTTGGGGCCATTGCCATTGCAGGCATCAGAGCTCTTGACCCTGCCCCCTGCTGCGGGCTGGCCTGGCCACTCCCCGCCCAGGCTGCTCCTGCATCGAGGGAGAGACTGGGGCTGTCCCACCCAGGCCTCCACGGTCCCCAGTAGATACTCTGAAGGTAGTTTCTTTTTCAGGCCTCACCTGGAGGCCCTGGAGCTCCTTCTGGGCTAGTGGGTGGGATTCTCCCTCTCTCTGGGCTTCTGAGACCCCAGAAAGGCAGGCACCCCAACTTTCTGGGAAGGCTCAGTCTGTCTTGGTATTTGTAAAATTTCCCATTGCTCGCATCTTGTTTTATGGTGCTGGAGTGGGGCAGGGTGGGCACTGCCCTCTTCTGCCTCTGAAAGATCTTAGGAATCAAGAACGCAGAGTACCCCAAAGCTGTGGTTCAGTGGAGGAGAAGGGTGGGCCGTGTTCTGGTGTCCCATCCTCGGAGAGGGCTGGGGAATGTGCAGGCCCACACATCGGAGCTCCTGATCTGACTTTGAACTCACTGACGTGGCGCCTGCTGAGGAGCTGGGCTTGGGGGAGGCAGGAAGTGGATGGAGCCCACCCAGGGTGGGGAGCCCTGGGCGGAGGCAGTGACTCTGGGATGCGCGCTGTGGTCGGGTCTCAGATTCCAGTTGCTTCTCTTAGGTGACCTTGAGGAGCCCAGGATACCAGCAGCCTTTCTCTTGAGGGCCTTCTCCGTGAGAACGGGCGGGGGCATCTGGCACACAGTAGGTGCTCTGTGATTGCAGGTTGAAGGAGCCATGCGGGGCAGGTGCTTCTGAGTGTGGCCTGGAACTTAAGCTCCACGTGTCAGGGCCTGGCAAGAAAGGGAATTCTTCTGACACTCAGGCCACTGATGTGGGGTCCCTCGGGGCCATGTCCTGTGCTCACCCCGTCTGCACTGACACTCGTCTGTAGCCACGCTGTTCTCTCCCTGCTTCTCTCCAAGACCCTCTCTAGCCAAAGCACACGAGTGCCAGGCTGCAGGTACAGCTGCCCAGGGGAGTCTGTGCCTGCCACCTGGGCAGCCTCAGTGCTGCCGATCCAGTCTGGCTCATCCTCTGCCCCAGGCTCCATCCTCTCCTCCCACTGTGGCCCCCTGAACCTCCACAGGCCACATCACAGAACTGAGGTCACCTTCTCCCCCTCTGGCCACATCCACCCTGCTGGACCCCAAGCTGCCTCACATGTGTCCCCAAGTCCTCCTGCCCCACGCCCCAGCCTGACCGCCTGTGGGTCCTTGCTGCCCCTCCCCTACATGCCTCCCCACCTGTCCTCCTGGAGCCAGAGTAGCTTTTCTGAACTGCAGACCCAGACATGTTGCTTTCCCCTGTCTAAAATCATGAGCTGAGGCTCCGTGCCTCCTGCCTCGGGAGGCGCTGGGTTGGGTTGCCCGAAGCTGAATCAGGGCCTGGCTGGGATACACACAGGGCTCACAGAGGAGGGAGGAGGCGGAGGGAGAAGGCCCCGCATGGCTGGCTTGGAGTGTGCTTTCCCTCCCTGGTCCGGGACAGCAGGGCTTTGGGGCCTGCTCAGCCCATTTGCTGCTCAGGAGTGGCGCTCTGCAGTGCTGGCCACAGGAGATGGGGCAGGAGATGGGGCGGCAGCGGGGGCAGTCTGCTGACCTGGGGCCCACGGCTGGGCAGCAGAGCCTCCTGGAAGGGAGACAAGGCCACACACCCTACACCTGCAGGCCCCATGGCTCAGACCTGCTTCCTAAGTCCTTTGGGAGCAGCTGCATGCGGGGCATCTTGTTTCCTGAGAAATGTTGAGGGGGCCATTAGTTGGACTGTTAAACCCCTGGCACTGCTGTCGGCCTCAGGGGATCTTGCCACCTCCCTCTGCTGTCACCCTCCAGGTCCCCTCCTCGGCCCTGCCAGCTCCTCTGGCTTCTGCAGCTTGGCTGGAGGCAGACCTTGACTCAGACCTTTCTCCAGGGACCCAGGCCCTGGCGGACTTGCCTTCCACAGCTCAGGGCAGGAAGGGCAGGACCAGGGTAGGACCTCTTCACGTAGAGCTGCGGCTGGGCAGGGAAGTGCCAGGAAGCTCGAGCTCGGCTCTGGAGCACACGGGGACTGGCCCACCAGAACCCTCCTTCAGGCACTCCCCTGCCCCAGGCCAGAGCCTGCACGGGGTGGGCTGCTGGGACAAGGCTGGCAGGAGCATGGGGTGCGGTCGCTGGACACACAGCTCCTGACCATGGCCTCGCTCTCACTGGACACTCCCATCCTACAGGCCTGCTCAGTGTGTGGTTTGCTAGATGTGGTGGGACTCACAAAGGGCTGGTGGGGTGCATGGCCACCTGATGTCACAGCAGGCATCCTCTCCTTAGGGTTGAGTGACATTTTGCAAGTGTGATTCTGTCGCAAAGGGCACAGCGGTGCTGGAGAGGCCCAGGCCCTGTCATGGTCCTTCAAGGCAGCTCGCCATGGGCTCCAGTGACATCTTCTCCACAGTGGATGCCCCACCCTAGCCAGGTCTGCAGGCTCCTCGGGCCAAGCCTGGACAAGCTGCAGAGCCCTGTGCTGATCTGGCAGAGCTGGACATCATCGCCCACTCTAGAATGTGACCCGCAGCAGCACTGAGCACCTGGCACCCAGCAGGTTGCCTCCTGGGGTGGGCGATGCTGACCTGCAGCAACTTTGCATTTCTTTGGAGGACTGTCCGAGGGTCCCGGCTTGTGCACCCCACAGAGGATAAGCATTTGGCAGGCCCCAAAATAGCGTGGGATGGGCTCCTGTGCCCTGGAACATCTGTGCCCTACCAAGGCCTGTGGGGATCTGTCTCCTGTCGGGTGCAGCCAGCACGCGGCCACAGTTGGGATGATCTCTGTGGCTCTGTCCTGTTTACATCGCCCCACAGGGCAGAAGCATCAGCACTGCCCTGGGGAAGCTAGACAGCGCTTGTTCTCCATCGCACGTGAAAGGGAGCTGTTTGGGATCCTCCTTGATCAGGATAGAGGACGCCGTCTGTGAGGTCCCTGTCTGCGCTCCACATCCTGCAGCTCTGTGACCTGCCCTGGCAGGGGCCGCCTCCAGCAGCAATGAGGTGCTGGCTGCTCCTTAGTGGAGCTGGTGGTGGCTGACATCTTCCTTTGGGGCCTTGAAAGTTTCCGAGCAGGTCAGATTGAGTTCAGTAGAGACGTGACAGGGCGGACACCCGCACCCTTGGCTCTTTCAAGGTGGCACTGATGTGTGTCGAGCCTCTTTCCTGGGATGTGCTGTTGTTTCTGATTCATTTTGCTGGCCAAGGAGCGGTCTCTTTCCAAGGCTTCCACCCCACAGACCCAATGTGGGTACTGCGCCAGTTGGCAAGATGTCAGCCCCAGCGATTCACTTGGGAATCATGCAGCCACTTTCCAGTGGGTCTGTGGACCCAGTGGCTTTGCGTCATTGGAGCATTGGACAGGACTCTATTAGCACCTGGCTTCCACGAGCACTGCTCTACAGGGGCGGGGTGACCCTTCATGGCTTGGAGTCAGTTCAGGCCTTCTGTCCACCTGTCCTCAAAATGTTTGTGTTATTATCAGCTGACTAATGGCCCTGTGTCCTTTTAGGGAAAATATTCCCATATACACTTGCAGGGGTCTTCTTGGAACTCCAACTCCTCTTCAGTCAATGAGTTCTAGGTCTGAACATTGACTGGGATTTGGAAACTGAACACAGTATCATGGCTTCTTGCTCTGGCCACCCTTGGCCTTTGGCTCACTCATCTCGACTTCTTCTGTTGTCCCAGCCTGAGAAATGTCCTTGTCCCTTCTTGGGTCATAGCTCCCCGCGGGTCAGGTGGTTGGTCCTGCTGAGGATGAGAAGCCTGCTTCTGGGGACAGTGGTGCCCCCTGGCCTAGTGTGAGGGCCTGGCTGCCCTCGCTGCTGTCGGCAGCCCTGTTCCTTATCAGCTGCACCTGCCACCAGCCTGGCCTTGGACAAACGAGTGCCACCATCCAGAGTCACAGTGATGTCATTGCCACTTGGCCCTCACGGACAGCTCACCTCTGGGCGTCCCCTGGAGCATGGTCACCTGGAGGTCTCTGGCCTGACGTGGTGTGTCCACTCCAGTGTCTGAGCCTGTGGCCCTGCCTCGCCGTCAGCCTGGTGCTCCTGGCATTTCACACCTGTCCTGCCCAAGGCTCCCGGGAGCCCCAGGAGGTGTCTGCACCAGCTCGGGTCCTGGCTGCCACCAGTTCTGTCAGGAGAATGCTGCGGTAACTAATCCTCCCGGGTGTCACGCCCCCGCCTCTGCTCTGATGGGAGTTCTATGTGGGCTCCCTTGGCTCCTGCTGGTTGTGCCAGGTGGTCCTGGACTCTCTGGGACCCTCCCTTCCCTGCCTCATCAGGCCTGGCATGTCCCCCGCTGGTGGGTGCTGTTGCCTGACACAAGCCAGAGCCTGGGGCCAGGCAGGGGCCCCTACTGGCAGCCCTCTGCCCTGCCTGTGGGCACAGGGGACCGTGAGCCCTTACTTGATGTCTGCCTCCCTCCCGTAGGCCAGGTCTCAGTTCCCAGGCTTGAGGATAATGGCCTCAGGGTGGAAGGGCATGTAGCCTTCTTTGAACTCCAGCCACGGAGATGACTGTGTCTCAGGTCATGCTCCAGCCCTCCTCTGTCCTGCCCTTGCAGGAAATGAGAGTCTCAAGGAGGCCCCTGGGCTTCACACTGGCTTTCAGGGCCTGTTTCTGTCCCTCAGCTACCCAGTGCCTTCCTGGCGAGCATCAGGGCACTTAGCAACCGCCTCACCCCTGCCATTCTTACCCTGCTGTGTGCCCCACGGGTCTCAGATGTCGGATCTGAGACACATATCAGAGCTTCCCTCCTGCCTGTGACCCTGCAGGTTCTCCACGGGTGAGACAGACTATCACGCTCTGCGGTGCCACACCCACCGCCAGGCAGTGTCTGGTGTCCACTCTGACCTGCCTCCTGGGCCTGCTCCCAGGGCCCACCGTTTCAGGCTGCTTAGTCTGGAAGTCGGTGTGGAGAAGGGCTGCTTAGCATCGGCCCTGGTGGAAAGAAGGGGAAAGGGTGGGTTGAAAGAGAGGAAGGTGCTGGTCTGCCACGCTGGCCTGGCACAGTCGCCACCAGCTCCGCATTCAGTCCTTAGATGGGGTCAGTGGGACGGGGCCAGGTGAGTGGTTTCCATCTTTCTTCCTGAACTCCACCAAGACATTGGGCCTTGCCACCTCTGCACAGCAGGGGCCCAATGTCCCTGAGTACAGCTACCCTGGACTACCTGCTTTGATGTGTGCCGCTTTATTCCACCGCTACGAGTACCCTGAAGCCGTAGAGCACCCCCCTTTACAGGGGAAGAAACAGGGAAGCCGGACCTCCAATGCCTGCTTAGAGGCTGAACAGACATGAACCTGCGCGGTCTGGCATGGACGTCTGAGGCCCTCTCTTTGTAGATGGCACTGCTGTGACCCTAGCACATGTCCAGATATCCAGCCTCAGGAGATGTCTCAAGCCACAGCATCAGGCCATCATTTTAAAATTTTTTTTCATTTGTTCTTTTTAGATACACAACAGTGCAGTGTATTTTGACATATCGTACATACACAGAGGATAACTTCCCATTCTTGTGGTTGTATGTGATGTGCACTTACACAGGTCCTGTATTTATATATGAACATAGGAAAGTTATGTCTGATTCATTCTACTGTCTTTCCTATTCCCATCTCCTCTCCCTTTCCCCTAGTCCTCCCTGTCCAATCTGGTGAGCCTCTACTCTCCCTGTCACCCCCATTTATTGGGAGTCAGCATCCACATATCAGAGAGAACATTTGGACTTTAGTTTTTGGGGAGTGGCTTATTTCACTTAGCAAGATAATCTCCAGTTCCATCCATTTACTGGCAAATGCCATAATTTCTTTCTTCTTTATGGCTGAGTAATATTCCATTGTGCATATCTACCAGTTTCTTTATCCATTAATCTGTTGAAGGGCACCTAGGTTGGTTCCATAGCTTAGCTATTATTAATTGGGATGCTATAAACATTGATGTGGCTGTGTCACTGTAGTATGCTGATTTTAAGTCCTTCGGATATATATTAAGGAGTGGGATAAGTAGGTCAAATAGTGGTTTCATTCCTAGTTTTCAAGGAATCTCCATATTGCTTTCCAACAACAATTTGCAGTCCCACCAGCAATGTGCTGGTGGGACTTTCCCCCTACATCCTTGCCAGCATGTATTGTTACTTGTATTCTTGATAATTGTTGTTCTGACTGGAGTGATATGAAACCTCAGTGTAGTTTTGATTTGCATTTCTCTAATTGCTAGAGATGTTGAACTTTTTTTCACACATTTGTTGACCATTCATATTTCTTCTTCTGTGACGTGTCTGTTCAGTTTGTTTGCCCATTTACTATTTTGTTTTGTTTTGTTGGTGTTAAGTTTTTTGAGTTCTTTGTATATCCTCAAGATTTGTGCTCTATCTGAGGTGCAGGTGGCAAAGATTTTCTCCCATTCTGCAGGCTCTCTCTTCACATTATTGATTGTTTCCTTTGCTGTGAAGAAGCTTTTGAGTTTGATACCATCTCATTTATTGATTCTTGATTTTATTTCTTGTGCTTTAGGAGTCTTTCTGAGGGAATTGGTTCCTAAGCCAACGTGATAGAGAGTTGGGCCTGCTTTTTCTTCTAGTAGGTGCAGAGTCTGTGGTCTAATTCCTAGGTCTTTGATCCACTTTGAGTTGATTTTTGTGCAGAGTGAGAGATAGGGGTTCAATTTCATTTAGGTACACATGGATTTCCAGTTTTCCCAGCACCATCTGTTGATGAGGCTATCTTTTCTCCAATGTATGTTTATGGCATCAGGCCATCATTTTTTTTTTTTTTTTTTTTGGTCCCAGGGATTGAACTTGGGGTATTTGACCACTGAGCCACACCTCCAGCCCTATTTGTGTTTTATGTAGAGACAGGGTCTCATTGAGTTGCTTAGCGCCTCACTGTTGCTGAGGCTGGCTTTGAACTTGGGATTCTGCTGTCTCAGCCTCCCAAAGTGCTGTGATTGCAGATGTGTGCCACCGCGCCTGGCTGGCATCAGGCCATCTTTAACAGATCCCAAAACCCAAGTTGGTTTTGTCTTTTGAACACTAAATTAGGACAAGTCACCTGGGGGTGTTTGGTCCTTCCTGGGAGTGTGGAAGGCATCTGGGGGCTGGAACACTGGGGGTTGAGACAATGCTCTGGCTTTTCTGAGGGTGGTGGGTTTGAGGGCAGGCCTGGCAGCCTACTGGGGTCTGGCATCTGACTCCTGAGTGGGACTGATTGGTCCTTGTCCTCCTTCAGGCCTCAGCAACTTTCTAAGTTCTGTTGGGAAGGCGAGCCTGCTTGGTTGCGGGGGAGGGCCTGTCACCCCTTCCCCACCCTCCTGGAGATGTGCAGTGACCAGCTTTGAGACCCTGGGTCACAGCTGTAAAATGGGGCTGCTGATGGCCATCTGGCTGCTGTGCTGTCACGAGTATGTCAGCTGATGCACAGAAGGTGCCAAGAATGCTCACGGTGCCCACGCGGCACTGGGGTGAGAGAGGAAGACGGATGTGATTCCCTGCACGGGGAAGGTGGTTTCCACGGGAGGTGGTCAGAGCCAGAGGTGCTCCGCACGCAGGGGCTGCGTTGGGTGGGGATGGGGAAGATACATCTGGACAGTGGCTGAAGTCCCACTTCAGTACCTCAGTGCTCTGAGCTAAAAACGGCCCTCTGTGGCTTTAAATGGCACCCAGCAGGGCCAGTGACGTGCTTGGAGAAGCAGTACCTGGGCCCAGCTCGGGCGGTGCGGCAGTGCCCGACTGTGGGTGGGCTCCTCTCAGGCCAGCCTTGGCCTGGGCAAGTCTCTCCTCTTCCCAGGCCCACTCTGACTTGGGAGCCACGTGGGAAGCTCTGGACAAGGCTCTCAACCTTCCCCAACCTTAATCTTCCCAGCTGTGAAATGGGTGCAGTGAAAGTACCTATCGAGTATATTTTTTTAACATTTTTTACTCCACTTTCTTTTCATTTTTTTCTGTATTTTTATGGATTCATTTTAGTTATACATAACATTAGGATTCATTTTGACATAATGTAGAAGCATGGAATATAATTTGCTCTAATGCAGTCCCCAGCCTCCCCCTTCCCTAGCTCCCTCCCTCTCCCATTCCCTCCCAATCCTTCCCCTTCCCAGCTCCCTCCCTCCCCCCTTCCCTTCCCTCTACTCCACTGATCTTTCTTCTGTTTGCTTTTAGTTGTTTTTAATCAGCGCCTTATGGGCATACAAAATGGTGAGATCCACTGCAGTATAATCACACGTGTGCTTAGGCAAGTTCCGTCAGATGCATTCCACTGTTCTTCCCTTATCCTGTCCCTCCTCCTTCCCTCTCAATCCCTTCCTCTATTCCATTGATCATGTATTTTTATGGAATCCTCTCCTTTTCTCCCCCTGCCCCATCATCTTGGACTAGCTTCTGCATATCAGGGAAACATTCAAACTTTGACTCTCTAGGTCTGGCTTAGGTCACTTATCATGAGGTTCTCCAGCTCCATCCGTTTGCTGCCAAATGTCATAATTTCATTCTTCTTTATGGCTGAGTAATATTCCATTGTGTATATGTACCACATTTTCTTTATCTATTCACCTGTTAAAGGACATTTAAGTTGGTTCCACAGCGTGGCTATTGTGAATTGTGCTGATATAAACATTGATGTGGCTGTGTCACTACAGTATACCGATTTTAAATGTTCGGATATATACCAAGGAGTAAGATAGCTGGGCTATAGGGTGGTTTCATTCCTAGTTTTTTTGTTTTGTTTTTTGGTACCAGGGATTGAACTCAGGGGCACTCGACCACTGAGCCACGTCCCCAGCCCTATTTTGTGTTTTATGTAGAGACAGGGTCTCACTGAGTTGCTTAACACCTCGCCGTTGCTGAGGCTGGCTTTGAACTTGCGATTCTCCTGCCTCAGCCTCCCACAATGCTGGGATTACAGGCCATCAAGCCTAGTTTCATTTCTAGTTTTTTGGGGAATCTCCATATTGCTTTCCAGAGTGGTGGCCCCAATTTTCAGTCCCACCAGCAATGTATGAGAGTACCTTTCCCTCTACATCCTTATCAACACTTATTATTATTTGTATTCTTGATAATTTCCATTCTAACTGGAGTGCAATGAAATCTCAATACTGTTTTGATTTGCATTTCCCCAATTGCTAGAGATGTACGTTTTTTCACATCTTTGTGGAATATTTGTATTTCTTCTTTTTAGAAGTGTCTGTTTAGTCCTTTTGGCCATTTATTAATTGGATTATTTGGGGTTTGGGCATTAAGTTTTCTGAATTCTTTATATATTCTGGATATTAATGCCCCATCTGAGGAGCTGATGGCAAAGATCTTCTCCCATTCTGCAGACTCTCTCTTCATGCTCTTGATTCTTTCCTGTATGGGCAGAAGCCTTTTAATTTGATGCCATCCCACTGATTAGTTGTTGGTTTTACTTCTTGCGCTTTAGGACTCGTGTTAAGGAAGTCAGTTTCTGTGCCAACTTGCTGGAGTGTTGGGCTTGCATTTCCTTCTAGCAGTTGCAGTTTCTGGCTTAATTCCTAGGTCTTTGATCGACTTTGAGTGGCAATCCCCAGCAAAATACCAATAACATTCTCACAGTATTAGAAAAATAAGTTCTAAAATTCATTTGGAAAAATTAGAGACCTAGAATAGCTACAGTAATCCTGAGTGAAAAGGGCAAAGCTGGAGGCATCACTACACCAGACCTGAAATTATGCTACAGAGCTATAGTTATAAGAACAGCTTGGTACTGGCACCAAAATGGGCATGAAGACCAAGGGAATAGAATAGAAGATACAGAGACAAACCCACATAGATACAGTCAGCTGATGCTTGACAAAGTTGCCAAAAACATATGTTGGAGGCTCAAAAGGCTGAGGCAGGAGGATCTCATGTTTGAGGCCAGCCTCAGCAACTTAGCAAGGCCCCCAGCAACTTAGTGAGACCTTGTCTCAATATAAAAAATAAAAAAAGGTCTGGGATATCATGCTAAGTGAAATAAACCAGTCCCCTAAAAACAGAGTTTGAATATTTTTGCTGATGTGTGGAAGGTAAACCACAAGAAAGGGTGGGGGAGAGAAGTCCAGTAGATTAGACGAAGAGGAAGGAACAGAAGCAGGAGACAGGAATAGGAAAGGCAATGGAATAAAGCTAACATGACTCTCCTGTGTGCACATATGACAATACTCGAGTGAACCCACCATCATGCCACTCCCAAGAATGGGGTCCTAATTACAATGAGTTATATTCCATGTTTGTCTATTTCATCAGAATTGATCCTACTGTCAGGTATAACTAAGAACCGATAAAAACTGGGAAAAATCCTAAACACAGAACAAGTTCCATGGCACCAGATGTTTACTATGAAATATTAATAAAAGAAAGAAGTTGGAAACACAAAAAGCTGGGAGTGGCTCAGTGGCTAAGCACCCTGGGTTTAATCTCCAAAGTCCATAGTCTTTTAAACAGAAGGTGCTGGAAAACGGGATGTCCACATGTAGGAGAATGAAGCTGGCTCCCCATCTCTCACCCTGCACTAAAGTCAGCCTGTGGGGTTTTGTCTGGTTCTGTGGGACGAGGCGTGGGCCTGGCCTGTAGTGACTCTCAGCATCAGCTAGTGTGGTGATCGCCTTGGTCATAACTGCACATGTGGCTTTTGCAAAAGGAAGGCCAGCAGTGATGAGGACATGGGACACAGGTCTGCTCTGGGCCCTCCCAAGCGGGCAGTTGCAGCTGCATCCTGTACAGACCTCCAGTGAGGTGCCCACAGGCCTGCCCCGCACTGCGCACCATGGTCCCTTCCTGGGGATGTCCCAGTGGTGTCTCAGCCACCCTGCGAGGGGCATGATGGAAGCTCTTCTCCGAGGCGTGTGGGTGGGAGGCGGCAGATGTGCCCTGTGGACAGGAGCAGCCCAGAACCACAGATGTAGTGGCACAGATGGGCCGTGATGCAAGAGCCCTCAAGCTCCTGGGACAGCGGCCTGTGTCCGTCGAAACCGCATGCAGGCAGAATGCAGGATCCAGCCTGTTGGCCCAGCAGACATGGGGCAGGGCTGCCCTTGCAGGGTAGAAGGCCAGGACTGTACCCAGGCTGTGAGCGGAGGGGCTGGATAGGCTTGGCCTTCTGCAACTGAGGTTTAAGAAAGTGAAGAACCAAAAGAACGAAAGAGAAGGAACGAAGGAAAGGAAGGAGGGCAAGCCTTACTCCAACCAGACTATGCTGGTGCCCGGAGCGGCGGGATGTGGGCTCAGGTCGGAGGTGAGGCCAGCACCTAAGGTGTCCCAGAGAACCCGGCTGGTGTCCTGCAGGAGCCTCCGCTGGCTGTAGCTGGAGACAGCACCTGGTTTTATGATGACAGCTCTTTTCCTTCCTGTCCACTTCTCTAAAGACGAGGCTCTTCTTGGGGTGACTGCCTCCATTTGACAGAAGCAATAGGTGAGATCTGGGGCTGTGGGGTGACCTGAGGTCACACCTCAAGAAGAGAGCACGTGGTAGTAGACTCCAGTGCCATGCTTGACTCAGAAACGACCGGGCTTGCCCACAGCCCCACAGCTGGCAAGTGCTTGAAAGAAACCCTAGCCAGCTCTGCTGCCTCCAAGTCCCTACCGCCCCCTCGGAGCGCACTCACCGGATCCAAGCAACCAGCACACCCCACAAAGCCCACGGCGCATGCGAGTTCCTATCCACAGCTCTCTGCACAAGGACACGAGAGTTGACAGCAGCCCTGAGCTCCAGGCCCCTGGCTCTGTCTGAGCACAATCACAGGGCGTGGTGGTAGGGTTGCATTTACCCAACGAGAGTCTGAAGACAGTGAGTCCCTGGTGCCTATGGCTGCAGCCCGGCTCCCGCCCCCACTCTGCATGAGCCCTGCGCCTTCTTTTGAACCCCAGCATGCTCCTGCCTCTGCCTTCCCAGCTTGCTTTTGAGCTCCCGCTGCTCACGAGGAAATGTGCAGCATCCCCAGGAGGAAAACTGAGCAGGCCCATGGCCTGCTGCTGTCCCCTCAGCCCCTTCTCCTCCCTGGACATTCCAGAGCAGCAGACTCCAGGATGGGCAGGGCAGGTCCTGGCCAGCCTCCCACACCACAGGCCTCCTCTCTGGACGCTGCTTCGCTCGCATGTTCCCGTGGATCCACTCAGGAGCTTTCCCTTGGGCAGAATTCGCCCCTGCGTCCAACCATCCAGCCACCCCCGCGGCACCTCCCTGCAGAGGACAGTCACTGTCTGGCCCCTGTCCAGGCTGGGGCTGCTCAGGCCCAGGGCCAGGCCCTGTCCTCCCCACAGCCACCGCTTGTTCTCCTGGCCCCCGTTTCCCATGCACAGAGGCTGGTGCAGAGTGGCCATGGGTGACATTTGTGGGACACAGTGACCTTTCCTTACCCAGAGAACAGCAAGGTTTCCCTCTGCTGAGCATGTTTCCTGAGATCTGAAGATGAAGCTGGGAAACCACATGGGTCTCTTCCAGGGACTAGTGATGGCCAGGGCACAGGCAGGCAGAGAAGCTGGGGTGGCATTGGCATGGGATGGACAAGACCCCAAGGGAGGGCCGGAGATGAAGCTGAGTGCAGCTCTAATTGGACATGGCCAGGGGCTTTGGTGGAGGGTGGGGAAAAGAAGGAAGGGGCACCACAGGTACCGATGCTCAGAAGCAGGGGTCCCAGGACACCGTGGCCAGCTTAGGATCATTGTGCAGGGGATTAGGAGTTTCTGGCTCTGTCCTCCAGTCGGGGTTTGCTCACAGGATGGTAAATCCCCAACCTGGGTTGACATGTGATGGAAAGTAACTTCCCATGGAGAAAGCGCAGGTGGGGCAGAAGAGACCAGCTGCTCCCCAAGGGGCAGCTGAGGCTTTCAGGGAACTCAGCCTGCAGTTGTGGCTGCAGTAAGAGGTGACCTGAGAGGGTCTCAGGTGTTGTCCAAGGTACTACTGTCCCATACGAAAGGTCCCAGACATATTTTAAAATTTATTTTAAGAATAATTTGCTCTGTCAGAGAAAACTTGAGAAGCACAGGAGAGTATGAAACAGAAAGCTAAAGTGACCGGCAAGCCCGCGCACCACGGGAGCCCCAGTAACACGGTGCTTCCTTCCAGTCCTTTCCTACACATGCATCCTGCACACAGGCACGTGTGTCTGTCCTCAGGACCAGGCCCACGTCGCAGCATTGTCATGGGGCTTCTGCCGCTTCACTGGCTCCTTTTGGCCCTGCTTTCTCCTGCTCTGTGAAGGTTTGCTCGCGGATGCCAGAAATAGCTCCTGGCCATCCGTCAGCACCAGTCTTCCTGAGCTCTTCCCAGCTGGACACCCTGCAGGTAAGTCCTGACCATTGCTTGCTGTGAGCTGGGCTCTCCTGTGGCTGGCTCACGAGTCTGCCTCCTCATCCCACCAGACAGCCAGCTCACATAGGCTGGTCGCTGTCCAGTCACAGCGCTGTAAGGGATAATGGAGAAAATGTATGAAAAGTGTCAAGAATAATTCCTGGCGCACGGTGGTGCCGGAGCTGTTGCCTCCCCTGGTGAAAGAGGGTAAGTATGTGATTCTTTGCACAGGGCAAAGTAGGTTTTGCTCAGTACCTAGCATGGACCTTGGCATACAACAGGCACTCAATAAATGTCTATTGATTGAATAAGCATAGCCATAATATATCAGACAGACTATGCTTTCAGGTACAGCTGAATCCAGGGGCTCGAAGTGTCACAGGGACTAAATTTCTCTCTCTTTCCATGTTCTTATTCTTACCTCTGTCTTGGCTCTGCATGTAGAGAACAAAAAGGTGCTGAGATTGCATTTTTAAATATAGTTTATGATTATAGCTAAAGAGGCGAGGCCTCCCACGGATGGGAGATTTAGTAAATCTCTAAGGAGGTGTGAAAACCTGGATCTGGGTTATGTGCCTTGTCCTGTGGCCCATTGGGACCAGGGACCTTGCAACCAAACTGAAGGTGGTGGTACAGGAAGAGGTTCGTTCTTGGGAGGAGGATGGGGACGTTGGGCAGAATGGAAACCACTTCCTGGAGTTCAGTACAACGTGGCATGTAGGACATGGATTTTGAGAGGGGTGACAGATTTCCACCCCTCCTCACCATGCATCTAAGCTGCACCTTTATTCAAAGCAGCTAGCTGGAGCTCAGCTCTGAAAAGCCACATGACCAGCGATGGCCTGTGGGATGGGGCTTCCTAGCAGCAGCCACGCCCCCAGGGTCTGGGGTTGGTGGTGCCTCCTCCCGCCTTCTGGTCCGGTGCAGGGTAGCGCCAGCTCTGGGAAGCAGAGTGGGGAAGGGGCAGGGCAGACCCCATCCAGAGGCTCCAGCATTGGTCAAGGCCCCTGCGGAGTGGAAGTCAGCAGCTCCTTGGGCAGAAACCATGCTAACTGGGAACAGCTGTCATGTTTTCTGTGGCGCAGGGCAGAGCAGGGACTTCCATTTCACAGTTTACCAGCTAAGTTCACAAGCTTTTGACAGCTCGGTCATATTTCCAGAAATTACCCATAGGTTCCTTCTAGGGACATGGGGGTGCTCCTGTGCCCCCCCAGGGGCCCTGGCCTTGCCCCACCCTACATCCTGGGTGGGTAAAGGGTCTTGCTGCACAGATGGGGTCCCCTGGTTATATAAATCGAACCCCATTTCCTTATCAGCTCTCATGGAATTTCACAGATGCCCAGATCAACAGACACACTGGGACTGGAGCCCACACAGCTTCCTACTGCAGCGCTTCTGAATTGAAGCTGGGAGGAGACCAAGGGGTTGGCTGACATTTGAAGGCTTGGGTAAGAGGACTCACAATGTTGGTCTTGTTAATTATTTGAGTCACAAGGACCAGCCCAGAGTGAGGGGTCCTGAAATATCTGTTGATTGTCTACCCGACTGCTGCCACTTGGATTTTGAGTTGGGAAGGTGGGTGGATGGATGGATGGGCATGGGATTGCAGTTTGGATGGGTGGGTGGTTGGCTGGAGTGGTGGGTGGTGCATTTGGAAGGAAGAGGTGCTAGGTGGAGCTTCCTGAGCCAAGGAGTTTGATTTGGGGAGCTGGTGATCAAATCAGGCTCTGCTTCTTCCGAGGAGATCTCAACATTTTCACCTTTGGTCAAGAAAGGAGTGTCCCTTCTTCCCATCCTGAGCTCAGGTGGCTCTCAAAGAGGGGCAGGTGAGGATTTGTTTTGCTTACTCAGAGCCCACGAACCTCTTCCAGGTACTCCCAGATTCTGTTCCAAAAGACTGGGGAAGAAGAGAAGAGAGGAGAGCCGGTCCCCAGTGCGGCAGGCATTTTAGTAAGGGGCTGGGTGTTTGAGAGTGTCCCAGAGTGTGTGTGTGCTTGTGCATTGTGGGTGCTTGGATGTGTCTGTGTGCAGCAGGTGTGTGTCTCTCTGCACTGAGAAGGTTTCCCTGAGCAAGGGGCTGTAGGTGCCCTGTTCTGGGGACATGGCGCCCTCGTAGCCCTTCTTCTGCAGCCTGTTCTGCGTTAAATGTAAACTGTTTTCAGGCTCTGAATCCTGCATGTCTCAGATCCACTTACTTTGGAATAATCAGAATACTTTGCATACCTCCGCAGCCAGGAGCAGTTTTTGGACTTCCCGCCCGCAGGAAGCCACGTGGTGCGTAGCCCAAAGGCACCAGGCTGCAGAGGAGCACTGTTTAGGGTGTAGGCAGTGGGGTCCTCTGCAGAATGGAAAAGGTGCAGAGGTGAAAGTGGCAGCTCGGTTCCTGAAGCCTTAGCCCTCCGCTCTAGCACTACGGCTCTTCAGGGGCCCAAACTGCCCTGTTGGTGTCAGGAGCCGTCATTCCAGGGCCTCTGGCTGCTCCCGACCATGGGAGATGCCCTATCTTCCTGGACCCTGTGAACTCCACTCTGCTTCCCATGATCCTCTTGGAGTCCCAGTACTCCCTGACTCAGTTTCCCTTAGGTGTCCCAGCAGTAACTGGGGCCGCCGGCCTCCGTGAAGAGTCCCACCACCCCTGGTCTGCCTCTCCTGTGGTCAGGTTGAGCTTCTGCAGTGTGTTGCTGGAAGCCCCTCTGTGGCATCTTGAGCAAGGCCTTCACCAACATGGCAGCGGTCAGCCTTTGTAAGCACTTTCTCTGTGCTGCTGGCACCTGTGTCCTCTCTCACCAATGTGCTTGGTCACCTGAGCAGGTAGGAAGGTAGCAGGCAGGTAGCTTACAGAGAAGCAGCCAAGGGTAGAGACTTGCGGTCATTTTCCCAAGGTCACGGGGTTAGGAATAGGCAGGCACACCTGTGGGTCTGGCTGTATGTAGAGCGGGGCCAGGAAAGACCGTGAGGACCTATGGCCCCCAAACGCTGCAGAGGAAACTAGTGCACCCAGGCAGTGGGCGGGGTTGAGCGTCATTAGCCACATCCCCTCCTCGCGGCCTGGCCAGGGCCTGGGCTCTCAGAAGCTCCCAGGCGGATCTGCTTATGGTGGGACCCTACATCTCCCCGTGAGCACAGTTATAGCCTTTGGACCTTTTACCATCCTAGAGTGGACAGAGAGCTGCACTCCTCAGGGACCCCCACCAGCTCTGAGTCTCAGAGCATCTGTCCCCACTTGGTCACAGTCCCAGCAGGCATGCGAAGGCACACAGCCCTGGCCCTGAGTGGCTGCTCCATGCCCTCGCCACCTCCACATGCTTTGGAAAACCCACAAATGACCTTGCTCCTACCAGTGTGGCTGCTGGCCAGCGAGACCGAAAGGATATATATACACAGGGGCCTGGGAAGGGGGTCATGTCTCAGCCCCAACCACTGGCTGCTAGATTCCCTGCCCCCCTGATGCGTGGGGGTGTCCCCTGTAAGGCCAAGCCTTGGACACGGTTCTCCTTCAGCCCTCTGTGCTTGGCTCCCAAGATTCACTCTAACTGTAGGAATGAGGTGAGGGGCTCCTTGCTGAGCCCACCGGGTGCTTCTCTTTCTTGAGTGGCTGTGTGATATGTGAAAGGATAGAAGGTGATAAAAATCTTGATGCCTTCTATAACCTGTCTACTTTCTAGATGTGCTGTGGGATTACAATGCTTTTGATAGCTGGTAGCTCTTAGAACTGGGCCATACTGTTAGCCTGGAGTCTCCTGAGGAGGTCTGAGATTCCTCCGAGTGGAGGGGGCGTGTGCAGGTGGCAGTCACAGCAGCGAGTGGAGCTGATACCTGTCGGCATCTCCATGTCCAGCAGCCCGGTGTCCAGCAGCTGTTTGTCTGGAGTGCTCCGTGCCACATGCCTGTCCTCTCAAGAGCCCTAGGATACGTGGAATGCTATCCTCATTCTTTGGCAAATAGGGAAACTAAGGTATAGGGCCAGGGCTTGGCCTGGGCAATCCAGCCCCCGGGCCTGTGTGGCAGGAACATGCTCTTTCCTGATGAGAGGGCAGGAGCTGGGCCTTTGCTCCACAGCTGTGCTCTTGGCTGCCTCTGCAGCAGCATTGAAGGGGCTCTGTGGCATGTGCTGAGGGGTGCCCAGGGTGTCCTTGAGGCTGCTCCAGAGATCGAGGGGACAGGGTGCCACGTTAGCACTCCTTGGGGATCCCCTTTAGAGGAAAGTGGCTTTTGGCTCCAGGCAGGGCCTGGGCAGCTCCTCTGGCTCCAGGCTGCCCGTCTGCCTCTTGCACAGGTGTGGACACTGAGTCCAGGGAAGGAAGGGCTTCCACTGAGAGCCTGAGGGGCCACACTTCTCCCTCACCCAGAAAGCCTTCTGCTCGCTCAGGGACATGAAGAAATATTAATGCCAGTCCCAGTTCCCTTGGCACTTCATAGGCACCAGATCTTTCAATCCTTCTGTCCTCAGAGAGGCAGGCAGGACAACCCCTTTCACAGAGGAGGAAAACTGAGGCCAGCAAAACTAGTGACTTGTGCTTTGTTTTCTGCTCAGAGCTTGTGTGGCTGAGGCAGGTGTCTTCCCCAAGCAGGGGCCTGTTTTATTTTGTCCCCACCCATGTTCATCCTCCTGCTCACCCATCTGCCCTCTGGGTTGGTGTGTTCCCCTGCATTTGCACAGGCCACAGCCCAGAGCCATGGGTGGTGCAGTGCAGGCCCAGGTTCCGTGGTGCTCCACCCAGGTTCAGGGACAGGTGTGAAAACTCTGCTTGCATATGTGCCAGTGCAAGGGCAGGTGCCCTGGGGGCTGCCTGGACTGCACGTAAGAGGTGGTTCTCGGCCAATATCAAACCCTCAGACCTGACCTGGGGTTCCCCGTGGTTCTGGGAATTGGCCTCTGATGAATCTCCCTTCGACTGGCTGAGGGTGTGTGCTGGGGGTTTGTGGAAACAAGCACCAGGAGCAGTGGGCTGGTGGGGTGGCATCCCTTCTTGAGAGGAAGCCTGCCCAGGTTTCCAGCGCAGCCCAGGCATGCCTGTGCCCTAACTTGGACTTGGGTGGGACACGTCCAGCGCCCACTCAGAGGATAAATGTGTGGGTGGGCTGGACTCCGGGCTCTGCCTCTTGCTGGCTGGATCAGAGACCCTCTGGTGCCTCCATTCCCCCATCTACAAAATGGGAATTATAATCAGCTCTTCAGGGCGCTGCCGTGGAGACTAGTACAGGGAGCCTGCCACAAGTGCCACTTGTGGGTCATGGAAAGCACCATGTGCTAGCCCTTCTCAGAGCCAGCTCCTGGAGCTCACCTGTGCTGACCTTGGCCCTATCCGCCACCATGAACCAGAAAGGACCGAAGTCCGGGGACTGCGAATGAGCCCTCCTGGAGAAGCCCCCAGTACGACAGTGGTGGAGCCTCTAGGGAGTTGGAACTGAGGTCTGCAGTTTTTTCTCCTTTTGGCGGAGATGGGAGGGGTGGATTTAGCTTTCTCTGCTAAATTATGAATTGTGAAGGGTTTCGAATATGCAGAAAAGTACAGAGAAAAACCGAAGCTCGTCCACATCTAATACTCAGAGTCGAAGCAGCTACATTAGTTTTAGGTTTTTAAACATGACATCAACGTTAGGTTTGGCTGGATGCCCTGTCCTCCAGAGCTCTGTCCTGCTCCCAGGGCAGGTGGTCCGGGCAGGCGGCACCGTCTTTCCTGTGTTTCATGTTTTCACTGCGTCTACGTGAGTGTCCCTGCATGTATTTTATGCTGTTTGGGTGCTTTCTACCAACATGGTGTCGTTCTGTGTATTTCCTGCTTTTCCACTCCACATTATTTTCTTTTACTGAGGAAAACTTTGCATGTGAGCTCTGTCACCCTGCAGCGTATGCTTGAGTGGCACTTGGTACGTTTATAGCGCCGGCCAGCCTCCACCCTGAGCTGGTTTTAATACTTGTCGTCCGACTCCCTGTTCCTAGAGAGCAGCCCACCCAGCCCCGCCTCTGGCCACCTCCAGGCTGCTTCCTGTCTCTGTGGATTTGCCTCTTCTGACTCTGTCCTGTAGACGGGACCATATGATACCTGCATAGTGTCTCCAAGGCTCTCTGTGCAGAGGCATGCAGGTCCAGGTCGTGCACTGGAGCTGCCGGGAGAGTCCGTGGCCCTGCAGCTCCTGCGTTCACGTGCATGCTCCCCAGGGCAGGTCTTCCTCACATTCCTGGGGAGGGTCCCGTCCAGATGTTCTGAGCACCTAGTGCCGCATATCAGACGACCCAGAACTCAGGGGCTAAAATAGTTGTTTTATTATTTCTTTTGCTTTTGTGGCTTGACTGGGCTCACCTGGGTTGTTCTTCTGCAGGTCTCATTTCAAGCATCTCATGCAGTCAGATTGCAGCTGGAGAGGAAGGCTTAGGGAACTTGGAGGTGGCCAGGCCTCTCTCCCTCTCCAGTAGCCACTCCAGCAGAGTAGCCAGCCCCTTACGTGGTGACTCTGGACCCTTACAACAGGAAATCAGAGTGACCAGCTCCCCTGAAGCCTGAACTCAGATGCCCAGCTGTGCCATTCATGGTTCAAGTGAGGCCCACACCAGAGTGGCCAGTGTGGCCATTGCTGAGAACCAGCCTCTGCACTGGGCTATGGGGCACAGAGTGGCTTTGCCAAATCGTGGGTGTGCGTGTGTCCAGTGTCCTGGGCTGCTGCTGACTCTGTCTCCAAAACACATCTCCTGTCCTGTGCTCCAACAGGGCTGAGAACCCACCCTCAGTGTCTTAGGTCTGCACCCTGGGTCTCTGACCAGTGTGAAGTGGTGTGACACTTGCTATGAGTTTTTAAATCACTGCTGTAATTACTTACTGTAACTCAGTAGCTTAAAATGACATGTACTTATTCCTTTACTATCTGGAGGCCAGAGTGAGACAGGTGTCTTTCTGTGTGAACTTAAGGTGCCCGCAGGCCACCGCCCTCTGAAGACCCCTGGGGAGAACCCTTCTTTCCTTTTCCGTTTCCTGCTCTCCTTGGCTGTGGCCCCTTCCTCATCTTCAAAGCCAGCGGCAAGCGTCGAGCGTCAAGCGTCTCTGACCCTCTGCTCTGACCAGCCTCTTCTTCGAGGAACCTGGTGCTGACCCTGCCCCACACCCAACCCCTCACTTAATCACATCTGCAAGTCCCTTAGCTTCCAGGGATGAGGGCGTGGACCTCTGTGGGGGATGCGGATGTCTTTGCCGGCCACAGAAGGTGCAGAGCCCCCCATATTTGTTGGCTGCCACCCTTCTCTGCTTTGAGGAGTCACCAGTACAACTGCACATCTCTCCATTGGCTTATGAACACTCTGCAGACTGGCTTCTTGGTTTACAGATGACAAATATGCATCCAGTGTCAGCTTTATTCTTTTTTATTTTTTATTTTGGTCCTGGGGACTGCACTCAGGGGCACTCGACACTGAACCACATCCCCAGCCCTATTTTGTGTTTTATGTAGAGACAGGGTCTCACTGAGTTGCTTAGCACCTCGCCATTGCTGAGGCTGACTTTGAACTCGTGATTCTCCTATCTCAGCCTCCTGAGCCACTGGGATTACAGGCGTGCACCACTGCGCCTGGCTCGCTTTATTCTTTCTTTAACTACCAGGATGACAGCAGGGAGCTACTGGCATCCTCCGATTGGGTACTGAGACTTCAACAATGTAACTGTTTGTAAAGGTGCAGAGAAACCAATTAGGGATATGAGTAACCCAGGCTGGTGACACTTACCCCAAGAGCCAAGACCTTGCCAGGCTTCAAGGTACAGGGAGGGGCACAGGGAGAACTGGTAGAGAAAGCCACCTGGCAGGAGATGTGATCTTACACTCACAGCCAGACCGCAGTTGCCCTGCAGGAGGGCCTGGGACGCCCTGGCCTCCTCCAGCCTTGTGTCCTGCTCAGCCAGCTCACCCTGGAGCCCACCTGAGACAGTGTGCTGATGGAGAATACAGATAGCTGGCCTGGCCCTGCACAGCAGAGAGCAAACTACTGCAGGTGGCCACTGGTCTGGAGGGACAGGCATAAACCCCAGTAGGTGCCCCGATTTTGTGAAGGCCTATTTTGTTATAGAGAATGTTTGAATCTAGTAATATAGCAATATTTTCTTTATGTTTGCCTTTCTTCTTTAAACAGGACCTTTGTCCTGAGACCATGGGGATACTCTTTTGTAAATTTCGAATGTGCGCATGATACGTGATTGTGGTAAAATACAAATAACACAAGAGAGACCATCTTTGCCATTTCAAGTGTGTAGTTCAGACTGCAAGAATGTTCACCTGTGTAACCGATATCCAGAACTCTCCACGTTGCAAAACGGAAACCCTGCCTATTGGACAGCAGTTCCCCACTTCTCCTGGCCTTGCCCCTCAGCCACCACCACCACCATTTTTTCCTGACCAGCATACTTCACTCAGCATAGGGTCCTCAAGGGTCACGCACAGCAGTGACAGGATTGCCCTCTTTTTAAGGCTGAGTAGTATTCCCTCATGCAGATATGCCACACTCTGCTCATCCATTCACTTGTCGATGGCACTTGGTGGCTTCTTTTTAGCTGTTGTGAAGAAAGCTGCTATGAATGTGGATGTACGAGGACATCTTTGAGACCCTGCTTTAATTCTTTGGGGTCTATACCCAGAAATGGAATTGCTGTATCATATGGTGATTCTATTTTTAATTTTTAAAGAGCCACCATACTGTTTTGCATGGTGGTGCTCCCTTCACATTCCCGACAACAGTGCCTGAGGGTCCCGCTTCTCACGTCCTCGCCTGCACTTATGTTCTGCCTTTTTTTTTAGTACCTTCCTGGTGGGTACAAGGGTCTGTTCTACTGTGGCATACAGACACTTCTCCACACGCCCTTTTAAAAGTTGCCACAGTTTGCTTTTTGTGCTCAGCTCTCTATTTCATTGGTGTGTCAGCTTTTCAGTGCTGTGACAATACCTGAGAAAAACCGCTTAGAGGAGGAAAGACTTCTTTCAGCTCAGGTCTCAGAGGTGGCAGTCCACGCTGGGCTGGCGCCATTGCCCTGGGCCTGAGGTGAGCAGAGCACCACGGTGGAAGGCTGTTCATCTCCTGGCAACTGGGAAGGAGGGCAGGGAGAGTGGAGCCGGAGAGGGACTGGGGACAAAAAGTACCTTTCCAGGGCACACCCTCCCTCCAGCCACGCTCTGCTGCCACACAGCTCTCAAGGGACTACTGCACTGATGGGGTCAGAGCCCCTGTGATCAGTCACTTCCCAAAGCCCCACCTCGGGGTATCGCTGCACTGGGGACCAAGCCTTCAGCACATGAGGTCTCCGGGGACACTCCAGACCCAGGACATAACAATTGGCTATTTGTGTTCACGTGCTGTGTGTGGTGAGGGCACAATGTGGCTCCTCCTCACAGGCCCTGCAGGTAGGCTGCCAGCTGTCTGTGCCCAGTGCTGCCACCCCCATCTGTCAGACCCGTGGTGCCACACCTCCCTGCCCTCTCTGCTCTGTCCTGGGGTCTGACCTGTGCCTGACTTTTCCATTATGACTTTGTAAGTTACCTTTTCCCATCCCCCAGTGGTGGCAGAATGTTTTCTCAAATGGTGAGGCCTGTGTCCACTCCTTGGAGCCAGGCTGGCCTCTGTGACTGCCTGGGCAAACAGAGTGTGCAGCTGTGATGCTGGGTGACTTCTGGGGCTGAGCTGTAAAGACACCACACGCTGATTCACGTGGGATGCTCGCTCTTGGGTGCAGGTTTCATGGTGATACACCATGGAGGCATTCGGGCTGAGGGAGTCCTAAGCTGGAAAGTGGAAACAGGCGCCTTGAGGTGACACAGCCTGGCCCCCACCTGGATGCAGCTTGTCTTCCACTTGCAATGCTGGGGAGAACGGCCCCACAGAGCTGGGTGAGCCTGCGGAACTTCCAGAAGCAATGGCACACAGGTGTGGCAAGTCACCAGGTTTGGGGGTGACCCACTTCAAAGCATTCGGTAATGGAAGCACAGGCCTGATTTCTCTTCATAGCGTGTTGTACCATTTCCTGTTGGCCTGTATGGTGCTATCATCCAAAGCTATCTGGTTTTCATGATTCTCCCCAGCTGAGTGTGTGCGCCATTTGGGCTGCACCTGTGTGGAACAGCAACCACAGCCGGCTCGTGTCAAGCCCTAAATATTTGTCAAAGGAATGAATGGATGTGGGTGGTGTTTCCCCAATTATTTCTTCTCTAAAATTCTCCTGGACCTTGAGAATGTGAAAATGAGCTTGTGAGTATGCCTGGAATCTTGTTGGGTTGACACCAACAAGGGACACCGCAGTACTCAGACTCTTGAAACCAGTGGGTCTTCTCCCTCAGTGGCATCTTCCTTTGTGTTCCACATGAGACTAGAGCCTGTGGTTTCTGGTTCTGCACAGTCTGAGCAGGAGGATGGGCCCCTGCAAGGGGCGACTGGGAGTGCCACGCCGCTCCTGGGCAGGGCAGCTGGAGAGGGCTCGGGAGCTTTCTCTGGGGAGCCTGGGGTGGTGGTGGTTTATGGAGGTTGGGGCCAGCTGCAGCTCTCGCCACACTGTGTGGCAGTCCTGGGCTCTGCCTGGAGCTGTGTGTGTCTCAAAGGGCACAGGAGGGAGTTCAGATCAGCAAGGGCGGGCTGCGGCCAGAATGGAGTGGGGACCCAGCACTTTCCTTCAGGTGACCAGGCCATCAGGATGTAATGGCGGCCACTGAGGACAACTGCCCTGGACCAAGGCTTGTCCATTCTTCCCACAGACATGGGGATGTCTCTCCAGGGCCTGCAAGGCAAAGTGTCATCTCCATCAGGGACAGTTAGGCCTCACGTTTTGTCCCTGCCTTCTCCCTGGACTCCCTGACTTTTGTGCCATTGCCCACACCTGCCAGGATGCCCCACACTTCCAAGGCCCACACGTGTTGCTCCTTCTGTCCTGGAGGATCTTCCCACCAGCGCTCTCAGTTCTTCCTGCACAGTTCCTCCAGGAGGCCCTCCCTGACTCCAGCCTTGGGCTCCCCACCTCCCAGGCCTCCTGCATGGATGACTTCAGGCTCTCCAGTCAGCCCAGCTGCTCTGTGAGGAAGGCATCAGGTGTCCCTGGGGCCTCGCTCAGGCCAGGTGGGTGTTAGAGGCTGGAGAATGAAGTCCTGTGAGGTGTCCCTCCACATGCTCACACACACACGCACAACTGTGCACATTGCACCTGCTCACACATGCACACACAAGCACACGCTTGTGCCCGTGACCCACTCACACAGATGTGCAGCACTCCAGGCACACATCTGCACTGTGTCTCCAGCCTCCTGACCCAGCAGAGCCAGGGGACCATGGTGGTGCACATCGACCTGCTGTCTTCATGGCACAGCAAACGTTTAGGAAAGGGCTGTCCCCAAGAGGATGCCAGTGAATGGAAAGAAGCTTTGGCATCTGACAGTGAGTGTCTGGGCAATGTGACCTGATAGCTCTCTGCCCACCTAGGAAGAGAACAACCATGACATGGGCTGCTGTGGCCATGCAGGTGCCAAACCACTCCCAGGACTCATGGCCAATATGTCTGAGTGTACACCTGACCGTCTCAGTGGGCTGTGAGACAGGTGGGCTGAGCACAGGTGAGCTGAGCACAGGTGGGCAGAGAGCACAGGTGAGCCATGAGACAGGTGAGCTGAGCACAGGTGGGCTGGGAGCACAGGTGGGCTGGGAGCACAGGTGAGCCGTGAGTACAAGGACACTGTAGACACTTAACACTCTGCTCGATGGATGGGAGGAAAGTGGAAGCCCAGTTATTGATGGTAGAGGCTTGCCCAGCACATGTGGGGCTCTGGCTTCTGTCCCCTGCACCCCCCCCAAAATTATTACAATGGAAAATAGCAAAGGATACATTTTAAATTTAATTTTATATTTGAATGAAAGAAAAAAAATTGTTCTACATAATAGTGGAGTCCCCATGCTACTAAAAGAAACCCAGAAAATGCATGTGGTACTCATGAAGAAAAATCAATAAAAGCTGGATGCCGATGGTGAGGCCCTCTTCCATGTTAAAATCAGCCCACGAGTGCGGCTTTCCCTCCAGCTTCACTGAGGTCTCTCTCTCTCTCTCTCTCTCACACACACACACCACACACAAATACATATGTGTATATATATGTTTGTAGTATATGATGTGATATTTGGTACACATATTTGCTGATAAATGATCACAATCAAGCTAATTAACATACTCATCATCTCACATAATTTCTGTTTTGTGTGTGTGTGTGTTAAGAACATCAAAGATCTATTTTCTTAGCAATTTCAACTATAAAATAGAACATTATTAACGACAGTCACTATACCGTACATGAGAGCACATGAAGCTGTGCATCCCAACTCAAACTGTGCCCTTTGGCCAGTGCCTGCCCCTCCTCCCACCTCTCTCCCTCTGCCTCTGGGTCCAGGTTTCATCTTCTGCATGACACTCTTTTCTGCGCTTGCTGTATCTCACCCGGCACAACGTCCTCCAGGCGCATCCATGTTGTCACAAATGCAAGATTTCTTTCTTTCTAAACGACAAACAACTTCCCATTTATGGAAAATAATTTTCTATATTATTTCCATATTATATTACTATTAATATAATATAAATATACTATGTTAATGTGATATTAATGCCATATTCCAATGTTATTGTTTCCATATGGAAGCAACTTTCCGTAAGCACATGGTATTTTCTTTTTCGTGTCCACTGAGGGGCACGTAGGCTGACTCAGCCTTAGCTGTCATGAATAGTTGTGGGATTGCTGGATCACTGGTAGTTCTATTCTTAGCTTTTTGGGGAACCTCCATAGTGTTTTCCATAGTGACTGTACTCATTTACGTTCCAACTAATAGTGTGCAAGGGTCCCCTTTTCTCCACATCTTCCTCAGCACTTGTTCTCTTCACCTTTTTGATAACAGCCACTCCAGCAGGTGGGAGGCGGTGTCTCTTTGTGATTTAGATTTGTACCTCCCCTATAAATAGTGATGTTGAACACTATATTTCATACACGGGCTTGCTATCTGTATGCCTTCTTTTGAAAAATGTCTATTGAGCTCATTTGCCCATTTTAAAATTGTTCTGTTTTCTTGCTATGGAGTTGTTTGAGTTCCTTATGCATCTTAGAGATCTTACCAGATGTATGGTTTACGAATGTCTTCTCCCACTTTACATGCTCTCTCTCCTTTTTGATTGCTTCCTTTGCCGTGTAGAAGCTTTTTAGTTTAATGCAACCCCATTTGCCTATTTTTGCTTTTGTTTGAATTGGTTACATGAGCCAATTTCTTATAGTAAATCAATCAATCTATTTATCTATCTAACCATCCATCCATCCATGCATCCATCATCTAGCTAATCTATCATCCATCTACCCATCTCTTATTGGTTGTATATTTTTTTTCAGGAGAATCCAGATTAATACATAATTTAAAACATCAATTTTTCTTTCCATATAATGATATTAAATAGCAAACACTATAACAAGTTGAGATATCATGGAGAGAAGAAAAAGCTAGTGGCATTTCCCCCTGCCTTTTGAAAAAGAGTCCCGTGTTTTCATTCTGCACTGGAATCTGCAAATCGGGGCCAATGGTCATTTCTTCCTTGGCCCCAGGTCATCAGAAGCACTCTTTGAAGAGTCTAAAGATCTCTGCCTGGCCACAGGGGTACAACCAGTTCCAGAAGATGGATGTGAAGATCTTAGAAGCTATGGTTTCATTTTTCAAAGGACGCAGTCCTTTGAGCTTTGCGGCCACCCCTTCAAGGGCCCACTGCAGTGCTGTCCCCCATTCCTCCATTCAGGGCCCTTAGAGTTAGAAAGAAAGACAACCCCCGAGATCTAGTTAACTCTGAATTTCTGGTAAACAATGAATTTAAAAACTGTTTTTAGTATATCTCTAAAATCACCTATATTTGGGATACTCTTATGTTAAAAAATCATTTTTTTGTTCAGCTGAAATGCGCATGCACTGTGTGTCTGCTTCTATTCAGCAGCCCCGCCCCCACTCTTCTTCCCAAAGCCTGGCCTTGTGGCACCTCCACCGATGCCGCCCAGAGCCACCATCTCCTGTAGACCTGTGCCCTGTGCCCTGGCCTCTCCGCCCTCCATGCTGCTGCTTGCCACAGCCCCGGGGTTGTGCTGTTTCAATTGTACTTTTCTGTCATAGAGCAATGCGTGTTCACTACAGAAAAATCACAGGCTACAGATAAGCAATAAGAAGGAAGCCAGAAAACAATCCCACCCACACAGGAACGGCGACTGACTACCTCGGGGTAGATTGCTCCAGAGCTCTGTGTGTGTGCACGCCTGTGTGCATCTTTGCAGATATTATAAAAGAGCATGCACACGCAACACCCCAGTTCACACCCGCAGCCCTGCTGGGCCTCTCATGTGACCTGAGTAAGGATTCTGGAGCATGCTCACCTGTTTTAGCCACCAGAAAGGGTGCCATGACCCCGTGTTAAACTCCCAGCACTGGGTTCCGAGAGGCCTGTGGCCAAAGGCACTTTTTAATTCTGGGGCTCCCTCAGTGAAGTGCCACAGACAGGTGGTGGCAACAACAGAAATAGTTGTTCTTAGGCTTTTGGAGACTGGAAGTCTGAGGCAAAGGTGTGGGCTGGGGTTGGCTTCTCCCTTGCTCCTTGATGGCTGCCTTCCTATGGTGTCCTTACAGGGCTTTTCCAGTGGGTGTCCTAATCTCTTCTTTTAAGGACACTAGTCCGATTGGATTAGGGCCCACCCCAATGACCTCATTTTATCATAATCACCACTTTACAGGCCTATGTCCAAATAAGGTTTCATTCTGAGAAACTGGAGGTTAGGACTTCAACAGATGAACGTGGAAGGACAAAATTCAGCTCCAAACGTCTTGGCCCAGCTCCCTGCAAACATTTTTTTTTTTTTGGTACCAGGGATTGAACTCAGGGGCACTCGACCACTGAGCCACATCCCCAGCCCTATTTTGTGTTTTATGTAGAGACAGGGTCTCACTGAGTTGCTTAGCGGCTCACCTTTGCTGAGGCTGGCTTTGAACTCAAGATTCTCCTGTTTCAGCCTCCCAAAGTGCTGGGATTCAGGCTTGAGCCACCACACCCGGCTCCTGCAAACATTTTAAGCTTCAGTTTCTTCATCCATGAAATGGGGCTGAGGATCACATTCCCCTAACTGGAACTTCAGGATGGCCAAGCCAGATCATCCTGAGATGATGCTTGCCCCACATCTGGCTCCTGGGATAAATCTACACTCAGAGGTCACTTTCCTTTGTCCTCTCTTCCCTGCATGTGGATAACCAGCAGGCCATGGGCCTCTTGGTACCTCCTACTCCTTCGTTCACCAGTTTGACTATTTTATTTAGGTAAATTCCTAGAGGAAAGTTGCTGGGTCAGAGGTAGAGGGCCAGCTTGCCCCCTGAAGGTGCATCTGTGCCCCTCTGTCAGTGGTGGATGCATGGATGTGCCCCCTGCCCCCATCCTCAGGCCCCTGGGGTTCCTCCCCATCCATCACCTGCTCCCCTTTCTGTCTGCAGGTCCTCCTGCCCCCAAAGGCTCAGCAGAGACCCTAGATGGGTAGACAGGGCTCTCCCCACCCTGGCCCTGGCTCATCTCTGCCTCTCCTCCTCCTCCACTGTGGCCCTTCCCTGCTTTGCTATTTGGCGGGGGACTCCTTGCTCTTTGACCAGATGTGCACCCGTAGGCTTCTGGGCCTTTTCTGTGCCCTCTACCAAGGATACCCTTCTTCCCATATCTTCCTGGGAGAGGCAACCATGACTTCAAGGGACAAAGGCGACCTTTCCTATGAACTCTTTTAATGCCCCTCTTCTGCCTTCCTGCTGACGTCTGAACTGCATGATGAGCCACTCTAGACCCTGAAAAATGCAAATAATGAAGATGTTGGTGATGGAAACAACAATAATGGCTGCTGGCGCCCCCCCCAATCCCAGCCCTGCTTCAGGACAGAGTTGAGTTCCTCCTCAATGGGGGAGTGGGGCTCAGGCAGTGAGGATCAGACTTTAGGATGGTGCCAGGCAGGAGCTAGCAGGCAGGCGCAGACCTGCTCAGACTAGATGGATTGCCTGGGAAAGCAAAGGGAGGAAGCGCGAGGGTGGCTGTTGGGACCGGTTCTCAAACCATGTATGCATGGTCCCAGTTATGGAAAATACATCTGAGGATGGCACACGAGCAACTGTGAATACGTGAAACAGAATCTGGAAGCAGACACCCCACCAGTCCACGCGGGCTGCCTGGAGAGAGGGAACTGTGATGGCATTTGCCAACACTTCCAAACACTTCTGACCCCTGGGAAAACACAGTTCCCATCAGAGACCCAGTGACACAGACACCTGCTTGAACACCCCCCCACAGCTTCACACCTACACTCACTCATTTGCTGTATATAACTGAAACCAAAGTTGCAGGAAACTAGTTCCTTAGGTGAGATATATGCTGATTTTTTTAATTTAATCTATTTCAGTTTTTCAATATGCTTGACTTGATCCAAGAAATGGATTTCATGACCCGTTGCTGCATCCTGACTTAGTTTGAAAAATCTTTCTCTGAGCAAGGGTTCTATTCTGCTCCATGTTCTTCTATAATATTTAACATTGAGAATGGGTTTGTGTATTATCATCGTATTTCTTTACTTTAAGAAGAGAGCCAGCACTGAGAAAATGGAAAACAGGAACAATCAAACTTTCTCAAGGCAGTTTAGCAACCTGTGGCAAAACAGACATTTTAAAGTCTTGCATGAGTCTGAAGCTGTCCCTAACCCTTCTTTTGGCCACCTGGTGTTGCCTCATTCAACACTGTTTTATTGACATGGAAAGAGCAGGGGCGTGGGAATAGGGGTGCCCAGCGAGTAAAAACTTCATGGTAGGTGACAAAAGACCAATCCTGCTCCTGTTTACCAGTGAGGGAAAACAGAGCAAAGAGTTTGAAAGTGCACACTATTAAGAGGTTACCTTGCCATGGTTTTATTTTCTTCTCTGGATTCTTCTGTTTGGGGCAGTGAGCAGACACTATTTTCATAATAAGGGAAGATTTTCAAGGAAATGAGAGAAAGAAACTAAAGATGGAAAAGGAAGAAAGAGGATAAAGAAAAAGATGAAGGAGAAGGGGGAGGAGGAAAGGAGGAAGAAAAAGGAGAAAAGTGGGGGAGGTAGATGCTCTTTCCCCTCTGAAGCTGCTTGGGGGAGCGGATCCCGTTGGCATGCGGACTGTTTAGGAGCGGGAGGTCCCTGAGCCGCACCTGGCACGCCGCAGCCGCAAGGTTTGGGAAGCCCTAGGAGGCCCCGAGCGCGCAGGTTCTGCTAGGAGGAAAGGTCGCTCTGTGCGCCCTAGGCTACCCCTGAGCGACCAGCGGGGACGCGGAGCAGCACGATCATGCTCTGCGGGACCCGCGGCAACCCCCGCTATCCCTGACTGCCCCCTAGGAGTCTCCAAGTCCCCACTGGGACAGCCGGCGAGCTGCGAGCTCCTGGCGAGCCCTGCTCGACTCGGGCGGCGTCCCTGCTGCGTTCTCTGTATTCTTGGGGATTTAGGGTTGAGCAGTGTTCGAGGTGGGGTGGGGGAAGGAGACGCTGAAATGCCATCTGTGCAAATTTTTTTCTTTAAAGTTATTTTTCAATCGAAATACTTTTAAAGCAAAAAACAACAACAACAACAAAAAAAAACAAAAACAAAAAAAAAGAAAGAAAGAAAAAGAAAAGAAAAGAAAGGGAAAAAAGCCCAAATTGAGGGCGTCAGTTCCAAAAAGTTTTCACGGAGGAGCAGTGTGGGGCTGGGCGTGGAGTTGGCGCGATAGAGGCCTCTCTTCCATCTCTCCCGCGGTGTCCCCACTCACGCGTCCCCGTGCACGCGCACTCACACCGAGGCGCGCACCAACACTACTCCCTAGCCGCGCCACCCAGGCTATCTTGGGTTCCACTGTCCGCTGGCCTCATGCTGGCCCCATCCTCAAACTCTCCCTACAGCCCTTTTTCCTCTGTCCCCACCTCTCTTCAGATCAGGTGTCATTAACCGAGCGGGTGCGGGCCGCCCTCACTGGGAGAGCAGCAGGGAAGAGAGCCAGAGCAGGCACCGTGTGGCAGCGCCTGGTCCCCACCACCCGCAGGATCTGTGCCAAACGCCCCGACCCTCACCCCGCCCCCAATCATTCCCCCCACCCCCGCCTTCTGAACTCCCTCGGCTTGCTGGGCTTAAATGCTTCCCTGCGGCGAGCGGGCTGGGGGTGTGGGGGTGGTGAGGTTGGGCTCCAGCTTGGAGAGGAGGAGGGAGGGGTGTCCTGGGCGGGGCATATCCCGCAGCACCTCGGGCCCGGCAGTGGGAGATGCTGTTGGAGTGATGGATCTGCTCCACCACTGCGCGCTTTGCTAGTCGCGCCTCCGGCGGACTCCAGCAGCCAGGCGGGGGTTGGCGGGAGATGGTTTTGCAGGTGCGGGAAGCGGGCGAAGGAGGAGCCAGGTGCGCGGTAGCACCAACCGTGGGCGAGAGCGCAGCTCTGCGAGGTTCAAAGCCCCCCTCGCCCTTCATATCACCCCTCCCCCACATCCCTGGATGCTCAGAGAAGTTAGACGGGCGGCTACAGGAACAGCGGAACTGTCAGTGTGCGCCCGTGGGCGCGCTCGCGGCCTCAAGTGAGGACTCCCTTGCCTCTCCCACTGGGTTCCATGACCCTGCGGGTCTCCGCTTCCTGGCTGTTCTTCAGTCCCCCAATCCCGGCCTGGGTGTGTGCACAAGTATATAGGGGAGCCCCGGCCTATATCAGACCCCCTTCAAACTACTTCCACCTCCTGCGCCCCTTCCAGTTTAGGATCCTCCTCTAAGACCCCTGGGCCACACGGGGACGAGAGAGATTTGTATTTAATTCCCGTCGCTATTCAGAGGCAAGAGAAAATAAAGGCACCAAAGGCGAGCAGAAAGCAGTTTACTTCAAGCCTTTATTATTATAGCTTAAAAGAAGTTTATACACAAGGAATATTTCCAGCAAAACACCCACCGAATAACCTTTGAATCAGGGCCCTCTATCTCCTGGCCCCGCAATGAGCAGCTTTGCCTAGGAGTCCCCTCACTCGGGCCCCAGGCTGTCCCCCCACCTCCCTTTCTCCAGACTGGGCCACCCAAACTCTGTTTCCCAAGAAGTCCTAGCCACCCCCCCCCGCCCCCGGGCGCTGCGAACCTTGCCAGTGCCTCTCCTGCCCTCTTCCTCTGGCCTCAAAACAGACCCTCACCTCCCTCCTCCACCCCATTTGCCTTGGTTTCCTCATGGAAACCCAGAGCACTCTCTCCCTCTCGCTTTAGACGCTCTTTCCAGCCTCCTGCAGTTCGGAGCTAGCTCGTGGTCAAGACCAGTTAGAGATAGTTCGTCATCAGCAGTGGGGCTCGTGCGCGCCTAAAACAAGGGGGTGAGGACTACTCTGCCCACCCTTTCCCATCCCCAAAACACTCCCCCAGACTCAGGAACCAGAAGTAAACACAAAAGCAGCAGGACTTCCTGCGCGCGACAGGTGGGTGCCAGGCAACTAGCGCGAGCCTAGAGCGCTGCTGGAACCCAGCAGCGCTCAGGGCGCGCGGGGCGTGGCCAAGGTCTCTGCGCTCTGAAACGCTGAGGCTCTTGGTTAAAGGCGCGCTGGGAAGCAGGTGTGAAAAAGTGCTGTAGGGGCAAGTCCTGGGGCCACACAGGGTGCGGTGAGTACCGCATCAGTGCTGCCAAGGGGGTTTCAAGCGAGCCAGGTAGGTATAAGTGAGAGACAGTCACTGAAGCCGAGTCCCTGGGAGGCACGCTCAGCCTAAGATCCGCAGCTCAGCGCATCTATGCCATCGGGGCCTCGCCAAGCTTGACTTGCTTTGGGGTGCTTGCACGCGTGCTTCAAAGGCACGAAGGCCCAGCTCGCCAAGTTCAGTCAGTTGACCATTGGTTGCTTACAACCGACGGGGCCGAGCGCCGTGCAGCTGCTCATCATAGCGCTCCAGCCAAGTGCGCAGCTCTGAGACCTGGTAGCCGTCTGGGCCACGGCCACCCTGGTACATGATGGTACCACTCTGGATGACGTAGAGGCGCTCGAAGTAGGCGCCGTAGGCCGAGCTGCTGGAATTGGCCATGGTGTCCAGGACCAGTGCGCAACCTGGCGCACCTTGCTGCAGCACTCTTGCTGCACTGACCCGGTCCTCCAGGCTTCGGTGTTGGGGAATGATGTAGGGGGAGTCTGTGGTGACCCAGCCGTCGGAGGGGTGTGCTTCCTCAATGTAGATGATGAGGAAGTCGACGTCGTGTTGGTACTTGGTGACCAGACGCTGGAAGGCGCTCATGCGCGCCATGAACGGTGGTCAGGTGCAGCTGCCGAAATTGAGCACCAGTGGGCGGTTCCCTTGGGCATAGTCCAGGATGCGCTGGCTCTGGAAGCCCTCAGGTAGGACCACCTCGGAGTTGGGCGCTGGCCCGCCCTCGTGCGCCTGCTTGAAGAAATCCAACTTCTGGCCATGCCACACGGCCTTGAGCGACGCCAGAGTGCACAGGCGGTTGTCGTCGGACACGCAGATGGGTGGGTCGTCGGGGGGCACCTCCTCGCCCTCACTATTGAGCTCCACTTCAGGCTCGGGCTGGCGGCTGCGGCCCAGGAAATGCTTGCGGATGCACAGGAAGTCAAGGAGCCAGAGCATGAAGGCCGTGCCGAGGAAGCGCGGGAAGAGCACGAGGCACGAGGCGGTCTGGGCACAGAGCCTCAGGGAGTGAAGCAGCAGGGAGCGGAGCATGGTGGCTGCGGGCCCCGAGGCCCCCTGGGGCCCTTCGCCCTCTCCGACCACCAACCGTGAGGCGGCCTGGCGAGGCATCTGGGCTTCGCCTTGCAGGGAGCTCAATTTATAGCGGAGGCTTCAATTGGCGGGAGACTCCACCTCCGGCCCAGGCCCGCCCCCTTGCAACTTGAGCCCGGAGGGATCACCCAGCGGCGCGGCCAATGCCCTAGAAATCGTGGGTCGAGGGCGGGCGCTGGCAGGCGGAGGGCGGAGCCGTCCGGCCCGGGGCGGAGGGGGCGGAGGGGGCGGAGGGGGCGGGCCCGAGCCCCGCAGCCAGCTCTCAGGGGCGGGGGACCCCGGCGCCGCAGCCGCCCGGGACTAGCAGCCGGATCCGGGACCTGGGCGCCCGCTGTAGAGGTCCTCCAGCTAGCACGAGCTCTGCGCGCGGCCCCAGTCCCCGCGGCCTGGCCCCGGCCTGCGTCCCTCTCGCCGCGCACCTGAGCTGAGTTCCCCGGCGGCCGCCGCGCTGCGCCGGAGCTCCGGTTCGCTTCCCGCGCGCCGCCGCCAACGCCGCCCACGCCGCTGCCGCTGGTGCGGGGCCGCTGCCCAGGTACCGAGGGAGTCGGTGTCCGCGGCCGCCGCTTCTGTGGCCCTGGCTCCCGCCCCGCCGAGGACGCGGGCGCGCGAGGAGGCAACTTTGGGTTCCCGCCGCCTTCCCAGCTCGCCCGCGGGCGCCGCTCGACTGCCGGAGCCCGTCCGCCCGCCTCCCGCGCGCGCTCACACTCGCGCCTCGCACACGGCCGCCCCCCGCACCGCCCCGCCACGCACACCGCGCTCCGCGCCCCCCGCCGCTGCCCGAGGCCGCCGCGCGCCTCCCCAGCCCGCGCAACCCCCGCCGCGCCCGCCCCGTCCCATCTCGCTGCCGCTGAGCGCTGCGGATCCCGGGTCAGCGGCCGCTCGGGTCCAGCTGGGAGGGAGGTGCGGAGGGCAGGGCCCGCGGACAGGTTGGCGCCGGCGCCGCGGAGGTATGGGGCAAGCAGCGCCAGCCCTGCGCCCCCGGTCCACTCGGGAGGGCCCCGGGCGCAGGGCGCTGCGGGCGTGGGGCGCCGGGCAGCGGGCGCGGGGCGGCGCTGGCCCCGGGCGGCTCTCCCACTAGGGGTAGCTGTTGCCTGAACGCCGGAGCGCTCCCCTCTCGCCGCTCGCCTCGCCCGGCGCAGCCCCGGCCGCCGGGCGCACCCGTCCCGTTCGTCCCCGGACGTTGCTCTCTGCCCCGGGAACGTCGAGACTGGAGCGCCCGAACTGAGCCACCTTCGCGGACCCCGAGTGCGGCGGCCCGACTCACCGCGGAGGCGCCCGGACGCGTAAAGTGCGTACTTTCGACTGCGAACGTGTGCTGAGGCTTTTAGGGGTGCGGGGAATTCCCCAACTCTGCGGGGCCCTGATCGGCTTTGCCGCTGCGCCCCAGACCTTCTGATCCCTCGCTGAGCGCGGCGCTGGGCCGGGGACTCGGGATTAGAGGCAGCGGGGTGGGGAGGTGCTTTGACCTGGGGGTCCCCTGAGGCCGTGGGCAAGTCCTGCTTTGCCTTAGCCCACGACATCCCCCAGGGCGAGGCCTCGGCCCGGTCGGCAGCGGTCTGTCTCCCGTCTGGGGAGTTGAGCTGTCCAGAATTCCTGAGCATAGGGACTTGTGTGGGGCTCTGAGGCTCTGGTCTAAGTTGCATGAGCCTCCCGCCCTGGGACGAGCTGCCCAACTTCTTGGGACAGGGACAGCGCTGTGTCCCGGGCCTTGGTGGGAGCTGGCTGGGCCCTATAGGGCGCAGAAGGCTGGCTTTCCTCGGCCAAGGAATGTGTCCAGAGAAGTGTACCACCAGGCACGGAGCCCAGCAGTCCGCAGGTGGACACTTGCCTTGGGTGGAGGATCCCCCATGGGATTTCACCGCCCTGGCAGGACCTGGCAGGACATGTTTCCAGCAGGTCAGGACCCCTGCGTGTGGGTGGAGGTCGGAGGAACCTGTGCAAGTGGCCTCTAGTCTTTCAACTAGTCAGGGATCTTTGCTGTCATGGGCAGGGGTCACACCCTGGGAAACT
>CM053401.1:3511907-3540604 GCA_028644305.1 Xerus rutilus
GCTCCTTTTGGGTCCTTTGGGAGAGGAAAGAAGGAGCAAGTAAGAAGATATGCCTCCTACTGGGCAGGTTTCTGAGGACATAGAGGGCTTCTGAGGCTGTCCCCTCCTGGCTGGGGGCAGGAGGTTTTTGGGGTCCCAACTT
Source organism: Xerus rutilus (assembly GCA_028644305.1). Taxonomy (NCBI): domain Eukaryota; kingdom Metazoa; phylum Chordata; class Mammalia; order Rodentia; family Sciuridae; genus Xerus; species Xerus rutilus. The sequence goes on from CM053401.1 coordinate 3,512,050, forward strand.
TTGTTGGACAATCTCAAGCTCTGATTCCTTGACTCTGGGAAGTGCCAGTCTGGGGCCAGTGACCTGCCCCACCCACAGGGGAGTTGGGGCAGGAACATGGGACAGGTCTCTCCTTTCCATATTTGGTCTCAGAAAATGAAAAGGCCACTTTGGAGCCCAGAGAGCCTTTCTGGGATGTGTGTGTGTGTGGGTACCTGAGTGCATGTGTGCACAGGTGTGTGTGGAAGGCAGGGTCAGGGCAGGTTCGGCCCACCTGTAGCAGTGGACCACACTCCTTCCAGCCTGCTTGTCCTTAGGTCGGTTACTGCCTTGGGGACTGCTGGTGTCTCTTGGTCCGGCAAGCAACAACCCCACCCCTGGTGACTCCGGAGCATTGGGCAGGGCGCCCAGACCCTTCTGGCTCCACAGCCTCCTGGGCAGGTGAAGTCAAGACTCAAGGTCCAGGTAAGACTGGCCTTCAGGACAAGGAACCTTGCCTGGTGCCTCCCACCCCAGCAGTTCTTTTTGCCACCCCCCATTTTACTCTCCTCCAATCTCTTCTCTCAGCAGCCCCTGGCCCTCCTTCCCCCTCTCTCCAAGACAGCACCCCAACTTGCTGCAGCTCTGGCCCCTCCTATCGTATCGCCTCCCCTGCCATCCTGTCTTCTCCCCGCTGCCCAAAGTCAGAGGACTGGCCTAAGGCCAAGGCCCAGTGGGACCCCAGAGGGTCCAGGCTTCAGTGAGCCTGGCAGGCTCCCTGCTGGGATTTCTCCTGCCACAGGGCCTGGCCAGGTCTCCCCCTACCCCCTCTGCCTACCCTCTCCCAGCTCCAGCAGGGGGCGGACAGGGGAAAGAAAAGGAGGACCTGTTGAACTGGGTCCATTTGGTGTCTGGGAGCAACTTGGAGAGAGGGAAGGGGCAGGGGATAGGCGGCAGGGCCCTGGCACTGCGAGTGGGGCTGGCCTTCAGATGGCCTCCAGCTCCCCAGGAGCACCATCATGGTGGTGTCCATGAAGGAGAGGGCTTGGTGGACCCTGGTGCTCACCTCTACCTCCCACTGCTTCTGTGTGAGGCTGCGGTGGCGGCGGGTGCAGCCGGTCTTTCTTCTGGTAGAGCAGCTCCATCCACTGCTCAGAGGGGCTGTCAGGGGACTCCCCATGGGGCTGGGGGCACCCTGTGGCTCTCTGTGCCCCACTCCTGAGGCTTCGGGGAGATGAGCTGGCCCACCCACCCAAGAAGAGTTGGAGAACTACATGTGAGTGCCCCATGCCTGGCCCTGCCTCCTCACGCCCTGGTGAGGCCAGGGCAGCCCTCCTTGGCCATTCTGCTCTCCCCTGCACCTGCTTCTGGATGCCCCAGGGGTTCCTGGGGCTCCCTTGCCTCTGAGCTTCTAGCCTCCCTCCTCGTGCTCTTCCCCCCTCCCTTCTCCCTCCCCTGGAGACCCCCATTCTTCCTCCTCTCCCCCGCCAGGCCCTCCTACATCTGACCCCCTCTGCTGCTTGTCTCCAAGGACTCTGCCTGCGGGGGCCTTGGTGAGTGTGGCTCCTTGGTGTGTCTGCCTCCTGCTCAGACCTGCCGCTCCCAGGCTGGCCACCAGGACCGTCTGGACAGGCACCCGATGTGGGGGGGGGTTCCCAATAAAGTTTTGTGAAACAAGTAAGGAATGCAGTGTGGACTTACTGAAAACTTCTTGTTTGGGGACAATTCCAAGATATTTTGTTCTGCCCTTTGCACACGCACAATGGTGAGCGAGGCAGGGCGTGTCGACACTGTGCACAGATGACAGTCTCTAGGAAGTCTCGTTGGGGCGTGGTATCCAATGAACACGCCTGTCCACTGCCCCTTGGGCCAATTCATTTCCCTTCCTGGGCTGGCCAGGCCCTGCTAGGTGCCAGGCCCTGGGGGAAGGAAGGCGTTTTCCTTCCCATTGGCTTGGAGAGTTACTTCCCTCCACTCTTCCTCCAGCCTCAGACTTAAGGCTGAGCGTGTGGACACCCTGTGCAGGTGAGGTGGGTGGCCAAGGGTTCAGAGGAATGGTCTTAGAGGGTCTCAAACCTTGCCAGGTTCTGTCCCTTTGAGAGTTTGAGTCAGAATGGGGTGATGCAGTGGGGCCCTGGGTGGGCAGCTTGGGAGTCTGGCCAGGAGAGCTTGTCCGGGACCCAGGGCTGCACGGAGTGGGTTTTTCTGCAACGTGGGAATTGGAGGTCTGAGGCCCCGGAGGCAATGCCTTGGTGTTTGTTGTGTGGCCTGGCCTGAGCATCTTTCCAGTGCTGACCTTGTGCTGTTGATCACACCACCAGGATCTAGGACAGTTGGGAGACCCCACCCTCCCCTTGCCTGCTGCCCTGGGGCTGTGAGACTCCCACTGGAGGAGGGATGGCCTCCCTTTGTGGCCCGCCTGCCCCCACATTTTGGCGCATCCCGCCAGGCCCAGCCTGAGCTCCGACTTTTTCTGGCACCAGTGCAGACGCAGCAGCCTCGCCTTGCTGCTTGGTGCTGGCCAGCCTGGGAGGGGTGGGGGCAATGCCTCACTGGTGGCTGCCATGGGTGCCTGGTCCTAAAGGTCCTGCCCAGGGACCCTCGCTCTTCATACCAAAGCAAACCCTGGTCTGAGCCTAAGGCTGACCGGAGCCTTTGGGTCAATCCCTCTGTTCCCTCTCTTACCCTTTGTGGAGAGAGGTGGGATCCGGCCAGCCAGGAGATGCACATCCAGAGCTTCAACAGGCCCAACTTCTAGACGGTGCTGTCACTGTGACACGTGGCACACATGCAGAGTCTACATGAGCGCATGTGCGTGTCTGTTCACACCCAGCCTGTTGTGGGCAAGGCTCAGGCAGCTGCGGAACACCAGAAGAAACTGCAGGTGAGAGGGAAGGAAAGCCAGCAGGAAAGACACTTCCCCTGGGGACAGAGTCCAGCATCCTCCATGCCGGCCAGGGAACAGCTGTGGATTTTGTCCTGAATACCTTGGTGGGAAAATCTGACTCGGTGGGTGTGATTCCCAGTGTCCAGAGATAAAAACAGGCAGCCCAGCTGTGGCCTCCAGCGCCTGTGCCAGGCTGGGTCTGATGCTGGACCCCTGCTCCTGAGGCACGAGGCTCAGTCTGAAGTCTGCCTGGGAAAACCAATGCCCAGATGTCCAGGGCTGTGTGGGACCACAGGAGAGGGGGCACCTGGCTCACTGGGTGGAGAGAGCAAGAGAAGAGGGTGACCCCACTCGCCACTGCCCACGGCTCAGACACAGCTGGCAGGGGGCAGTAGAGAAGGCTGGGCCACCTTTGGGGGGCCATCCTGAGCTGTGTCCCCTCTGGCCAGGCCCCTCACAGGGCTCCAGTTCCTGCCAGGCTCCTGGAGGGCCTCTGAGCTTTCTGCTCATGAGGAGCCCCCAGCCTGGCAGGGCTTGGTGAGGGGCCAGTGTGCTCAAGGAGGGTGCAGGGACATCTACCACTTGGGCAAGGTAAGGATGCCACCTTAGGAAGTGGCCTAGGCAGAGGGACAGGCTTTGGTTCTGTGTAGCTCTTGGCTTGAAGTCTGGCTCCTGGGAGAAGACCTGCTGTCCTTGTCCTCCCTGGTAGGGACCTGCGTGCTCTGGCCCTTTTTCGTAGGTGTGCAAAAGGCTCCCCTGGGCAGGACTCTCAGGGGCAGGTGGGCAGTGAAGGGAGGAGCCAGAGGGCGTGGCTCCAGTGCCACTGTGGCGGCTCCCCTGCGCGGCCCAGCTGGGTGATCTTCAGGAGCTGTCTGCACCTGCCCCTGGCTGTCCCTGTGGAAAATGAGTGGGACTCCCTTCCACCTCTAGGAGGTGAGAGTAAACATGCAGCTGCCAGAGCCCCCATGGGAGACCTCCATGGAGAAGCTGGCTGCTCTGAGACCACTGTCAGTCAGTACCGTGGGCTCCTGCCACAAGCCTGCACTGGGGTCTGCCTGGGAATCCTCGCGTACTTACGGAGCTTATGTTTAGCAGCCCATTAGCTTGATCCCCTCCTTTCCAGGTCAATGAATGGTGAGGGGCTTCTTTTCACAGAATCCTATCTCTGCAAGGCCTCTTAGAACCAGATACTTTCCAGTCCCCCCAAATTATGCTTTGTTAGGACCCTTTAGGTTTGTACCTGGCTGAAACAATACAAACTAAATTTAGCAAAGAAGAGATTTCCTGTCTCCAGCCAGTGAAAAGTCTAGGAGGAGCATGACCATAGGCATGGCTGCATCTAGGTGCTTGACATAACACCAAGGCCTTGCCTCTCCTGGATTTTTGCTGTGTCTCCTGTTGCCTCAGCCTTATTCTCGGTGGATCTCTCCTCAGGAGCTCTGGCTCATGTAGCACATGTCCTGGCCACCCCCAGAGGAGACAGCATAATTTCCATGGCAGAAATCAGGTGGGAAACTCTTTGGGTTGATCTGGGACTCAGAGATGTGTCTCAGCTCATGTGAAGTGAGCAGATCTTCTGGCTCTGAGAGTGGAGAGGGGAGGGGTGCTGACCACACCCACCCACTACATGTTTCCCTAGATTCTGTGGAGATGGTGACAATCCTAACAATTCCCCCGGAGACTTTTACTAGCCCCATTTTGCAGATGGTAAAACTGAGACTCAGGAACAGACTTGCTGGTTAGCTGGAGGTGTTTCCTCAGGGTCCTCTGGGGGCTGCAGAGGCCCGCCTGGTGGGGATGGCTGGGGGTGGAGCAGTGATTTGGCCTTGGCTCCCAGGACAGGGAGTGAGGCCTGGGGCAGCGGAGCCTGGCTAGGTAGGCAGCAGAGCTCCCTGGGCACAGCTGAGCTGGAGGTGCCGCAGGCCAGACGTGTGAGCCTTGGCTTCCTGGGAATGAGCAGGGCCTTGGCCTTGTTTATTTAGCTTTTGGAATTTCATGGTTTACGTGTGTACTGCGGGCAGGGGTGGCCGCTAACAAGCCAGAAGGGAACCGGCTGGAGGATGAAGCTGCTGAGCCTGTGATGGCCCCATAACTGGGCCACAAGCCCTGAGGTCCCTGGCAGTTGTCTCAGTGCAAGCATTTGGCGAGTGGTGTCTCCCGGCCCCCGGGCTGTGTCAGGGTGCCAACACTAATTGGCTGGGGCCATCCCATAAGGGCCTTCCTATTTGAAGGGATACGCCACCTTAGGAATCTCACAGACCAGGTTCAGGTCCTATCTCTGCTGCCTAGAGGCTGTGTGGCCTTGAGTATGTTCCTGAACCTCTCTGGGCTACAGTCTGCTCATGTACATGGGGAGTAATGGTCCCCTTTCCTCATGGCTATGGGAGCTTGGGATGCAGTGGAGGCGACAGGGCACAGGAGCTCAGGCTGCAGTAGCTCTGTGTTTGATTGCTTTTCCTTTGCTAGAGTCTGATGATCTGATAGGAGGGGTGGCTGGGGCCCCACAGGTCAGGGGCTTTGCGCAGGGCTGAGGGTCTCCATGCAATCACAGTGGACTGAATCCTTCCTTCGCCCTTACTGGTCCCTACACCCAGGAGACTTACAGGAACTGATCTTGTCCCTTCCTCCTTACATGCCACAATGTCCCCTCAAGTCAATCGTAGTGTTCCAGCCATCCGTGGCTCTCACAAGACTGTGGGCCTCCTGAGGGCAGGTCTGGGGCTGAGTGACAGGTGCCTGCTGTGCCCACGTGCAGTGGGAGTAGGTCCCAAGAGGCTTCTGGACTTGGACCTGCTCCTGCATGACCTTGAACAAGTCCTTGACCTCTCTGTGTCTTGAGGGGATGGCCTGGAGCATCCCAGAGCAGGTGGCATTACTGGACACTCAGGGGCCCCGTCAATCATTGCTGTAGCAACTCTGGGTAAGGAAAGATCACCAAACAATAGGTGCTCATTTCTCAAGTGCTGGAGGCTTTAGCTGGTCCACGCCTGGGGTTTTGGTGATCCTGGTGTCTCCCTGGCATGCCCAGTGTTGGCCGGCTGCCAGCTGACCGGGAGGGTGGCTGAGATGGTCACGGCTAGACTCCGCTCCACACATCTCTGCTCCTGTGACGGGCTTCCTGGGCCAGCTGTCTCAGGGGTAGCAGGGCACAGAGAGCAGCCACTCGGCTCCTTGGCAGGCTGCTGGCCCTTGGGCTCTCACCCACCCATTCCAGGAAGTCCTGGGCAGTGCCCCTGTCAGAGAGGAGGGCCCTGGCAGACTCCTTGGCACGGCATGAGGGGCTGGAGGGATGCAGAAGTGGGGCTGTCTCTACAGCTGCCGCGGGGGATGAATCAGGGCTTGAACCTGGGGCTTCACATCTGCATTGCCCACCATCACCGGGGCCAGCGCTGAACCAGACTCAGGCCTGCGTTTTGCAGGGCTTGGGTTCCTTGGGTCCTCTGTCCATCTCCTGCCATGACAAGATTCCGCAGCGCTAGGGAAGAGGTTTTGAGGGACAGGGAGAGAGGTCCTTCAGTGTTCGCAGCCCCTTGTTCTGTGGTCTGCAGGGCACAGATGCACAGATGCAGGGCACAGAGAGGCCCTTCAGGGAATGGCCGGGCTTCCTGCTCGACAACTGCCCTGCCAAGTGGCTGGGTCACGGTCCTGCACCTGGAGTTCTGTATCCTCACCTCTAGAGAGGGGATTGCACAGCACCTGTACAGTCACTGCCTGTGGTTCAGCAGGTCTCAGAGGACAAGCCATGGAGGGAGAGAGAGGAAGAGAGAGAGACTGCCTGTCTCTGATGTCTGATTTTCCCTTCTGGAAGCTTCTGCATACCCCCTCATTAAGAGTAGGGGTTGAAAAGGACAGGAGTTGGGGATCAGTGTGTGACGTGAATCCCTCCCCGTGGTTCTAGTGACCTCGCCCTGTGAATCTGGGAGTGACCCTCTGAGCAGAAGGGTTTGGTCTGGGACTCCCCTGGCCTCCACTTCCTCCTGGGGCTGTTCTTGAGGGTGATTTTTTGTTTTCTGGGTTTTTTTGGTGGAACAAGAGTCCATCACGGTTAAGTGGTTCCGTGTGCTGGAGGGAGGATTCCCTCAGACAACGGTGGAAGATCCATCCTAAGTCATTTTGCAAGGGGCAGAGTGAGGCTCATTGACTACTCTGCCTAGCAGACAGAAGGAGCAGGAAACTTCAGAACTTTGATAAAGTGCCTACTGTGTGCCTGGTACTAAGCTAAGTGTGTTTTCACATGTGAATCCTGCAGCGGGGTCTCTGGGCCTTTTGCACAGCCAGAGTGGATGCTTTTGGAGGGCGGTCAGTGCCAAAATCCAAACAAGAAGCACTGCATGTCATCTTCAGCCACCATCCACCCATCTATCTGCTTGTCCACCCACTCACCCATCTGTCGTCCAGTCTTCCATCTGTCCATCCATCCATCCATCCATCCATCCATCCATCCAGGACCTGCTGTTCTGAAGATCTGAACCAGCCCCTGGTCCTGGAGGGGCTCAGGACTGGGGAGGTGAGGGCTGAAAAACCAGGCTGGCATGAATGTTGGTTAGGGTGAGACTCCCCAAACACCACCTGAGGGACTGGAAGGAGATGGGACTTGCCACCCAGAGATGACCGCATGGTCATCATTGCCAACAGTGTGGTCTGACCATGAATCCATCACCTGTGGCCAATGACATAATCTGGCAATGCTGGTGGGTGAGTAAGAAGCTCCAGCCGGCAAGACCTGCTCAGAGAAGAGACTTTGCGTGACACTGTAGTGGACAGCCACCAGCGCCTCAGAAGGCCCTGCCCTGCTAGAAGAGGGAGGGGTTTCCACTTGGGAATTGAGTGGGAGGGTCAGGCAGATGACAGCATTGCCAGCCTACAGGAGGCCGGGGATGTGGGCCGTGCACATCCTGACCGTCCTGCCCTCCAGGTGCTGGGAGGCGAGGTGGGGGCATCTGTCACCCTCTGCAGCAGTGCAGACCTAGCCCTAGGGGCTGCCTCCCGCCCTCTCAAACCAAGCCTTTCCCACTGGGCCATCAGGACCATCAGCTCAGGTCCTCCAGGGACTCCTGTTGCCTTGGAGATCAAGTCCAGGCATCTTGGGGTGGCCTTGGAGAAAGGCAGGCGGCACACAGCTTCCTGGGGCGGGGGCGGTCAGCGACAGTGCTGAGCCCAGGAGATTCTCAAGGTGGGCCACAGGAGCTCACGGGGGGTGGTGCAGGGAGGCTGACCATCAGTATCGCTATTCCACAAGGGTGGGAAGGGACAGTCTCCAGTGCCCAAGCACCATGGCCAGGCAGATGGGGTCTGGGACATCCCAGAGGCCTGGCGCTGTGGGGACGTCTCTGCACACAGACCCTGAGGAGGCTCCCCTCAGTGAATGGACCCACTGTGCATGAGAGTTCCTGTCCCCGTCCCACAGGCTTAAGACCAAGGGCAGGGAACCCCACTGGGGGAGCTGTGACAGCCTGGGGAGAGGGCTGTGGGTAAGGTGGCCTTGTGACTCCTCTGGGCCTCTGGGGCCAAGGAGGTCATGATTCTAGGGCATGACCTCTAGAAACCCTGGGAACTGCTCCCAAGACCCCAGGTCCTGCAAGGTCCTGCTGGGGGTGGGCTGTCCCTGGGTAGAAGGCCAAGCACTACCCCAGAGAAGGGCCTGGAACCCTAGAGGGCTGGGTCCTGCTGCAGGGAGCTGTGGCCAGGAGCTGCTGCAGAGTGGCAGAGAGACCAGGGTAGGGAGAGCCACGTGTGTCCTCGTTCTAGAGCAGATTCTGAAAGGGGCAGGGCTGGGTGGAGTTCAGCAGGTGGGCTCTGGTGTTGCCAGAGAGAGGCCTGCAGAGGAGGAGGGGCGTGAGGGAGGTGGCGCCCACCTTCCTGCCCCCACACCAGCAAGTGCCCCCACCCCCACTCCGCGGAGTTAGGAGGAGCTCACACTGAAGCCCACGCCTTTTATGGCAAGAAACTTCTGGGACCAGGACCATCAAGGGCCCAGCTGTCCCTGGGATGGGGGCAGCCTGGTGGAGACTGCAATCTACCCAGGCACCTCCAAAGGCTAGGCTTGGTGGCCGCCCTGCTTCTGGGAGCTACAAACCCTGCTACTGGCAGTCAGGCAGGAAGGGCAGTGGGGTCATTTGAGGTCAAGGGCCACACATGTTCTGGGCTCTTGGAGCATCCGGCTGCCCATTGGCCAGGACGCCCCAAGACCCTGTGCAGGCATGGCCACTTCTTGCTCTGTCCTCCTGTTTGGGCTGGCTCTTCTCTGGCCAGCTGGTGGCCTTGGAGGGATTCTGGGGGCACCTCTGTCCTCAAGAAGGGCTCTTTGGAGAGGAAAAAAGAACACATTTCAACACCTCCAGATTCTGAAAATGGATTTCTCCCAGGGAAACAGAGACTCAGAGCGTGTTCTCTTCCCTGAGAGGGAGCCAGGAAAACAGCGAGGGGGAGGGGGGAAGAGGCCTCACAGAGAACCCATAGGAACTGGAATGTGAAATCAGACAGACCTGGGTTCAAATCCTGCTGACCACTGACTGGCTGTGTGACCTGGCCCTGTGACTTCACCTCTCTGAACCTCAGTTTCTTTTTCTATTCAACAGAGTAATTCTACCCCTGTCTTCAAAGGGATTCTGGAGGGTGGGCTGTGGATGGAGCAGTTCAGTCTTCACTCCTTCTTCAGGATGACAATATCAGAACATTTCTGAGGATGTCCAGAACCCCAGGAAGGGTCAAATAGTGCCTAGTATTCTGTTTTGACTGCTTGGCCTCAGTGAGGTGACCAAGACTCTCTAGGTTCCAGGTTCTACTACTATAATCTGGGGACAAGGATTTCCCTCCAGGAAGTCACTCAGAGGGTTAGTTGGCCAAGCATGCCCTGATTGCCTGGGGTGGGGCCTGTCCTGGGTGGGGCCTGGATTTTGCAGTCCCTCCCCTCCTTGCTGGTACCCACCCACCCCCTGCCCCACACAGCTAGGCTTGCTAGTCTGGGTTTGAAGGTCCCTCCCTGGGTTGGGCCTGGCCTGGCCATGTCTCCTGGGGACTTTGTAGCTGCCTTCTCTGGGGATTCCTCCTCTCTGTCTTCTAGGCTAGTGTTTTAAAACTGCTCTCTGCTCCTGATGCTGCCTGCCTGGCCATGGAGCTGCCCACAGCAGCCAGAAGCATCCGGGCTGCTTAGCCTGGCCTCAGGGCCTCTAGGTAGGGCCTCTGCTGCCCTGTCCAGGCCCATTGTCCGCCCCTGCTGGCGAGACCTGACGCCCCACCCACCTTCCGCATTCCAGCTGGCGAGCTGTCTCCTCAGCAGGCCAGGGGTGCAGTGGGGACCTGAGCCAGCTAGTGAGCCGCTGGCCGAGGCTCAGGGGACTGTGCACAGGCTGCGCTGACCAGGTCCTTTGGCCCCAAGTCCGGGCTCTTGCCTGGAGCCATGATGTCCGCACATCGCCGTCTCCTAGAGCACCTTCCTTCTTTTCCCAAATGCTGCCCTTCAGGCTCAACTCAAAGGTTGCATCCCAAGAGGCCTCATCAGACTGCTCATTGGGTTACTTCTCCTCCTGGGTCTGCAAGACCTCCAAGACCTTGGCTCCCATGGTCCTGAGAGAGGGGTGAAGATTATGTCCCCTGAGCTCAATCGGAACACATTTAAAGATTCAAATTTTGAGGCTCCCTTGCAGCTACATGTAGTTATTTGACGGAATCCTTGCCAATGACATGTAAGAAGTAATCTGTAAACTTCCGGGTCCTGCCCTTTGAGAGAAGAAAGGTGTCTTTCCCTTGTTCTCCCTGTTCCCGTTATTGGATGATAGATGTGATGGAAGGAATTAGAGCAGCCATGTTGACTATTAAATGGAAACTGATAGTTGAGGATCACAGGGCAACAAAGTTCTAAGAACCTGGGTCAGTACCATGTCCGCCTACACTGCTGAAAGCCAGACTATTACATGGGAGGGTAGATTTCTTTCTTGCTTAATCCTGTGTTATTCTGGCATTTGTAACATCAGCCTAAATATATTCCAATTAAAACGCATTCAGGTAGAGATGCTGACCAACTGTTTGTAGAATGACCAAATGATCACTAACTACAGGCCAGCAAGCCACTGTGTGGAAAGTGCTCTTCAGAGCTCATGATGCTGCTCTGGATCCCAGCAGGGATGTGTTTGTGGGTCTGAGTACCGGGCTGCGGATGTGTGACCCTGGGCGAGTCAGCAGCGGGCCAGCGTTCTGAGGCCTGGTTGGCAACACGCTGGACAGGGCTCAGACAACAGGGCACACAGAGGACGGCAGTGGAGGCCCACCTGTGTGGCTCTTCTCCAGGTGAGTTGTGATGCAGGGCTCAGGGGAGAGGAAGCCCCGCTTCCCCCTTCTCTCCTTTCCTTCCTCTTCCTGCACCCCAGCTTTCCTGGGGGCACTGGTGGGCTTAATGAGCCCAAATGAAAATTCTCAGCTTGTGATGAAGACGGTTTCTTATTGATCTTGAAGTCCCTGGATGGTGTCGAGGAGAAAGGGGGGATCCGCTGTAGAAGCTGCTTTCCTACTGCAGAACCTCAGGTGCTCGAGTGTGGCCATGTGCCCCTGAGCCCCAGCCACACTGACCGGACCTTGTGGATGGGCCCACTCACCCGGACCCTCCCTGGGAGCCAGCCTCCCTCTGTGCCCCGACGCAGGGTCGTGCCTCCAGCGGGGAAAGAAGGACCTCTGGGGTTGGAGCTCAGGAGCCAGAAGAGCAGCCTCAGCAGCCTGGGAGCCCTGGCTCAGAGACCTGGCTTCGGAATGACCAGGGTTACCCTGGGCACTTCAGGGGATGCGAGGGTGGCAGGACTCTGGGAAGCCCCAGAGGGGATGGCGTGGTTCAAAGCCGCCGCTTCCAAGAACTGATCCTGGGGGTATCGATATGCACAGGTAAGGGATCGCCCCCAGCCCCGTAAGCTGCCCAAGTGCCAAGGACACTCCACTGCTGTGTGGCCGTCTCCCCAGCTCCTTCCATGGTGCACAACCGCAGCCCAAGCAGGGGGCCTCCAGCTCTGCAGGCACAGGGTCACTTTCTGCTTCTAGAATGTGATGGCTCCTGCCTGTTAGTCTGTTTTCTAATGCTGAAGACACAGTGGCACAGATGGGGGAGGCATGGAGGAGGAGAGGCTTATTTTGGATCTGGAGGCCCAAGATTTGGAGGCTACATCTAATGGTGGCCTACCTGCTGGCATGGGACATCTTGTGTTGAGGAACAGGGACACATGTGCCCACATGTCCAGTCTCTGAGCCACCAGGGATTGCCCACAGGGCTTTGCTCTGAGGACCTCATCTGGTCTTATCACCTCCTAAAGGCCACACTGAATGCCTCATAATGGGGTAACTCCTTGGGGACACACTCACGCCATGGCATCTGGGGACCTCCTCTGAGCTAGTCCTTTTATGACTGGCCTAATTGGCTCAGTAGGGGGTCCTGGGGGTCCTGGCGTCGTAGCAGGTATCAGGGTCTCCTACTGGTCAAGGCTGATCCACATTTCACAGTGTGGGTGGACCTTTTGCATCTCTGTCCATCCCTGGGTCGATGACTGAGCTGCTGTCCCCTCTTGACTCGGGTGGACAGTGCTCTTCCCATGAGGGTGCACAACATCCTTCAAGTCCTGGTCTTCAGGTTTTGGGGTGTCTGCTCAGGAGTGGAGTCACTGGGTCACAGGGCAGTTCCATGATTGGTTTGTGAGTGATGGCTGTCTTGGCAGCTGCATCGTCCTGCGCTCTGCCAGGGGCACAAGGGCTCCTAGGCCCCGTCCTCACCAGCACGTACCACTGTCCCCTTAATAGCAAGCTGTCCTGCTGGATACGCGGCCAACGCCATCCAGCTAGAGAAGTGAGCGGAAATCCACGGTGGGAGGGGCCTGTGTGGGCAGCTGCCGGGGAGTCCAGGCCTCCAGCCTCCTCAGTCCCCTCTCCCCTCTCCCAAGAGCCCTGGGCCTCTGAGCTCATCTGCAGCTGCAGGTGACAGTTCCTGGTGAGCTGTCCTCTGTCTCCCTCCATGGCCTGCCTCTGGTGCCCCACCTAGGCCTGAGGAGCATGTGGGCCAATGGCCCCGGCAGGTGGCCCCCTCAGCCAGCAAGGAGCCTGAGAGGAGTATAAGCGCTCTGCCCTCTGGCCCCTGCTGGGCCTCTCTGGGACCCTGGTGGTGTGAGCCCCACTTGTTTGACTTGCCTGCCTGGGTTCCTGATGCTCCATCTCAGGGGCTACCTCCTGGGTGGCCAGCTCCCTGACTTCTCCATCTCCGGGTTTGCTGTGGAAGAGTCTCAGCTTCTACAGGCCCTGGTCAGACCTGGACCTGCCCTTGAGAGCTCAGTCTTGGCCAGGGGGACATGGGGGTGCCAATGTGCTATGTGCCCTGAAGGGTGACAGAGCGTTAGGGTAGGCCAGCAGGGGTCCTGCTGGCTGCATTCCTGGGGTCTCAATCCTTTCTGGGGCCCCAGAGCAGGGGGACATGCCAATTGAGGGGCCTATGTGGACTCTGGGGGGGCATATGACCACAAGGGAGGTAGGCCTGGGGCCTGGGCCACTGCTGCTGAGGCCCTCCTTGAGGCACGTTGTGGGATGTGGGTAGTAGCTGCTAGCGGGGGCCCTGGGGAGTTAGCTCAAGCAGGGAGAGTTGAGGGGATGTGGGGAGGGAGGGACCTCCAGGCCAGGAAGTCCAGCAGGGCCACCAGGCTGCTGTGCTGAGGGCCCAGGAGCCACCTGTGCAGACTTGCCTCCGAGAGGGGCCGCACCTCCCTCAGAGTGGGGTCCAGCCTCTCACGGCGCTGGCTCCTGACCACCTGGGCAAACGGCGTCCAGCAGATGCAAGGAGCAAGAGGCAAGAAGGGACAGGAGCGGGCTGTGGGGTTGGGCTGGGCAGGGAGCGAGGGGCCGACACAGGCTGGGCTGACTGGGACCTGGGGCACTGCCCCAAGCAGGGGACTTGAAAGGCACCCAGCAGCCTCCCCTGCTCTGCCCAATGCCTGCTGTGCCACCTGGGCCTCCAGCCCAGGTGAGTACCCCTCTGAGCACCTGCCTTGCCCACTGTGAGTCTCAGGCCACATCTAGATCCAGGAGAGGCCTCGATTGGACCCTGACAGGCACCTGCCACCAGAGCTGGCCAGCCTCCAGGCTCTGTCCAGTTGGCTGGCTCAGTGTGGCTGGGAGCAGGGACAGGTGCATTGAGAGCTGGAAGGGAGCGTGTGGAGGGCCCTGAAGGTGCTAGGCCGGGAAGAGCAGTGCCCTCAGAGGGCTGAGTGCCTGGCAGCCTTGTGCCCACCAGCAGAGCCTGGGACCCTGGGTCCTGGTGTCCCAGGAGCCAGCCCCTCAGACCTGGAGCACTCCAGGAGCTGCTCCACTGAGGAGCTGCTCTCCAGCCTGCTCCTCCTCCAAGACCAGGTCCAGCTCCCACGGCCTGGCTCCTGCTGTGTGGTGTGGTATGAGCATGAGGCTCTTGGGCACAGGCTTGGCCCCACAGAGCCCTGTGGATGTGGGGTGTGAGAGCAGCACATGGGGCCAGGTGCTGAGTGTGGTCCCCACTCAGCCTGGACCTGGATCTGCTGGTGACAGGAAGCCTAGGAGTGGCGACTTCCTAGGAGCTGTACAAGGTAGTGAGGCCAGGCCAGGCCACGGGGGCCCTGAGGGCCGCAGGGCCCAGGGTCATGGCAGACAGGAAGTCACTCTGAAAATTATCTGATGTGGAGTTTGCCCTGAGCCCAACCAGCCTGTGGCCCCAGAGGCCCTGGCAGCTGAGGAGGGACAGAGGAGAATCTCATAGGGGCCCCAGTGGGGGCTGAGAGCACCTCCCATGGGGAGATAATGGCAGCACCTTTGCCCCAACCCCATCCAGGGCCCCTCCCTGTCTCATCCCCCCTCCGCGTCCCTCTCACTGCTGGTCACAGGGTGCCCTGCTGTCTCCTCCCAGGGAGGCGGGAGGAAGACCCATGGCCCCTGCCACTCAGCCCAGGCCTCCCAGTGCCCTCTGAATGTGGCTGACCTCCTGCCCACCCAGGTTCAGATGCAGAGGTTGTGGTCCCCAAGAGCCCCTCTCCAGTTATCCGGGAGCCTCCATGTCCGGCCAGGAGGGTCTGGGCTGGCACATTTCACAAGCCTTTGCCCTCGAGGAGCTCTGGCTTCTGCTGACACAGATGTGAATGAGGGCTTCAAGGGGCCACTCCGGGGACCCTCCAGCCAGCCGTGGGCAGCCCTGCTGCTGCGCTCCCAGGTGGGCCCTGCCGTGAGTGCAAAGGTAGGGACCTCTGCCCCTGCTGCTCCCTCTGCCTTGAAGGCGGCCCCTCAGTGCAGCACACCTATTCCTGTGAGAGAGGAGATGCCAAGATCCAGGATGACAGTGACTTAGACGAGGGTAGATTTCATTCCTTGCAAGAAGCACAGGTCAGCAGAACCTGGCAAGGCGACCTTACCTTGTGTCCTTGTTCTCACCAGTTTTATTATTTACTTTGTGTTGTTTTAAAATCAACTTGCTTTGTGAACTTACCACCTAGATGACAGAATCGGGAACTGTGGGTTTGATGTACTAGTCACATATCTTTGGCTTGATACATAAGAACATAAATAAATAGCTGTTGAAATAGAAAA
The DNA here is from genome assembly GCA_028644305.1 of Xerus rutilus. Lineage (NCBI taxonomy): Eukaryota > Metazoa > Chordata > Mammalia > Rodentia > Sciuridae > Xerus > Xerus rutilus. The sequence continues at coordinate 3,527,462 of CM053401.1, forward strand.
AGTCCTTTTACCTGGAGACCCTTTCAAATTGTCTTATCACTTCTCTTAGAAAAGCTGAACAACCTGGCTGGGGAAACCGAGGCTCTGGGAGGGAGTGTGCTGATGTCACAGAGCTTTGGGGAAGGGAGTCACAGGGTCTGGCCCATGTGAGGAGGAGGACACACCAGGTGGAGGCCAGGAGGGTGACCAGCAGGGAGGAGGAGGGGAGAGGCCCCAGGGAAGTAGCGGCCCCAGAGTCCTGCGGCTACCCACCCCCAGGAGGTTCTCCAGTGGCCTCTCCCTTCACCGCGCCCTGAGCCCCTGGGCCACCCTGCTCCCTCCAAGGCCACCCTGGCTGCAGGCTGCCCACACCAGGAGGCCCATGGCCTCTTGTCTACAACGCTCCCCTTCCCAACACTGCTTTCCAGGCCAATGAGAAAGGGCTGTGAGGAACTGACCATTTGTTCTTCAAATGTTTTGCAATTTTCCTGGAAACGTGGATGATCCCAGAAGGGCTCCGAGCTGCCAGTCTGACCTCTGCAGGCGCTCTGGCGACTTCCGCTGGGGAGGCAGCAACTCCCCCTGCCGCCTTTCCAGGAACTGGTGGTCAATGGCCAGGCCAGGCCCCTGGAGGTACACGGGTAGCGGTGGAGGACAGTCTGGATCATGAAATTGTTGGTGGGAGGAGGGTGGAGAGAGGTGGGAGGGGAGGGCAGGGTGGGTTAGGGCTCCTCCAGCTCCCTGACCCCAGACCAGCTGCCATGGGTTTCCATACCAGCCTGGTGCTTGGGGGCTTCTGAGGCCCTGAGTCCTCTTCCCACCCAGGGTCTCTTCTTCTGGACGTTGAGGAGCAGCCACATAAAAGAGGGATCAAAAGAAGGTGAGTGGCCTGGATGGTGGTCCTGGCACTGACACAGATGTGACCTGCTGTGTGACATCGGGAAGGGCATGTCTCTGAGCCTCTGCTTTCCTGTCTTTAAAAGGAGAATGGGAAGGTTCATCCTGTACTGTTCGCCCAGTAGATGGGCCATTATGGGCCTCTCTGGGCCTCAGTTTGCTCTTCCATAGGAGTATCAGTGTGGGGTCAAAGGACCATGGATACAAGGCCTTTTGTACAGAATCCCGCTTGGAGTTAGAGCCCTGCACATGCGGCCTAAGAAAGAAAAGTCAGATCCAGAACCTTCCCCTACCCAGGCATCCTCTGGGAGGGGTCCTGGGCTGGGAGCCCAGGTGGGGCCTGGGTCTCTCTCGTGGCATGGGCCATCCTCTGCCCTCCCCTGGGCCTTCCAATGCTCACTCCTCTTGGCCTGGTGGCATGGCCTGCTTTCTCCTTGTATTCCCAGGGGGCTGGCTAGGCATGCCCCCTGGGGTCACTGCAAATGGGGAGGATGTCCTCTCCCCAGGCACCCCCGGCCCTTTCCAGTCTGCTTCTCCACTTCCTCTGTCCTGCTCAGGAACCTGGTCCCATCCTGAGTCTGGAGAGGCATCTCACCTGATCTCAGGAGCCTGCCTGGATGACTGGCTCCTCCTGGCCCTTGGGCTCTGGGCTGCTAAGTGGGGCACTGCACCTCCCTCTGGCTGCCCTTCTCCCCTTGGACCCCAGAGGGTGGGCCCTGGGGTTCCCCCTCTACCCTGTTCCATGTTCTGCTCTCTCCTGGCCCAGTTCCCACCCAGCACCCCCAACCCCCACCGCGGCCTCCTCTGGACATCTCCATCGGGCCATCCCCCTGTGGATGTACTCACCAGCCAGCCTCTCTGCCAGAATCCATGTCCCCTGCCCTCCTCTGCTGTCCCTGCCTCTTGAGAAGCCCCCAGACCCGTGCCTCCCTTCCTAGCTCCTCAGGGCCATCTGCTGGGTGCTTTCATCCCAGGCCACCCCTGGCCCAGGCCTCACACCCTCCCTCCAGGATTAAAGTACAAACTGCTTGCTAATGGCATTCTGACAGGGCTGGAAGCTGTCCCTCAGCCACAGCAGCACAATCCCTCTCCCAGCACCTGGCTACCCAGGATACTCCTTTCCTAGCTCCCCGTGCAGCCAACTGTGGCCTGGGTCCTCCATCTGCCACTCAAGGGAAGGCACAGGACCCCTCCCCTCCTTCCCCACCCTAGGACTGAGGCATGTCCTGTGGGTCACAGCAGTGACAAAGAGCCCAGACCCCAGCTGCTTGGCAGACCAGAACTTCTATTTTGGCCCAACTTATAAGTGAGAGGCAGACAGTGGCTTACTGTGCAAGCCACTGTCACTTGGGATCTGTGACACAGTCAAAGCCATCATATCCCCGAGGGCTGTCCCCGCTGGAGCAGCAGCTCCTCTCCCACGTTGCAGCCAGTCCTCATTCCACAAGACTGACCTGATCCCTCTGCTCCCTGACCCAGCGCCCCGGTGTCCCAAGGTCCTCCATGGGGCTCAGGGATGCCATAGGAGCCTTCGAGGTTGGACCTGCCTGTGTCCCGGCCTCCTCTGCACATGGGAATGCCCAGGACTTGGCCCAGGGTCTCTCCTCCGTCCCCTCCTCCACATATTTCTGGGTCCCTCAGCCCCGCAGAGCCTCTAGTCCAGCACTTGGTCATTCAAGAGACCTTTGCTGGGCTCCTGGCAGCCAGCCCTGCGTGAACGGGAGTGGGGGTGAGCAAGGCTCGCACATCTGCACCCTGCCTGTGTATTTCTGGTGTGTCTGCCCGAGGGCAGGGGCTCCCTGGGGCAGAATGTCCCAGGTCCACCCCTGCCACTGCCCCAGCACAGGCTGAGCACACGCTTGCCAGATGAATGAACAAAGGAAGGGTCAGTCCCACAGGGCGTGGCAGGGGGCCATGGGCCTGGAGGTCTAGCCCTCAGCTGGAGTTCGTGGGCCACCATGCTGCTGATGGGGGGCTGCACACCTCTGGAGCCCTCCCTTGGAAGCCAGCTTTCCTCAGATGGCTGTGGCCAGCCTCAACCCTTCTCCCTGCCAGGCCCAGCACCTGTCAGGGTCCCACACTGGGGCAAAGGTCTGGCTCACCTGCCCTGGAAGGCGGATGGACCAGGTGCTGTGGTGTGGCCAGAGCTCCTGGTCTCTGTTGGTGGATGGCGTGGATACAGACAGAGCGGAAGTTTCCTGGGGAAAGATTCCTGAGTTGAGCCGGTTGCCTCAACCCTGGCAGGCATGTGGAAGAGAAGAGGTGTGAGGTAAGGGCCAAGGCTCAGCCGTGCCTGCTGGCTTGGTTGGTACAGATCCCTCCCAGCTCCTGAGGGAGGACTAGAGCAGGGCGCACAGGCTCCAGGGCCCAAGAGTGAAGAGCCTGTGGACCAGGAACAGCATCCCAGAGCAGGGGCACTGAGGGATGCGTAGGAGCTCGCCGTGTACCTGAGGGAAGGGAGGGTTTTCCAGGCAGAGGAAGCAGGCAGGAAGCTGTGGGGTCGTCAGGGAACCACAGGCTGTTCAGGCTGCTGGAACAGAGAGTGAGTCAGGAAGAGATGGGACACAAGCAGAGCCCAGCCCAGTCCCCAGGGCCCCGGCCAGGCACATGGGGGCTCTGGGACAGCACTTCAGGCTTTGCTCAGCAGTGGGGAGCTTGAGGGGACTGGGGGCAGCAGGGGTGGCTGAGGAAGAGGGGTGACCCTCTGACGAGGGACCTGGAGGACTGCCATGGGTTGGGGGTGGTACATGTTCCTTGGGGGGTGTCCCCAGGCCCCCTTCATGGCCCAGCACCTCTGCCTCAGCACTCAGACCTCCTGGGGCCGCCTTGGTGAAGGCTGGGTGGGCTAATTGCCTCCGGGACCCCCAGGCTGTTGCCTCCCCACTCAGACTGGACCTTCTGGTGTTTACGGTTGGCACGGTGCGACTTCCTGTTTTTAAGAGAAAAGGATTAGCAGCACTTATTAAAAAGCCTTTTGAAAGGCATCAAAAGACTTCCTGAACGTCAAATGACTCTTACAAAAGAGCCATTTAATGATTTAAGCAACGAGAATGAGAAACATACTGGCCACCCCTCCTTTCGAGCTCCCAGTTCCTACCAAGCCCAGGAGGATGTGGGGCCACGTGTGGTGTGGACTGAGGGGACCCAGAGGGGCTAAAAATAGTGCTGAGGACTGGGCAGCCCTTTTCAGACACGGGTGGCAAAAGGGCTGTCAGGGGACACTGGGCTCTAGCTTGGCGGGGGCAGCCCCACTCAGGAAGTCCTGACCTTGTGCCCAATCTCCCTTTTGCCTCCAGCACCTCGAATCACCTCAGGCCACTAGAAGACCCCATTTCCACCCCCAATGTCCAGGCCCATTCTACCCTAGCCACCCATGCCCAGACTCAGGCTGGCTCCTGCCACTGTCTTGCCTAACCGGGCATTGAGTGACCCCTCAGCCTGGCTGAGCAGTTTGTTCAGATGTCCCGTTGTCCCCTCTCCCTGACATAGTTCAGGTCTCCCTCAGCTAAGGCAGTGGCCTCCCCTCTGAACTCTAGATCTGCCCTCTCTTCTATCCATTCATCCTTGGTCCTCCATTGCCACTTTGGGGTCCCATTCTGGATGCAGAGAACACGGAAGCGATGTGGACCCTGCCCCACTCCCAAGGATGCCTGGGGACGTGAGGTGTCTTGTGGTTTTGGCCAGACAAGGTGTGGTAAAGGCAAGTGACTCAAGCTGGGAGTCAGTTCACCATCAACCTGGATTTAATGGAGGACAGAGCTGCAGACACCAGACCCCTGTTCCCTGGAGGGCTACTGCCACAGAAGGCAGGCTGGTCCCTCCACGAGGTGGGGCTCCTCTGCCTGACTTTGGGCCTCCACCCCAGAGGCCCTGTGTCCAGCCTCCCAGGCCTTCTGAGCGCTCAACCAGCTTGTGAGCCGAGGTCCTCACCCAGCCCAGGGCCCCACTCAAAGAGCCACCAGGTGCCCCTCAGTCCCACCGCCTGGCCCCATTCCCAAGCCTGGGCCTGTGACCTCACATGTCCTCCTAGGATGACCCCCAGCCACGAATGTTGGCTTCTGTTTTCTCCAACGAGGGCGTGTCGTTCTTTGGGCAGCTATTAGACACTTCAGTGGCTCCCAGAAAATGCCAAGGAATTCTTGGAATAAAAATAACAATGAACAAAGTTGCCTGGAAATGAGACGACAGGGCTGAATTTGATTAAGCCCCGTTTAGAAGAGAAAATCAGCTCATTACAGCTGAGGTGAGGCGAGGCTCTCTGTTTTCTTCAGTAAAAAGGATGCTTTTGCCCACCTTCCCCCAAGGATGGGCCCTTCCAGAGAGCCCAGCTGGGCTTCAGTTGGATCGTGCGAGGCCAGTCCCTCTGGGGCTGCACTCCTGGGGCAGGAGCACTGACCCTCGGGCCACACCCTCTGCAGTCACAGTGGTCCTGCCCCTGTCAGCACATGGGTCAGTGTCTGCAGGCGAGGGGCCTGGTGGACGTCACGACACTGCTGGGCACACCTGGCCAGGTGAAGCCCACCGTGCCGAGCTGTCTGACCCCAATGCCTCCCCGCTGCTCTCGGGACAAAGCCACACTTTTTACCTGTGTGCACAAGTCGTGTTAGTTTCCCATGGCTATGGTGATGGTTATTTTCAGGCATCACCTTGACTGGGGCATGAGGTGCCCAGCTATTTGGTCAAACATTATCTTGGGTCTGTTTGTGCAGGTAACTTGGGGTGAGAAATGGGGGACTTAGTAGATGGCCAGGGTGAGTGGGCCCCATCCAACCCGCTGAAGGTGTGGAGGGAACAGGAAGACAGACGCTCCCCCAGTGAGAGGGAATTCTTTCTGATGGTTGTCTTGGGTCTGGGGCGTGGGCTTGTGCCTGCCTTTGGACCTGGAACCGGAACGTAGACTCTCCCTGATCTCCACCTTTGGACGGGAACGGCACCATGGCTCTGCTGGGTCTCTGGGGGCCGCTTGAGTCTGTGGGGCTTGGGATTGCTTGTCTCACCATTGGGGAAGCCCGTTCCTCGACCTCTAGACGGCCCACTGGATCTGTTTCTCTGGAGAACTAACAGAGCAGGGTGGCAGCAGCCTCGCTCCAGGCCAGGCCTCCATGCAACAGAAGGTGCGTTCCCTCCCAGCTCCTGCGCCAGAGTCAGCTCCACTGGGCTGAAGGCAGGTGTCATGGGCCGTGCTCCCGGCAGAGGCTGCAGGGGAGGAAGCTTCCTGGCCTGTCCTGGCTTCGGGGCCTGTACTCTGGCTTGCATTGCATCCCTCTGCTCTCTTCTGTCTTCTCCTGTCTTCCTCCTCTCTGTGTCTAACCTCCACCTGCCCTACCTTATAAGGATGCTTGGGGTGGCACTCAGGGCCCACTCAAGTATTCGAGGACCACCTCCTCATCCCAAGACTCTTGACTTAATCCTGCCATGCAGTGTCAGAGAGCAGGGATGGGCACTTGGCCTTCGTGAGGCTACCAGGCATCACCCCAGGCCCTTCCCTGTCCTGAACACTGTGGGATCCTCTGCCTTCAAGGCTGGAGGATCCCCCGCACACACAGGGATGTGTGCTGGGGATGTGTGGACGCCAGAGCTGGCTTGAGGAGGCCCCTCTGCTGCCCTCTCAGGCAAGGGGGCTAGCCGAGTGTACAAACCCTCTCACGGTGTCCTGAGTCCCAAGGCAAGGCCTTCATGGCCTGCAGCTTCCTAGACAAAAATTCTTGGATTTTTCCTCCTTTCCCAAATATTCTGTGGGGTTGATAATGGCTGTGTCTTGTTTTAATGATCGAGAGGAAATTAATTGCCAAAGATTTCATCGGCCTGTACTCCTGGGGAGCCCAGCCTCAGCCCAGCTTCAGCAGCCATCACAGAGTGTCTGCTGAATGCCATCAGAAGCCCCCATATGGGCTTGCTCTTTGTGCTCCTAGCGGTGGGGGCCTCCTACCTGCTTGGGCCTGCGATAGTTTTTCAAATGGCAATGCCTGCACCCTGCTGCCTGCCCCAGGCTCCCTGGGTCAGCTCTGAGACTCTGGCCTGGCCAGCAGCTCTCAGGGCCCAGCCTCTCTCTGGCCTCTGCCCGCCACCTGTTCAGGTCTCTGCCTCGGTGTCTGTCCACTTCCAGCAGAGGGCTCCTGGCCCCAGGGCCTTCTCGCCTCCCTTCTTCTTGACTCCTCTCCCCCACTTCAACCTCCTCTGCCCAGGCTCTTCATCCTGGGCCTCCTGGGTCTCTGTCCCTGGCTAGAGTGGGCGGGGCTCCCACCACCCCTCCCCTCCATATCTAGGGCACATCTCCATCCCGCACCAATGGCAGAAACCTGAGTGTCAAGAGCATGGGCTTTGGAGTCAGAGAGCTGTGTTGAAATTCCAGCAGGGCCACTTCCCAGGTCTGTGACCTTGGATGACTGTGGGGCCTCTTCACAGCAATGGGTTTCCATTTCTACCAGGTTGACCTGGGCCATGTGTGGAGAGCACAGTGCCAGCAGAGCTCCCTAGCCGTCACTTCAGGTGTCCCCCTCAACCTCCCTGTACCTCACCTGTGCCCGGGAGCAGTGGTGCCTCCAGCTGTGGAGAGTGACTGGGTGAGGGCGGAATCCAGTGAGCATTCGGTAGGGCGTTCAGCACAGAGCTGGCCTCACGTAGGGCCACATGCATGAGGGTGTCATGGCATGGGTAGCAGGGCGTGCTCTGAGGCTGGGAGGCTCCTGCACGCACGTGGCCAGTGTGACCTGTGGCGGGGGCAGGATCAACACTCTCACTGGAAGTGGCTGTACAACTGCTCTCTGTTCTTGGCTTCTGGATTATTCCCTCCTCCTGACCCAGGAAGAGGAACTGGGCTGACCCCTTGGAGCAACCTCTGTACCCAGAGAACAGGCAAAGGACAAGGCTCACAGGCGGGGGTCAACAGCAGGTGGGAGTCAGCAGCAGGTGCGGAAGTCTGGGAGGAGCCTGGGTTTGGCCTCTCCCAGATTTCTGAAGGACCAAAGTGCTTACTTCAAATAATGGTTGAGTGAGCGGGGTGGAGAGCTGCATCTAGGGAGGCGTGTGGGTGTGGTGACGGCTGGGTCTGCAGATGGCTGGATCAGTGGGTGAGTGACCTGTGGGTAGACGGTGGATGGGGACATCCATGGACAACAGGATGCACTGACAGATGGCTGGACAAACAAGTGGCTGGCTGGCTGGATTAATGAACCCACAGAATGATAAATGGGTAGACGGATGGAAGGAAGGAAGGAAGGACGGGTGGATGGACAGATGGATGGATGGATGGATGGATGGATGGATGGATGGATGGGTGGCGGGGAGGGAGGGACACAAGGGGAAATTTAAGAAGTTTTCTGGCTGGCTGACTAGGACAATTAATTGATGGACTGAGGTTTGTGGGGACAGATGGCAGTATGAGGATAGAGGGTGGAGTGACATCTGAAGCTGCACCTTAACTTCTTGTACTGAACAGTTATAGAACTGATATTAACCACATAGAATGGGATGAAAGAATTAGAGGTGCACAGGTAACATGAGCTTCTTCCGGGTCCCAGGATGAACTCTGGCTGTATTCAGAGTCCATGGGGTTTTGTGCAGAGCAGGCGGGAGCCAGGGTCAGGGTGAGCACAGGCCCAGCTCCTATTCCCTTTGGAGCTGGGGCCCTGTTTAGGTTTCCCAGGCTCAGCAAGAGGCCCTGGCCAGGCTGCGTTGGTTCTGGCTCTTCTAGGAGCTCAGGTGGAGGGCTGGGATAGGAGGGGCTGAATCTCAGGCTAGCCCAGGAGCATAAGCAGAGCCTGATGGGTGGGCGAGGGTAGACTGGACAACTGGTCCTATTCCCACGTGCTCTGTGACTTGGGCTAGTGTGTCCCCTCCCCAAGATCTTGAGCTACTTATGTGGCCTTTCATGGGCTGGATGGAGGTCCTCTTTGGTCCTGTAGGAGCCAGCATGGGGGCAGATCCTCAGAGAGTAAGAGCCTTCTCTCCCTTCTCCTCCCCAGTACTACCTCAGCCCAGTGGAAAGTGCAGGGAGGACCCTTGGTAGGACTGCCCGGCTGTCCCTGGTGGGCGGCTGAGGGTTCTGGGGCAGATGGGGGAGCCACAGGAAGACTAGGGGGGCGGTGCAGGCGGAGATGAGGCTGCCAGACACGGGCTGGCGTCCAGGCTCTGTGCGGAGACCAGGCTCCAGCTAATTAGCTCCCACCCACCCACATCCTCCCCTCCTCCCACACACAGGCTCACGTGCGTGCTGCTGATGCACCCTGAATCACCCCGCACCCCCAGATAAGCACAACAACCCCACACCCTCTGCAGACAGCCCCCACAGAAACCCACCCAGCTCCCACAATCCCCCTCCCTGCCATCCACACTGCGGGGGGACATAAGGGCAGCTGCCTCCCTAAGACACCCAGCCTGTGCCCCATGGTCACAATCACCAGGAGTCTATCTTTACAGACCCCAGCCCTTCCCAGACCTATCACAGCCCACCTCACCCTCCCGGGTCCCCAAGGCTGGGAGGACTGCCGACCCCTGCCTGCACCCCTCCTTCCTCAAAATGAGCTGAATCAATCTACACAGAGGCGCTTGAAGTAGGTCTCAGAGGGCATTCCCAGGTCCTGCAGGTCTAGGTCTTGCGGGTGGCACTCCGTTTCCTGCCTCTCAGAACCTCTGCCTCCCCATCTGTACAAGGGGCCAATACGCCCAAGGAGCCTGCAGGTGCCAGCCACCCAGCTCCACATCCTCTTCCTGGTTCCTCTGGCTGAAGCTGACCTGCCCTTCTGAGGGCCACTCTCCCCTCTACCCTGGGCAATATGCTTGTTCTTCCCAGACTCCACAAGACACTCAGCCCCCAGCCCTGTTTCCCTCTCCACCTAGTGCCATGGTGACCTTCCAGCCATACCCTTCATCCCCGCTCCTTGGTCTTCCTTTCCTTCTTCCCCCTGTGCCCGAGTCCCCCTCGATGCTCAGCTCCCCTCGATGCTCAGCCCCCCTCTGGCCCCCACAATCCCCCGTGACACACCCAAACTCCATCAACATGAAAACCTGTGTCCCAAGCATATCCCTGGCTCTGTCCCCAACGTCCTGCACCTGGTCTTTGCCCCTCTCTCTTCCACCTTCCCCTCCTTGTCATTGCCTGGGGAGCCAGGTGGAGGCACCAGCCCTGCCTCCCCACTGGAACACGGTCCCCCTCCAGCTTCTCTCCACAGGTGCTCAGGGCAGGTGGAGCCACAGCCCCCGCCGCCACGGCCCAGGGCTCCACGCCCTGCTCCTGCCCTCTCTGCCATGCCGTCAGCCTTGCCTGCATCCCCTTTCCGGACCGAACTGGACACCCCTCCTGCACTTTTCTCCTAAGGAGCTTGAGGCTCTTAATGCATAAGAGCAAATGGACCTCGACTGCTTAGACCCCCAGCTCCTGCCCCTGCAGGAAGATGAGTGTCCTCCCGGCTGCCTCTGACTTCTCCCACTCAGGGCTCCCGCCTGCCCCAGTGGGCTTTGGCCCACCTTCTCTGCAGCCATCCTCCCAGACCACAGACTGCTTCGAGAGGCATAGCCTTTGCCTGTGCCTCGTCCCCAGGTGCATCCTGATGGGTGAGAGGAGGTGCTGGGCCCCCGGTTTGCTCTGTGGAAGGTACAAGCAGGACACTAGCACAACAGAGAGAAAGGGGCGTCGCTGGCCAGGGTCTGCTCCGTGGGCCTGTGGGCTGGCTGCAGCCTGGACAAAGGATGGCCTTCTCCAAGTCCTCCCCCCGACTGTGGCTCCAGGCTTTAATAGCTGCATCCTTCTTCCTTCCTCCAGGTTTGGGGGTAAAAGATGGGACCACCCTGCAATCCTGCCATCCTGCCCACACCTTCAAAGACCTCCGCTTTCCTGGGCTCTCCTGACACAACCCTATTTTCATGGGCAGTGGTCTTGTGTGGGCAGCCGCAGGCATGGTCCCTGTGTCCTGCAGCCCAGAGGACCCTTTCTGATCTCTCAGCAGCTTCCACCCCTGTTTTCCACACAGCTCTTCCTGAAACCACCCCACGCGCCGGGATTTTGGGTCTCCAAACGCGTTTCTCCCTCTGGCAGGCCCCTTGTGGGCTCAGGACTCCAGGCAGCTCCCGGTTCTGCCCAGGGGCTTCCTCATTATGCAGTGCCAGGCACAGGTCCTGGGGCCTCCAGGTCTTTCCCGCCTCTCATCCCACCTGGCCATCTCGTCACACCTGACTGTCCACACCAAGACCTCTGTGCCGAGCCCAGCTCACCCTTGCACCCAGCTGTCCTGGGACACGTGTGCTGAGATGTCTGAGAGAGCACCCTCACCTGCAGGCCTGCTTCTGCCTGTGCCGTCTCAGGCTGGCCCACGACCCTCCATCTCTGGGTGTCCTGATGGGCCTTCCTAAACGTTCTCTCAGCAGCCCCCTGGCCACCTCTGCTCCCACTGTCCCAGGCCCAGCCGGACCATTGTCCCTCCCTGGCACAGAGGCAGCTCCTCCCTCCAATCCCTCTGCCCCCTGGGGGCCACGGGGCTTCTAGGGCTACCCTCTTCTTGGCGAGCCCCTCCCCCTCCAGCTCACTGCCACTCAGCCTCCCCCAGCTGCAGCTCCTGGAGCTCCAGGCAGATCAGGGTCCTCTTTGCCCCTTAGACTTTGAGCCCAGGCTCCCTCTGTGAGACCATCCTTCCTCTCCCGGTCTGCTGGACTGGCTCATGCTGCAAGGGCCCCACTCCAGTGACTATGACAGCTGCCATTGTCACACTGTCTCCCAGACTCTGCAGAGTTCCTCTGCACAGGGGCAGTGGTGGGTGGGAGTGGAGGCAGTAGGGCTGCACAGGTGAGCGGCATGGGGTCCCTCAGTCCGGCCTGCCTCAGCCACTGAGGAGAAGACACAAGCCCTTCCCTCCTCCCCGTAGTGCTGGGATCAGCTGGGGCCTCTCAGGAAAGCCAGTCTTCTCCGTCCTCACTACCAGGAGTGCCTACAGCCACCAAGGGAGGAGGACTTGTGGGGGAGGCAGGCTGGTGCCCATCCCAGCCTGGGCCTCCCCACCCTGGGGGGCCTCTCTGGCTGTCCCCTTGACCCCTGCCAGGCACCTGGTTCTGGCCTTGACCTCTTTTAGACCCTACTGGGTGGGTGGTGGGCCCTTGACATCACCTGGACTGACCACTGCGGTAGCCAGCTCCTCCCAGAGGGACGGGTTCTCTCACTCGGAGGAGAGCTTCCACAGGGTGAGCCTGTTGTGGGGGGGACGCCGGGAGGGGCGAAGCTTCCCACCCAGGCCTCTGGTGACTAGGGGGCCCTGGCTGTACCTAGCTGTGCCCACTCTGAGCCAGCCCACAGGGTCCAGCCAAGGGGCCGTGGTGGCCTCAGAAGACCCCTGCAGCGTCCTGTGCAGGACCATGTGGCGGGGAGTGTGCTCACTGGCTCCTCGTGCTCTGCGATGCGGCATGGATGCCTGCCATCATTTGTCATCATCATTAAGCACAATTTGGCAGGGGGGTGGGGAGCCGTCAGACCTGCTTGTAGCGCCTGCTGGAACGGCAGAGCCAGCCCCAGCAGCCCAGGTAGAAGGACCCAGCGCTTCCCAGCCAAGCTCCCTGGGCTGTAGGGTGTGGCCTGGGTGGGGGCTGTCTGGTGCCCCAGCCTCTCCTGCCCACCCCTCTTCACAGAGCCAAGGTCATCTTGCACCAGGACACTAAACCCGCCGCCAGCTCATAAGACCTGGGCCCCTCGTCTCCCATAGGATGGCCTGTTGGCCCAGCTGGACTGAAAGTGGACCCACAGGGTCTGGGTGAGGCCAGCACCTCCCCTTGGGAGGAACTGAGGGAGCTGGTATAGGTGTCAGTGGCCGTCCTCCTTCCTACCCAGGGGCCCTTGGGTCAGTCATGTCCCTCTCGGGACCCCAGTTCTGGCCAGAAAGATGAACAAGAGAAGGTGTGTTGGCTCTGTCCTCTCTGTCCTCTGTCCTCTGTCCTGCCCGCCCCTTGCCCCTCTCAGGGCTCTGTCCACACATCAGACTCCAGGAGACCTGCCTGGCCCAAAGGAGCCCCCTTCTGAAATAGTCTCCCTCGTATTGCCACTTGTTATGTGTATAGCTGCCTTTTCAATGTCTGTCCCTCACCAAAATGTCAGTGTCACGGGGCATGAATGGCACTTGCCTTCCTGTGTCCCAGCAGCCAGCACCTGATAAGTGCATTCAAGAAACAGAATGTGTGACTGTCAGGTGACTAGCGTACCCGTGCACAGATGGACCCTTACTGGCCCTCTGTCCTGGGACTGCTTGGGTCAGAGTCACAGCTGCTTTGTAAACTCAGGGACAGATAAAG
>CM053401.1:3541104-3789302 GCA_028644305.1 Xerus rutilus
CACGTGGCTGCTGAGAGTAGAAAGCTGGGGGTCCCTGGGGAGTGGCCTTTTTGGAAGCCCTCATTAGTGGAGGGTTGTTTATTCAGCATGCTCCCCTGAGTTGGCCAGTGGGGTGCCCAGTTCCCCAGCTCCCCACCACTCAGGAGAAAAGGGTTGGGAGAAACTCCAGTTGTTGGGGGCCAGCGGGGGAAACCAGGGCCTGAGTGGGGGAAAAGCTGCCTCTGAGGCGGGGCCTGCTATACAGGGGCTCGTGTAGGGTTGGGTAGCATTTCTGGGTCAGGGTTCTGGAGATGAGAAGGCAGGAGTCACAGGGCCTTGGCTCCTGGGCTCCTGGTGGAGCCCCCAAACCTCATGTGCACATGTCCCCAAAATGTGCATTGCATAGGGCTCCTGAGTGGGCTATATCTGGGAAGGCCTGGGGAGACCCTGCTGACCCAGGACTCCCGTCCACAAGCAGGGAAACTGAGGCCTGCCAAGTCCTCCTGCAGGCATTCCCTCTGCCTTGGCCTTGTTCTGGGTACCAAGGACTCAGAGGAGGATCTGTCCCAACTTCCTACGCTCCTGGGAGAGATGCACAGTGACACTGTGCAGGTCTTTGATGGGCATACCTGGTGCCTACGCTGAGACCAGGACCAGGTCCCTGTGTGGGGCATGTGTGTGCCAGGTGTGTGTCCAGGAGAGAGGACCTGCAAGGAAGGAGTACATGGGCCATCCCAGGGTGAGAAGGCTGGAGACTCTCCTTGTGTTTGCTCACCACTGGCTCCTAATGGTGACTCCAGCCCGATTGCCCCTCTGGACTCCGTGGGTCCCCAGAATTCGCTGTGAGGGCATCACTGTTAGTAGACAGGGCCACGTGGACTCCTGCTCCTCATGCAGGAACCACGGTGAGCGCCCACTAAGGTGCCCTCCTCTCACCTGCAGCCATCCTTCCAGAAAGGAGTGGGGCATGAGCCCTTGCTGGCCCGACTACCCCCTGCAGTGCCGGGCTCTGCCCAGCGGCTCACACCTCTGGGGCGTCCCCACCCTCCTCACAGTCCGTGTGGGCGATGGAGGGCACAGTGCTCCGTGTGGCCATTGGGAGGCCCAGTGCTGTAGGCTGGGCTCCTCCACTGACAGGTGCACCTACAAGTGTTAGGTTCTGGGCTCCAGATCAACAGCGGGAAGGCAGGGCAGGTGGGGAGCAGGACCAGGCACCAGTGCAGTCTCACAAGGAGTCCAACTCAGCCCCTGGGAGGGCCCTTCGGGGGGTCCCGAGTGTGGCCGAGGTGGGTGAACTTTCTCACACTGACCAGTGGCTGGGTGTGGACTGCCAAGGTGTGACCTCAGGCAGCTTTCTCCAGCCAGCTGTCCCAGAGGGCTGAAAGCTTCTAATAAAGCTTCTAATAGCAGCCCTTTAAGCCACTGGAAGGGAACCTGGCCCAGGAGATACGGCAGCACCTTCGGCACCCTCAGCCCACCAGCCCAGAGCCTCCTTTGCACAGAAGTTCCAGGAACCACCTCCTCAGGATTCGAGTGGCCTCTCTTCCTGACAGAACCCCAGAGGATGAAGGTGAGTGGACATTCTCCAGTCCCTGCTGCCGCAGGTGGTCTTGGGACCACAAATGATCATTGTCTTCCTACTTCTTTTTCTCCCTCTGTCCTCTGCCCTCAGCTCCTGCTTCTGCTCACCTTGGTGGTTTACCTGTGGGCTTACTCCAACCTCGTCCCCAAGGGGTCTGAGCCCCAGGTCACTGTGTCCATCTTAGGCCATGGCTATGCACTTACCATCAAAATTGGGCCAGGGAACCAAGAGGAGCCTGGTTGGATCATGTGTGACCACACATGTGTCCCCTGCCTACACTGGGGCCCAGCAACCTTCCTCCTGCCCACCAGCCACCATCACCCGACTGGGATAATGACATCTCTTCTTACCTGCTGGTCCTTTGGCACAAGAGCCCCGAGGGCCTAGGTGTCAGCTAGAACTCAGCCAATGAACCAGTGTCCCCATGGGAGCTCCACACAGAGCCCCGAATTGCAGGGAAACCAGCAGTGTCCCCAGCAGGTCACGGGGAGTGAGGGCAAGTGTGGCCACACCTGTTCCCACCCCTTAGTTCTTGAACCCATGTATGCTACCAGTTGGGCCACGAGGACACTGCATCCCTGGCAGCACCCCACCCTGCAGTGTGCTACCTGGAGCCAGTGCGCTGGTGCAGCTGCCCACAGGACGTCCCTCACCCTCAGACCGACAGCTCCTGGGTGTGCAGTCCATGGTATGAACCGGGGTCTGGTGGTCCTACGGGCCACTCCAGGAGCCCCTTGCCTGTAAGTGGCCCTTGGTCAGAGGTGATGTTCTGTGGGAGCTCATGCACTGCAGTTTGCCTCTGAGTGTCCCCCACGGGCTCATGTGCCCGAGGGCCTGGTCTCAGCCCAGCAGTGGCCAGAGGTAGGGCTTTGGGGAAGTGACTGGATCATGAGACTCATGACTGAGAGAGCTGAACGGACTATTGGGAGGTGGAGGAAACACGGGAGAGGGGACCTAATTGAAGGGAGTAAGTCCCTGGGGACCATATCTTGCCCCAGGCCCCTGCCCCTCTCTCCCCGCTTCCCCGCAGCTGTGGCTGACAGCTTTCCTCCACCAAGCCCTTCTACCATCGTTCTCAGAAAAGGTGGAGCCAGACAACCAGACTAAAACTCTGAAACCAGGAGTGAGGGTAAATCTTTACTCCTTTAATTTGTTTTGTCGCAGTGACGGAAACCTGACTAACACCCCATGTCGGAGGAGCAGTACTCGGTCAGCTCTCTGACGGCGGTGCTGAGGGAGGCACGCTGAAAGGAAAAGACACCTATCCCCGACCCTGGAATAGATCTGTTGGCCACATTTAATCGTGGCCTCTTCCAGAGTGGAAGGAGCCCCACAGCTCACCTGCTCTGAGAGGCAGACGGGCTTTCCCAAGAGCTGTTCAGACTGAGGATGGCAGGGCCCCAGCTGGAGCCTCAGTGGAGCTTTCGGGGGGCGTGAGCATGCAGTGCAGAGCCGCCCCACACATGGGCACACCCCTGCATGCCCCTGCACGCCCCTGCACACCCTGCCCCACACCTGCCCCACACCTGCTTGGCTCCCATCTCATCTAGTTCAAGGCCCTGACTAGCCGACCAGCCATGAGCCTCTGCCCTTGAGTCCTTCTATACTCCGACTTTGGGCCTCGTCTGTTTCCATGCCTAGTGGACGACTCCTCCCACCCTGTCCAGCGCCTCGCCCATTGGAGGACTCTCCCCTCCATTAGTGTTGAGGTCGCACTCACGTGGCTTGGGGTGGCCACCAGCCATTTTCAACGTGCCCCCACTTGCTGACGTTCCATCCATGGACCAGGCTCAGACCTTCTCCTCCTCTGCCTGCTGAATGTCAGGATCCCATGTGACTGTAGGAGTGAGCACAGAGAGAGCAACCGAGGTCCTTCCAGGGAACAGTCACCAGGTTCACGTCCGACCTTTCGCGTTACACCCACTGCCCTACCTCGAGTTCTTCTGAGGAGAGGGATGGATAGGCAGGGCCGTTCTGGCTGCCCCTGTGCATGTGCCCTGTGGTTCTGTGCCCTCAGCTCATGCAGCGTGCTGCCTGTGTGCCTGGTGTCCTGGCAGTGTGTGCCGCCGCCCAGGCCCTTCTAGGTGCTGCTCCTGCCCCCAGGAAAGTGCTCCCCCAAGTGATACACTCTCCCAACTTTGTGCCTCCGCACCTTCAGGGTCCAGCCCGTGCTGTGCTGGTGAGGCCCTCAGCTCCTCTGCAGGCCCACCCCACCGCTTTCTATCCCAATACTGGGCGCAGTGACTTGACCCTGGGCCATGACCTAGTGGTCCAGGGGGAGGAAGGCAGGGACACCTGTGGGCATGCTGTCCTGGCTGAGGAAGTCTCCGCCCACCTTCAACAAGCACCAGTGTCTGCCCTTCACAGAATCAGAAGGACCATGGGGGCCATGGTGCTTGAGATTTGGGGAGGCACCACGTCAGCAGTCACTATCTCTGTGTCAAGGTCTTGATATTCCCCGCTGTGGCCTTGACCTAGTTAGCAAATCCACCTCTGTTCAAGGTTGGGTTTCCCGGGGAGCAGCCCCACGGTGGAGCTGGGAGTGTTCGAGTGCTCTGGAAGCCACTGTGGTGTGGAGGGAGATGGGCTGTGGGGCCCCACGGGACCTCAGACCTCACCAGGAACCGCATGCTGTGCATCGTGGCCCAGGTTGAGGCGAGGAGCTACTGGTGTGGGCCTAAGAGGGAGCCCTACTCATCTGGTGCTTTCTCAAAAGAGCCCACAGACAGAGCTGCCGCTTGCAGCCCCCAGAGGCCAGTGAGGCGAGGAGGTCCCGCCCAGTGAGCCAGCTTGGTGGCCCTTCATGGTACACAGTCTATCAGCCCTTCTGAAGCAGCTCTGCCACCTGCAGGGCCCTGGCTCCCCCTGGACATCTCCGTGGGTCCAGCTCCTGAGGAGAGCGATGGTCATGTCCAGGCAACATGGGTGAACTCGCCACTGGACACTTAGGACTCCACAGTGGAGCAGACCAGACCATGTGACGGAAACATGACTGCTCTCTGCCCTCCACGCTGGGGGACAGAGGGATGGACCCTCGAGCTTGCCCACATGGGGTTGAATTGCTCTGGTTGGGCTAGAGCGGAGGCCATTGGACTCACGGCAACTCAGAAACAGGCCTTCGGGAACCTTCCAGCTAGAGGCGCGTGTCTGCCCTCAGTGGGTGCCCAGCCTGGCAAGAGGCCACTCCTGACCAGAGACTTGCCACACCTGGGCATGGCCAGCCCCCTGCTAGAACTGCTAGAAGAAGCTACAAATTCTTCTGAGGAGAGGAATGGCCTGGGAGGGTACCAGAGGACCACTCCAGCTGTCACCAAGCAGGCATAAAGCAAGGAAGGGCACACCAGGCAGAGGGAACAGCATGTGCAAAGACTCAGAGGCAGGAAACTCATGGGAGGCTCAGGGCCCTGAAGGAGGGGCCGGGGGACGCTGGGAATGTTGACCTGTGGCTCTGGAAGGGACATCCAATCTCCCTGTGGTTGGCCTCTCTTTGTGTTGCCCTGTGTTCTGTGGCCCCCAGAGTGAGCTTTCCAGGATGACCCTGGGTGGGTCCCACCTGCTTGGAGACCAAGGCTTCCTACTGCTCTCCAAATAAAGCCCACAGTGCCTGTGGCACAGCTGCCCCATCCCAGCCTGGCTCAGGTCTCCTGTCCTCCTTTCCTAGATGCAACCCTCCGCAGGATACCCCCCCCCCAACTGCTATCTCCATTCCGATGCTTTGGATGCTTTGCTGGGGCTCTGCTCAGGGCCTCGGCCGCCACCCACCGCCTCTTCTCCCCCTACCTCCTCCTTCTCCTTCTCTTTCCTCCCTGCCCCTGATCTGCTTGCTCTGATCTACTAACCCCTTTCTATTTTGTGCTTTTGTGACACTGGAGATTGACCTAGGGTGCTCTATCACTGAGCTGCACCCCAGCCTTTTTTATCTTTTGAGACAGGACTTTGCCAAGTTGCCCAGGCTGGCGTCGAACTTGATGATCCTCCTGCCTCAGCCTCCTGAGTCACTGGGATCATAGGCATGCACTACTGCACCTATAATAGTAATTATTAATTTTTGGTTTGCTGTCGTATGTAAACTTTGTGTTCACTGTGGTCTGTACATGGACAAAGCATGATTTGGTAGATTCTGTTGTCCAATGACTCCCTGTCTCTCTCCTCCTCCCCTGCTTCTTCCCTTCCCCTCCTCTGTTGATCTCCTTTCTATTTTTGTGAGATCCCTTTTTAATCCCCCCTTTCTCCTAATTAACTCCCACTCAGTCCCCAGGAACCACCTCCTCCGGGAAACCTTCTCCTACCCCACTACCTCCTCTGGTCCCTGCACCATGGTGCTGAGCCCTGCAGGATTGTCACCGTCTCTTGCCAGGGCTACCTTCTGCTCTGGGTGGAGGCTCCTTGGGCAGGACTCAGGTCCTCACTGGATTTCTGCCTGGGACCCCATCTCTAGCCCTCACCCCAGGGCTGTGCAGCCTGCAGCCTGAGGAAAGTGAGATGACACCCTTAAACTCTGAAAAGACATTTTCCCAAGCAGCTGGCGAGGCCTCCACCTGCTCCGGGGGATTTTCCAATCTGCTTCAGAGAGGGCCAGTTCTGTGCGTATGGGATCATCTGGGGACACAGCCTTAGCCACGAGCAGAGCATTGAAAGTGCCTCGCTGCCAGTCTTCCTATGAAGTCCTCAACAGTGTGGTGAGGGACGAGGAGCCTGTAGGGCCTTCCTGTCCCCCTCAGCCTTGGTCACACCCAGAACTGTGCCCCAGAATGCAGGGTCCTCCAAGGTATAGGAAGGACTCCTGGCTGTGGTCACCCAGAACCCCAGATCTGTGGTGACTGACACATCTGAGGATTGCAGAGTCCCAGGGGCCTTGGGCTGGAGGCCTTGTCCTGCTCTGTGTGGGTTTCTGGACCTGTGGTTGGGGAGCTTGGTGCTGGCTCCTGGAGCTGCAGGGCTGGAGGGGAAGGTGAGGGTTCCAGGGCAGGGCAATGGATGGGGCCAGCTGTGGAGGAGCCAACATGGGGCCAGCCCTTAGGACTTCCAGAGACAGAGCAGGAACTCTTGCAAAAGGAGTTCGTCCCTTCCTTAGCCAGTTCCCAGCTCACATCTTCTGGGAGTTGTTTTGCTCTTGGTAATTGGTGAGAAGTTTGCTTCTAAAAGCCTGCCCAAAACCCCAACGTGGAAGCAGGCAGGGGGCCAGGGCAAATGGAGACTGTTGTTTGAAAACACATTTTCATAGAAACATGTTTAGGTCTGCTCTTTGGACCCTGTGAGTTTGGAATTCGATGCAATCTGAACAGCTAGGAAGAGGTTCACCTTTGCCCTGTGGGTCTAGAGGGGCCCTGGAGGGCAGAGGGGCATCCCGTGCCCTGGAGAGCCAGGGATCCTGGGCAAATGACCCGCATGCTAATCCCAAGCACTTCTTATCTGGGCACAAGGCCGGTCCACTGGGTTCAGCAGGCTGGCGCGGGTTCTGTGCTGTGAGTGCAGTAGGAGGGGCCTCGCCGGCGCCTCCGTGGGCAGTCAGGTTTCAACACCCTTTGCCAAGTGCACAGCCAGTGTAGACGGGCACATGCTGCTGACCTGGATCTGGGCTCTGCCCTCTGGCCCTGAACTCAGCTGAGTCCTCCCAGCCCAAACAGTTGCCGCCCAGTTAGACTGCTTGTTTTCCAGGGAATGAACCGGTGACTTTGCAGAGGAGAGGGAGCAATGCGGTCTCCAGTGTCCCCTTTGCATGGGGTATGGGGCTACCTGGGAAGAAGAGTCCCAATAAAACGTTTCTGAGTGTGTGGCTGCAAGATTGGCCACCAACTTCTTGCTGGGTGATGGCGTGGAGTCCCTTGCCCTGCCAAGCCTCAGTTTCCACACCTGTCGTATGGGGAGAGGACTGGACGGATTCACTCTCTGAAGTTCCATCCTGTGCCTGCATTTCATCGTGGGATTCTTTCTACTGGGTCCCCCTGTAGGAGGGCAGGGTTCAGGAAGTGGCTTCAGAACAGAGGTGTGGGGTTTTGTTTGCAGCCCCTGGAAGTTTGGAGAGAACCCTATTGAAATACGGTTTGGAGAGAACCAAATAGAAAGAGTGGCACAAAGCCGGCAGGAAGGCATGCTCTCAGCTCCAGCACCAGGAGCACCGGCCCACCCCACCGGGCTGTTGCAACTGCCCCGTTACGTAACTTCTCACTTGGAGGCAGAACTGGGAGCAATGTGTGTCCTCAGCCCTGGGGAGCTGAAGTCCTCTCTGTGCGGTACTGGTGGCAGTCTCTGTACCAAGCTGTTTGCCCACGGCCTGTGCCCGCCCCCGGAAACACAGGGCCTGTCC
Organism: Xerus rutilus; assembly: GCA_028644305.1. Lineage (NCBI taxonomy): Eukaryota > Metazoa > Chordata > Mammalia > Rodentia > Sciuridae > Xerus > Xerus rutilus. The sequence goes on from CM053401.1 coordinate 3,548,973, forward strand.
GCGTTTCTTGAGCATCTTTCCCTGGTAGATTCTCCAAGAAGCTGGATCTTGCCAGGGTGGGTGGACTGAGCGCACACTTAGGTTCTGCCCATGCTTAGGTTTGGCACCAGAGGCTCTAAAGTTCATGGTTTGTGATGTGTTCCAGAGCCTCACTGAAATATGGCACAGCCCTGGCCGGAGTGGCCAGGCACGGGCCTTGGGTGCACTGTCCACAGGGGTCCTGTGGCCTCCCACCCACCTGTATCTTAATTGGCAGTTATAAGGCTGATCACTGTATCCAGAGCTCATGAGGCTGTCAAGAGCCGCCTCTGTCAGGGGCCCACAAGGCTCCTCTTCTCCACTCTCACACCCGTACCTGAGGCACACCAGTGCAATCTCCATTTCATGGAAGTGGAGCCTGGAGTTTGGGGAGGTTATGTAACCCACAGAATATTGCCAGGCCAGTGCTGGGGGAGGCAGGAGGCCACCCTGTACCACCTGACTCCAGAGACAGCAATTGTGGCCCTTCCTCCCTCCTGAGTTCCAAAAGTAAGGTAGGCTTGGTGGATCCCACGACTGTGCTAGGGGGTGACTGGGTGTGCCTTTTATGTAACTATGTATTTATTTTCATGTGTATTAGAAAAAAAAATTAGCCCATCAAACCTATGATTTCACTGAGAACAATGTGAAGAAGACTAAGGTTTAAAAAATTGAGACTATTTTGGATTGAATCTAAGAAAAATATTAAATGAAAAGAATTCTAAATCAGAGGATGGCAGACAATCAGGAACATGGAATAAAACTGAGCTCCACACAGGGCCACCTCCATAGCCTTCCCCACCCTAGAGCCTTGGGCTCTGTCGGTACCTCTCCATCAGAGCCCCTTCTCTGGATCCCAGCTTCCTGCATTCCTTCCACAGCCCTTGTCCTGTCTCGGGGGGATTCTTAATAGAATGATCTGCACTTGAGCAAACATGAATCTGTCTTGCTCTTCTCTGTTGAAACCCCTACAGTCTCACATGGTTCTCTCCACCCCAGTGGCCGCCATCTTGGCTAATCCAACGGCTGCGCTTTGAGGAGATCTAGAGCTTTGGAACAATCCTGGCCACTCTGATGTGAATGCTGCTCTCTCTCTCAGGACTTCTGATCAACACTCATGTGGCTTCCCCTCTCTGGCTCCTCCTCCCCTAGACTCCCCAGAGGTCCCCTCCTCTTTGCCTAGCCTCAAAATATCGGTGTTCCTCAGGGATCGGCCTGGATCCTCATTATGTCCTACTCTTAACTCTCTTCCTAGCCAGTCCCCTTGCCTCCCTTGGCATGTGCTGCCAACTGTCATGATAAGTTGCTCACTCTAGCTCTGTGCCATCTTCTGAAATCCGCACCTGTGTATTTGACGGCCTTGGCTGTTCAGGACAAATATCAGGGCTTAGGCCCAGGGGCTTCCTCAGCCCCGTTCCAAATCCGACGCATCCTCTGTGTGTGTCTGGACTCCGTCCGCTTCTCTCTGCCTCTGCACTACCACTCCAGTCTAAGTACCATCAGCTATCATCTTTCAGAGGACAAGCTGTCCCCTGCCATCCACTTGGATACAGCAGACAGCAGTCACTTTGAGACACACACAGAGCACAAACCACCCGGCCTGCCAGGGCCCCTCTCCACCAGCCTCCCATCCTCCGCAGACACAACACGCCTTTTCAGTAGCACCTCTGAGGCTCCCCTGGTTCGACTCCTCATGCGGGACCAAGAATCAGCTGCCTCGAGTCCCTGCTGCCAGCTCCATGCTGGCTGAGTGCTCATTTCCCTTGTACGTCATGACGTCACATATGGAGTCCAGGGCTCCCTGGCAGCTCCGTGGTGTCAGCAGCCCAGGCTCCTTCCCACCTGAGGCTCTGCTGTTCCTGGTGTGAATTCCACGACTCCATCTGGGATTTGTGTCCAGCTCCTGCCATGTCCATGGGAGAGTGAGAAAGGGGGCAGGGGCATGACAAAGAAGCTGGGCCTAGTCCTGCTCACACCCGTCCGCCACACTTCACCCTGTGGCCACCCTGGCTGCCAGTGAGGCTGGGGCACATCATCTGTCCAGGGGAATGTGTGCCCAGGTGACTCTTCGATTACTGTAGGGGGTGGAGAGAAAAGATCTGGAGGGCCACGGGGGTTCCTCCCCGGAAAGGAGAGCTGTCTCGGACCAGAGGAACCTTCTTGAATCTCATTGCCCAGACCTTCCTGTGGGCTGGCCGTGAGGACCAAATGAGATGGCAGATAGGCAGTGCCCAGATCAGGTGTCAATCAGACGTGACAGTCTCCTCCCACCCCTGCCTCCACCCTCGGGTTTGGCATGTGTGGCTCCTGCATCTGAGGCGTGGCTTTTGAACCAGCACTTAGTAGGGCTGAGCCAAGGTGGTTTCGTGGTGTCTCCCTCTTTGCTTTTCCTGTGCTGAGGCTTTGGCACACGAGGACCTTCGGGGCCTCGGGGAGAGGCTGGCAGGGGCAGGCGCAGTCGGTGCGTGGCAAACCGAACCTGTCAATTCCAGAAGCTTTTGGCACATTGTTGCAGCGACTAGATGACTTTGAGAAGTGTCTGCATGTTTTTTCCCCAAGTGCGGTTATTTTTGCCGCTGTGAAATGTTCTGAAATCTGACAGTTTTGTTTTGAGTCTTAGCCCGATGTGAAGATGGAAAGGAACACTGCCTCCCAGTTCTGCGGCACCCGCTTCTCCGGGTCTCCTGAGGACACCCAGATCCTGGCAGAGGTGGCCAAGGAGAAGCCTGGAGACCAAGGTTCCCAGGGGGGAGGGCACAATGAGTCAGGTCCTGGAGACCCTGGATGCACTCAAAGCATGAGAGCCAGGGGCTGGCTTGTCAGTATACAAACACCTACTGTGTGCCAGTCTCATGCACCAAATGTTCCTGAGCACCTACTGTGTGGTGCAGAGCCCTTGGAGGGCTCTCAGCAGAGGACCGTGGTGCTTTGCCATGCTTAGTGGCAGGGAGAAGGTGAGGAGTCTGCTGAGGGCTTGGACCCTGGAAAAGAGAAGATGGCTCTTGCTCAGCCCCAGCTCTTCAGGGCTCTCAGCCTCGGACAAGAGGTGCTGGCACACAGTGGAGGATGGGGAGGTCTGAGTGGCCCCAGTGAGCCAGCATCACAGGACTGGCAGTGTCTGTCTCGCAGCTGCCTCATCCCTTGTCTGGCGCCTCCGTCCTGTTCCCAGGGACCCTGTTCTCCAGGGCTCATCCAGAGACTTCTCTCCTAAAGTGGAGATCCTCCGTGATGTCCTGTAGACCACATCACCACAACTGCCTGAACTGCCCTGGCTCCACACTGCCATCTCCAGGCCCCCACCTTTGTGTGGCACAGGTGTCTATGGGGGCACCCCAAACTTTGTATGTCCCTAATGGACTTTTCCTAGCTCCTCCCTGGCTACTTGGGCTCTGCATGGGTTCTCCACCTCAGGCACTCCTGAACGGCAGCATCTGTGCTGCCTTCTGACAGGGGTTCCTGGACCCTGAGCACACGCTCTAGTGGAAACTGGTGGAGGGCTGGCTTGGCGCGGAGCACTGCACCTGCACAACCCTGTTCCAGTCCCCCAGCTCCCCTGGGAGGCAGCAAGGACTGTGTTCTGCTTCCTTGGAGGACCACGTGGAGACTACCTGAAGGTGCACAGCTCGTCCAGCATTTCCTGAAAAAGCTCGGTCCCCTGCCCACCCCCAGGGGATTCAGGAAGACAGAGCCCCGACAACACTGCTCTGCTGTGTAGCTGCAGTGTTTACACAGCGCGTTTCTGCTTTGCTATGGAGACGGGTGGTGATACAGCCTTTTCCCTGAGAGGTAGACAGAAGGAGGTACTGAGAGCCACACTACAGCTCATTCCTCATTAAAAAGCAAATAACAAAAAAAACAAAATCTAAAAAATATGGCAGAGTTCCCTCCGCCCCCCTCCAACCTGCACTTTGGAACCTACACGTATCAGACACCTGCCACGTTAGCTGGACCCCAGGGTGGCAAGGAGATGAGGGTCCCGGGGCACAGTGAGCAAAGCAGAGAAGGCTCCTTTCTTTCTTTAGTGTGGGCTGGGCAGGGCTGGAGGCAACTCTGTGCCACCCGGGCACAGGTTCCTTCACCTGCTCTATCTTCAGTCACCTTCTACCTGAGAAGCCACATCTGCTCTCAGATCCCCAGAGCAGCGGGTGGAAAGAGGAGCATCAGGTACAGAGCACGCACCCTTTCCTTCTGAGCCTGCTCACATCCATCCCATCCTATCCCCTGGTCAGGAGGCTGCCAGGAAGGCTGGGGACATTGTCCCGGATGATTGGCTCTGCCTACTGAAAACTGAAGGAGTCCTGCCATTGAAGAGGTAAAGGGGGCGTGGAAGGTGTGAGGGACTGGTGCTCTGGGCCACACAGCCTCCTTTGGTCCGCCAACACCCATTCTCTTCTTCCTGGGCTTTGAACACACTCGGCTCCTTTGCATGGGCTGGCCTTGCAGGGAGCCCAGGATCTGTGGGTGGAGCATGGTCCCCTCATGGAGGCCAGAAGCAAGGGCATGAGCAGGAGGCTCTGAATGCTAAAAGGAAAGGGGGTTCTGCTGCCCTCCCAGCAGGGCACAGCTCAGGAGCTGCTCAAGATGCCCTCCCTGGAAGAGGGAAAAAGGGGCAAGCTGCAGCCCTGGTGAGAGCTGAACCCAGCCAGCACCCTGTGCACTGCCCCCATGGCCCCTGTGCAGGCGGCTCAGAGGCCAACCCTTGCACTGCCCTCCCTTGCAGAGCAACAGGTTTGCAGCCAGTGCTTTAGGAAGATGCACTGTGCCTCCCTTGGCCATCTAGCGCCTTCTAGAATGCAGCAGGTTCCAGGCCTGTTGGCATTTGGTTAGTTCCATGTTGTATGTGGCTTCTCAAGATCTTGTCTAGACCTGGAGATTTAGGCTTAAAAACCTCCAGGTCTTTTATTTCCAGGCGTCTGTTCTCAGCCCGCCTTCTCAATGGCAACTACCTTGAAGCTGGACCCAAGGGCTTGAGCGGGAAGCCAGCACCTTATTGAAGCTATAGTGTGGCTCCCCTCATGGAGAAGGCTCACGGCAGGTGCTTGAGGGATGGAGCAGTCCCTTCTTCTGTTGAGACTATTTCCAGTGCCATCTCTGTGGCTCTTCCGTGTCACTTCCCAAGGGGAGCAGGGCAGCTGCACACCCTACCTCCTGGGCTGCCATGCCAGCTCTAGTCCTCTAGGCTGCCAGGTGCATCCGGCTCCCGAGCATCACAGGAGTGTTTTGATGAGGGTTTCCACCGTGCAACAAGACCCAGCCTCCGTCCCTCCTCTGTGTCCTGGGCTCCCAAGGCCTGGGTGATGGATCCCCAACCACAGGGTCTGGCTTTTGCTGTGGCATGCCCAGTCACAGGACAGGGGCTTGGATCCCTCTCAGTAGTAGCTGTAGCTGAAACGTGATGGAATTGTCGCTCTCGTGTAATAGTCTAAACACAAGTAGTTCAGAATGACACAGTGACACCAACACACCAGGAGCCCAGGCGCCATCCAGCCTTTCTGCTGCCCTCAAGGAGGACCCTCGAGCTCATGGTCTAGGATGGCTGCTGCAGGTCCTCGCATCCCATCTGCATTGTGGCTAAGGCCAGAGAAAGGGAAGTGGGGGACAGGTCCCTGCTTCCTCTTTTTAGGCCAAGGTCTGGAATGAGCACACATCAGCCTCCTTCCATCCGACAGTGACAGGGATCCAAGGCTCAAGTTGTGTGTGTGCGTGTGTGTGAGTGCGCATGAGTGGGTACTTCTGTAGTGACACTGCAGGTCTGGCTTTGACTTGCGGCTGCCTGGTGTGAGAGGGGCTGAGCTTGAGGCCAGGTTGCCTGCCCCTCTGTCCAGGGCTTTGGCTCTAGTAGCTCCATAGGCCAAGACCAGGTCCAGAGAGAGAGCTGAGGATTTGGTTCTAACCGTGGCAGGAACAGGGTTCCAGAGCTGCAGTGAGTCTGCAGCTGACCTGCTCTTGGGCTTTGTCTTCATTTGCCTTGAGGCCAGGCTTCCTGCAGTCGGGGCAGTGGGGCCGGCACTGTGCATGGTCAAACAAGGGTCCCAGAGGACTTTGCAGATGTGACCTCGGCTGAGGGTCTTGAGACGGGAAGAGGATCTTGGATCCTCTGATGGGCCCAGCGTTATCACAAGGTTCTTATGAGGCAGAAAGGGAGTCAAGAGTCACGAGGAGGAGATGCGCTGGTAGAAGCAGAGATCCGAGCAAAACGCTCTGCAGGTGGTGGAAGGGGCCGAGTGCCAAGGAGCAAGGGCAGCCTCCACAAAGAACTAGGCCCTGCACCTTTGGCATCAGACCCTTGAGACCACCCTGGACTCCCAACTCCCAGAACAGTGAGACCATGACCCTGGGTGTGTAGTCGGCGAGTGTAGCGATTTGTCACTGCAGCTGCAGGGAGTTCTTCCGTGGAGGCCGAGTGGGCTCGGTGGGCTCAGTCGGCTGAGAAGGGGAAGGTGGAGGCCAGTGGAGCAGATGGGAGGCCCCGGAAGAAAAGCTCAGGCGCAAGTTCAGAAGGTCAAGGGTGGCATGTTTCCCTTCTATGTGGAAGCTGGAGAGGAAAAAGGGAAAGAAGGTGGGTGGGCGGGAATCTCACGAAAACCAAAGGGAGATCAGTAGAGGGAAGGGAGCAGGTGGCGGGAAGAGGGGAGGGAGGAAGGGGGTGCTGGGGAGTGAAGGTGGCCAAACTGTACTATTGTGCTGTGCGACTGTGTAACAACAAATCCCACCACCGTGTACAACTCTAACGCACCAATAAAAGATATTTAAAAAAAATGGAAAGGGAGGGTGGTGAGCCCAGGTGCACAGTAGGTTCCTGCCTGTGGTAAACAGCATGGGGCATGAGGAAGGCTGCTTTGTGGCCAGGCTGGCCAGGAAGCCTGCGGTGTCTTGGAGGGTTCTGAAGTCCCCATGGAGGGGATGTACCTGGCTGGGAAGGGTGGGGAGCCCTTAAGAGTTCCTAAGCAAGAGACACTAACAGGAGGGCAGAGCCCAGGCCCACAGGGGGCCTCCGGCCGGGAAATAGCGGAGTGTCCAGAGGCAACAGGGAGACCTGGTTTATGGGTACTGAGTCTTGTGGTCACAGCGTTGTGCAAGGTTCTCCTGGAATCCCGGGTGTGTCAGGACGTACCAGTGTGTGCAAGGCCATGGAAGGAATCTTGGGTCTGCAAGCCCAGAGCTCCAAGCAGCTAGAGGAAACCAAAGGCAAAAGAATAGAACTTTTATTTTTAAAAAAAAATGCTCTCAGAGACGTGCCCAAGTCCTCATCCAGTTCTCTCTGGTTTTTATTAGGTCAAAGGTGCAAGACTCTTTGAAAACCGACTTGGGAACAGTTGCTGGGAATTTGAAAGCACTGCCTGGCCAAGAGGCACAATGGAAAGCAACGTGTGACCGTGAAAGAGACACATTCAAAATCGCATGTTTTCGTCTCCAGTGTTCGCAGAAACATGCCCGTCAGCGGGGGTGGGCGGCGTGGGGGTGGGAGGCCCGAGGAAGAAGGTTTCTGTGCTCTGCAGAGTTGCCGCCCTGGAAAGCCATGTGTAGACACGTGAATCCAACTGCCCCACGGAGAGTTGCAGATCCTGCGGGGAAGGGAGAGGAAAACATTCTGAATATTGGCAGAATGGTATTTGAATAAACAGTGTGGACAGCTGCTCCTCCCCGCCGGAGCCAAAGAAACTCTGTTGTTGTCCAAGAAGAATTTGCATTTGATGAGGGACCCATTAACTGGGAGCTAAGCTGCCCTGGGACGGCCACCTATGCTGAGCACCCCATGGGACTCCACCTGCAGGCTCTCCCTCTGGCTCCTGGAGCCTGCAAGGTTCCAAGTCGCCCCTAAACCTGGAGATTGTATCCCCCTTACAAGTGACAGTGAAAATTGTTCATGGATGTGGCCAATGTTCCCCTCGTAGCCACTGCCCAGCTTGTACCCTAGGTGAGGGTGGAGAGGTGGGAGGGCCTGGTGCCCCCACATGGCCACTAGGGGTGGCTGAAGGGGAGACCCAGGAGGTCCACCCCAGTTTCTGGTGAAGAGGCATCGAGAACACTGGGGTCGCTGGGTCCCTGACCTGTGTTTAGGTCGGAGCCACACAAAGGGCCCCAGAGGATGCATGAATCAAATTACTTCCTCTGGAGTGATCCAAAGCACGAGGGCCTTGTTTCTCCAGCCTCGGCCAAGTGCCCGCCGATTAATTAGTTTAATTGGTCCTTGCATTAGGCCAAATAGTCAATGTCAAAAGAGAAGCAAAGGATACTTTTTCATTTGGGAAGACAAAAACTGCCCCGTGATGGAGGAGGTGGTAAAAGCCACAAAAGGCCTTCGCTGGAGTTGACTCCAGTGGCCCGGGGATGCGCTGGACCCCATCACTGACCCTGCCGCATACCGAGCAGGCCTGTGGGGAGGACAGCCCCGCTGCAAAGCCCGGCCAGGAACACGCGCCAGCCATGGCGCCACCCAGGCCTCTGCAGAAGCATGGGCTAGTGGAGCTAGTTTTTAGGGCGCTCTGTTCTCTCCCTGAGCACTTTGAACCCTAGTTGCAGGGAAACAAACAGGCCCCACAAGGAGATGCTGTCCCAGCTTGACTGGGCTAGGGCTCTGTGGCCTCCCAAATAGGAGTGCTCGAAAGGGAGCTAAGGCCCTGTGGCTACCACTAAGGCGCACCAGCTCATGTCCAGCAGGTGGAGGGATGGTGGATGAGCCAGACTTCGCCAGGGAAAGCTTAGCCAGCTACATGACCTCGGGCTAGTCACTTGGACGCTCCCAGTGGGCACGTCATCCATCAGGGGTGTGAATCCATGCACACTGGCTACAGCGCCACCTGCTGCAGTGGTTGCACATGGAAGCTCTTTGTCTTAACAGCTTAGAGTGTCACGGGTGAGGGTTAGGTTGCAGTCCCAGAGGAGCTGTGGCCAGTGAATGAATCACAGGAAAGGCTAGAGTGGACCCCGGCACATTTTTAGAATTAAGGAGGGTTGACAGTACAAGGGTTAGGAGAAATGTCTGGGGGACCAAATAAGGTGATTCTCTCAAAACCAAATGGAATCTTTTCTGTTTATATTCTCCCACCCAAGTCAAGGTGGAAAATATTTATCTTTGCTGTTTTACAAACAGTGGCCTCTGGCCAGATGAAGTGGGGCCAGGCACACAGCAGCGTGGTCCATGGGGCTCGGAAGGCAAAGGAGGGTGTTCCACCATGAGCACTGCCCGTGGTGCCCGGCCGCCGTGGAGAATTGGCGGCCAGGGGCCGTCTTTCTTTGTTTATCATTGTTGGTTTATTTTTCACCTTTTGAAAAACTTATGGGAAAACATGCATTATAAAAATTACCATTGCAACAATTTTTAAGGGTTCATTTCACTCACGATGGGCAGCCATCTTCACCATCCACCTCCAAAATCTTCCCATCTCCCCAGACTAAAGCTCCACATGTGCTGGAGACCCCTCCCCAGGTCCCGGCCAGCTCCAGTCTACTTTCTGTCTCTGCACTTGGCCACCCCAGGACCTCACAGGAGTGCAGCATTTGTCCCTTGGCATCTGCCTTTTGCACTTAGCATGAGTGTCCTCAAGCTTTGGCTCTGTTGAAGCAGGTGCCAGGATTTCCTTCCACTTAGAGGAGGAATGATATCCTGAGGGTATTTGCATTTTATTCTGTGGGGTGTTGATTGAGGGGAATTCAGAGAGAGAGAGAGAGGAAGGGGTCAGTCCTGGCCCAGCTGCTGTGAAGGCCCATGGGTATGTCCAGGCAACCTGCCCTGCTCAGTGACTCAGTGAGGGAGGTTGACTGTGGAAGAGGGTCGAGGGAGCCCTTGAAATCGCAGTAGCTGGAAATGGAATGCCCCAGCATTGGGACTAAGGTACCAGAGTGAGGTACTTCCCTTGGGCACAAAATTAACAGAGTACCCCCAAACTCACTAATCCAGACACACTGTATTTTACTGCAACCATTTTTTTAAAGTAATGCAAACAATCTAGGGTGACTAGAAATCAGCGTTTTAAATAAAGACAGCATCAGTGCAGTGGTTTCCACCTTTGCCCAGCTCTGACGTGGCTTGGCATGGCACTGGTCTCACCTTTCTTAAAAGTGTTAATTATTTTTCATCGTGAATTTTTTTGTGTTACTTTTGTATTAAATTGTGGTAAAATATGCATCACATAAAATTTCCATTTTAATCATTTAAGGTGTACACTGCATATATTTACAATGCTGTATGGCCATCACCACTGTTTCCAGAACTTTTCCATCGCCCCAAACTGAGACTATGTTCCTACCAGTAGCTCCCCACTACCCTCCACCTGGGCTCTGGAATCTCTGTTCTGCTTTCTGTCTCTAGAATTTGGTGCCTGGGGTATATTGTGAAAGTACAATGTGCGGCATTTGTCCTTTAGTGCCTGTTTTTTTTCAATGGGCCTGGTGTCCTCCAGGGTCATCCACGTAGAGCATGTGACAGGGTCTCTCTCTTTCCTCTTCTGTGGCTCAGTAAGGACTCCGGGTGGGGCTAGACCACACTTTGTTGGTGCACTCACCTGTGGGTGAACTTCCAGGCTCTTTGTAACTTTTAGGTATTGTGAATAAGAATTCCATGAACATGGCTTTGCAAGTGTTTGTTTCAGTCCTTGATTTGGATCCTTCTGGGTTTATGCGTGGACATGGAATTGCTGGCAGATGTGGAAAATTAAAGATTTACGTTTTTGAGGAAGCTCCAAACAGTGGCCACACCCATTTCCACTCCCAGGGGGTTTTTCACCCGCTTGCCAGCACTGGCTCCAGACTTCTATTATAGCGCCCCAAGTGGCAGGGAGTGGTATTGCATAGTGGTTCTGACAGCGCTTCTCCAAGGACTCTTGATACTAATCAACTTTTTGTGGACTTACTGGTCCCATGAGTAACCTCTTCGGAGAAATGCCTATTAAAGTCCTCTGCCTGTTTTTGAACTGCATTGTCGATTTATCTATTTTTGTGGAGTGGTATTTGCATGGCTTAAATTTTTTTAAAAATTTATTTTTTAGAGTAGTTTTAGGTTCACAACAAAATCAACAGCACACTACAGAGAGCCCCCACAGACTCCGTCCTCACCTGCATGCAGCCTCCCGACTACTCCCACCCCCGAGCGGCAATTTGTTAGAGCTGATGCCTTTATTGACACCCAGGGTCCGCAGTTCACATCAGGGTTCATTCTTGGTGTTCATTCTGTAGATTTGGACAAATATTTAATAATGTAACTCACCATTTCTGAATTACATTTTTTTACATTGTTGGAGGTGGAACTTTAGGGACAGTTGCCAACATGGTGCGGAGGACAAGGATGCCCAGGAGAGGCTGAGGCCAAGGACACAGGCTTCTCAGGGGGCTCAGGAACATGTGCCAAGCCCCTGGAGATCCCCCCAGGAACTGGATCCAGAAACAAGGTGATGTGCATCTGGCCTGCAGACCTGGTGTGTCCACGCCACCTAGAGTGGCCATTCTGTTGGGAAGGCCTGTCCTCATGATTTCCTAGTACTCTTTTCCCATGGCCTGAGGTCCCTTCCTGTATCCAAGGCAGAGAGTGGCTCATCCTTGACACAGCAGTGCCCAAAGGAGGTGGTAGAGCTGTTTTCCCTTTCTAAGAAGCCGAGAGACCTTGGCAGACTCTGCCGCGGCCCAGCGCTAGGAGTGCCGAGCTTTGACCAGCCACTGGTGTGGTCCTGCTGCTCAGCCTCCTGGACAGCATGTTAAGAGCTGTGGTTGCAGGTCATGAATAATCATTAGCTGGGCCTAGTCCTCAGAGATAGGAGCACTCTCCCCGAGGTCCAGCTGAATCACCACACCATTCCTGACACATGTGAGGGCCTGAGGATCTTTGAGAACTGTGTGTAGGGTCCAGAGGACAGGCACTCCCCATCCAACACGTGAGGCTGCTGCCTCTCCAGGGGAATAGCCAATGGGACAACACACTGCTCGGGACCCTGAGAGCCCAATTCTTGCTTCCAGTGAGCAGCCCTGGTGGGTCAGCAGCTCCGGCACTAGATCATATGTGTTCTAGGGGTCTTTTTCTTTCTCGGAAGGACCCAGGCTCTGGTGAACAGTGCAGCCACCTCTATCTGGAAGACCCCCATGATTCCACAGATTTGAGTAAACTTCAAACCTTTGAGGGAGGCCCCCTCTTGCCGGGCCCCCAGCAACATGTGCAGATCAGTCAGGATCTCAGTGGCACGTGACAGAAGACTCCCTGGGTTTGGGACAGCCTAAAGAACACTGCAGTGGCTGACCTCACTACTTTTCTTCCACCCCCAGAGTCAGACTTCCTTCCCTTGGTTCTGCCAATGACTTCCATGTGGCAGATCCCCAGGCTGTTGCTCCTGTCTCCTTCCTCCTGACCTCCACACTCCCTAGCTGTGGCTCCACCCTTCACTTAGCCCCTCCTGCCCCTCCGCCCCCTCCGCCTGTCACTGCCTCTCTGCCTCCTCCAAGGGGCCTGCCCTCCCCACCTCTCCATGCTGATCTGTCCTTTTGCTGGATTCTTTCTTTTCTATCCTACTCTCCCTCTGAATTTATATCTCTGGCCTCGAGCCCTCCACAAACTCAGGACTTCCATATTTAAGTTCCAACTCGACATTTCCACCTGGATGCCTCATAGACATTTAAACTCACTTGTCCAAATGGATTTCCCAACAGCCCTGGACCTGCTGCTCCTGAGGACAGTCCCACCTCAATGAATGGCAATTATATCTCTAGTTCCTAAAACTCCAAGCATTCCATCATGATTTTCTCCCCTTACATCCAATCTTCCAGGAATTCCTGTAGCATCTACATTCAAAATATAGTTGTTCCTCAATGACCATGAGGGGTTGGCTCCAGGACCCCATGCAGGTATCCAAATCCAGGGATGCTCAGGTTCTTTATGTGAAATGGCATAGTATTTGCACACAACCTAGGCAGACCTCCTGTGTAGTTTAAATCATGTTTAGATGGCTCATAACACTCTACACAATGCAAAGACGCTACTGTATTGTTTAGGGAATAATGACAAGGAAGAAACGTCTGTACATATTTATCAGTTTTCTTCCCAAATATTTTCACCTTGTAGTTGATTGAATCTATGGATGAAGAACTCAGAGACAGAGGGTCCACTGTTCCAGAATCCCACCACTAGGCTCCTGAATGGCTACAATAGCCTCCTAACAGGTCTCCTGGCTTCTGATCTTGTGCTCTTTCATGTTTGGTCAGATTATGTCCTGTGATGCAACAGACGTTTGTTCTCAACTCTGATGGAGGCCTGGAGACTGGGCTGAGCCTGGTTCTTCCCCAGACCAGAGAGGTGAAGCTGCTGCCCTCAGACATTATCAAAGGCTCAGCACTCTGACCAGAGATGGAAGGGAGGCCCAGCAGCTCTGGTCTTCCTGGCCTTCCGCCTTCCATAGGCTGCTGTGTGGGAGCGGGGATGGGAGCTGAGCAGAGACTGAGGTCTGTCCAAGGTTACTGGAAGCTGTGGGTCAGGGTGACAAAAAGGGAGGAATCTCTTCAGCAGAGGAAGCAGAGAGGTCCCCTGGGATCTTTGCTGAGCAGAGAGCATGCGTGCACAGGGTTGAACCGCTCTGGTCTCTGCAGGCGGGCTCCGCCATTCATGGAGCACACAGAGATGGCATCCCTGCAGTTCTCACCAGCTGGAGGGGAGAGTGACTCTCGGCCACTCAGTAGGCACGGAGGGGCCATGCTGTAGTAGTGCGTCTGGACTGCCCGAGGCAATGGCTGCTCCAGACCTGCCTTGACCAAACTGAAGTCAACCCTGGAAAGTGTCCCAGTGAATCGGAAGCAGCTGAGCCGCCAACCAGGATAAAGCCCAGTGCTTCTCAGAAGAGGACAGTGAAACCCAGACCCTCAGCAGTGAAATATCTGTGATGTCCAGCATGCAGTCAAAGGGCAGTCTCCAAGAGGCCAGAAAATGAGACCCGTGGCTGGCAGAACAGCCGGTCAACAACAGACCAAAAGGTGGCGGAAGTCACAGAGATTCCAGAAAGCAAAGCTGAAGTGACTCTGATGGCAGCATCCTCATGTTTACATGAGAACGTGGGCGCAGAGAGGAAAGGAGCCCATGGCGACCAAATGAAACACTGGAGCTGCTTCTGAAATGAAAATTCCCCAGGGGAGCTCGCAGCTGATTAGAACATCAATGAACTTGAAAACACGGCTGTAGAGATCATCCAAAAAGATACAGAGATGCTCAGTGACCCAGGGGCAACATCAAGAGGCTGGAGGTGCATGAAACTGAGGTCCCTGTGGGGTGTGGGGCTCCGTGTTTTAAGATATAATGGCTGAAACATTTCCAAATTGGATGACAACTATAAATCTATAAACACAAGTTCAACGAGGACCAACCAGGATAAGCAAAGAAAAATCACACAAAGACATAATCAATCTTCTGAAACCAACATTAAAGAGAGAATTCTAAAAGAAGCCAGAAGAATTGCATTAGAGTGACAGAGGCATGGCTTCTGGAAACGAGGCAGCCGAAGTCAGTGGGCTCCGATCCCGAGAGAAGTGAGAGACTGCGGACCTAGAACTGTGCACCCTTCAGAAGGAACCTAAAAAGAACACAAAATGAAGACTCCACCAGACTTGCAAACCAGACCATGTTAAGGAGGGTTATGCAGAAGGAAATAATGCCAGATAGAAAGTTAAATCTACGGAAAAGGAGTAGGAATGGCAAATACGTAGATAAATGTAAAAAAAGATAACTTCTAGGAAGCAAATGAAAGTCCACTTCAAAAATGATGAGTTCTAATAGCTACTGTGGTCTTTTGGTGTTTGTGAATGTTATTAACAAAGAAAAACTTGATTAGATATATTCAAATTATAGATGGGATACACAATACATGCTCATTTCAGTCAATTACAAGTTAATAATAATAATAAGCCCTTGAATTTACTCCCTGAAGGAAACAATATCTGCTATATACTCTTCTGCAATTTTGTATATTAAATATAAAAATAGACAAACATGTGAAATACAAATTGGTTTTTACTCAAAATGTTTTGCATCATTGTGCCGCATGCATTGAAGAACATTAAAAGACTATTCTCAGCTTTCAATTTCCTTAAAAGACAATTAACTGTTGAGAACAAAATATCCACAATGTACCTAGAAGTTTATTTCACATGAAAAGTAACATCTGCGGTGACAATAGCACAAGGCACCGGGGAAAGGCAGGTGTCCTAGGACTCCCACGGCAAGCGTGGGGTGGACAGAGCCATCTGAAGGCAGACTGGGGTGGGCTGTGTGCAGGCATTAGATCATGAGGTAACCCCTAAAATTAGAACAAAGGAGATATGGTTCACTAGATGTTAGTGAGGAGAAAAGAATATTTAAAAGTAATTAATTCTGAAGAAAGGAGGAATAAAGGAAGAGGGAACAAAGAAGCAATGGTACCAATAGGAAACACATAGCAAGATGGGGGACTTAAACCCAAAGGTACTGATTAACTCTGGTAAACACAAAGGTCTAAACACTCCAGTATGAGGAAGAGACTGTGACCCTGGAGAACAAAGCAAGGTCCACCTGTGTGTTGTCTATAAGAAGATCACCTTAGATGTACAAAAATCAATCAGAGGTGCATTGCTAGCTGAGTACAGTGGCATTGGATAGTGAAATAAACAGTGATACCATATCACCAACAAACTGCATAATTAAAAACCTGTAGGGATCATGTGATACTAGAAGCACTGAAACCAATTGGAAAAAACTCACAATGACTCACACTGGAAAATTTGATGAACAAAATGAAAAATGATAATATTGGATTCTAACCCAAAGAATAAGATAAATATTGGTCCACAATGATATAAGTAGATGATAGAATGAATAAATAATTGGGAGAAAAGGAATAATACTGCAGCACAGAAGAATTCTATTAGTAAATGGATAAATGAGGAAGGAAATAGAAAATCGCCATTAAAAGTCCACAACAATAATCGCCGGAGGCAAGCTGCCCCTAGGGGTGCTGAAATCAGTGGACAGGAGCTTAAGAACAAAGAGAATTTTGCACAAAGTATCCCCCTCACAAATAATCACTAATTAAAAAGAGCAAAACAGTCTGCTGCTGCTGTGAGGGGACTCAGCAGATGCCACCCTTACCTAGTCACAAAGACTCCCACAGCAGAGAGAAGACTGGGGCCCAGGAGCCCCTGGCGGTGGCGGTGCTCGGGTATTCTCTGAGATGCACAATCTCAAGCCCTCTTGGGAGAGCACTGGGTTAGACTAGCTGAGGAGCATCCTACGGGACACCTGCCACCACTCTTCAAAACATCAGGTCCTGAAAGAGGGAAATGCAGAGCTACCATCGATCACAGGTTAAGTAGACGTGGCAGTTAAATTCAATGTGCGATCCTGGATTGGATCCTGGATGTGGAAAATATCATCAATGGAAGAGCCAGTAAAATCCCAGTCATGTCGGTAATTGATAGTGTTGATAGTTCATGTCTTATTTCCATAACTCTATCGGGGCCATGTAAGATGCTAGCATCAGGGCAGGCTGGGTGGAGGGCTCATATAATCCTCTGTATGATTCATAGAACTTCTGATATTTTAAAAAATTATCTCAAAGTCAAAAGAGTTGTAAAAACAATACCACTTATGCTGGCATAAAATATGTAGATGCTAAAGGATAAATTTCACAAACCTTTGTGAGACTTGTACCTAATACCTGCAAAGCACTTTGATGGGAACCAAAAGTGGCTCACAGAAGCGGAGAGGCCATCCCACAGACCTGGGGTGGCATGGCCAGGTGCCACCCTACCCTCACGGAGCTGTAGGCTCCACTGAAGCCCATTAGGACTGCGTCTATCTTTTTGTAGAAATTGATGAACTGATTTTAAAATTTGTATAGAAGTGCAGTAGGCAGAGCACAGCAAAAATAATTGGAAAAGAACAAAATGAGAGTATTCACACTATTCCATTTTAAGAACCACTGTAAAACTCTAGTGGTTGAGCAGGGTAGTATCAGGGTAAGGATTGATCAACATAGCTGAACACAGAGCGTGGAAAGAGACGCACATACACATGGCTCTGTGTGGATACTCCGTTGTTTTTGCAAAGGAGCCAACCTAAATTATTGGGAAAAGTAAAAGTCTTTGACACAAATGGTATTGGCATACTTGGATATCCATGCATACATTTACAAAAATGCATTTATGTACACAGCTGAGTTACACATAAAATTAACATAAAATATAAACTACTAAAACATATTACATTATTGTCATAAAAATGATATTAATCATATCTGTATTATAAACAAGACCATACTCACATTAACAATATATTAAGTTATTACTAAAATAAGTAGGATTTCTATAAATACAACATTTATCTAGAAGTTGTATAAAAATATAAACCTCAATCTCTTCCTTATACAATAGAGAAAAATTAAGTTAAATAGATCATGGACCTACACACAGAATTCCTAACTGTAAAACTTCTAGAGAATATATTCATGACCTTGGAGTAGACATAGGTTTCTTAATAGAACTCAAAACCCAATAACACATATAAGTAAAAATTGACAAAGACAGGTATTATCAAAATAGACAAAGTCTACCTTCTGAAAGACAGGTTAAGAAAATGACATGCCCCAGACTAGGAGAAGAATTTTCATTCATACAGCTGGTAAAGACTTTCGGATTATATTAAAATTTTTACAATTCAATAACAATAAGGTCTTCAAAGCAGGGTGTGGAGACGTGTGCCCGGAGTCTCCGCCTCAAGAGGCTGAGTTAGGAGGACATTTGAGCCCAGCAGCATGGGCAGCTGGGCCACACAGCAGAACCCATGCCAAAACAAACAAACAAACAAGGGAACCCAAAAACTAGAAACTTGCACACACAGTAGGACAGATACTTCCCAAATGCAGATTTACAAGTAGCCCATAGGCAATGCTCAGACTCTGCCTCCTCGGTGAGGCCTCCCCTGACCTTCAACACTGGAGGCTGCCCAGCCTGTCCTAGCCACGCCCATGCCTTTATACCCCTTATTCTGTTCTCTTCATTTTCCACAGCACTCTCCCCTCTTCACACCCTGTAAGGCAAAAAAGGCCTTATACAAAAATGGTATGAAGTGAAGTTCCAAATACTTGTGGAGTTAAACTCATGGGTATAACTGTCAGGAGAACCGACTTTTCTCTACCAAGATCCCAGGTAGAGACTGACAAGTCTGCTTGTTCTGTTTGCCAGTTTTATCAGTCAGCATAGCTTCAGTAACAAGCAATCTCTCTCTGGGGCGAAGTCCAACAGAGGCTTACTTCTGCCTCTTGCACCTCTTGCAAGGTTTGCTGGGGCCCAGAGCAACTGTCCCGGCCCAGGTCTTCCATGGGGCACGAGCCAGGTGGCAACCCAGCTGTGTGTCTTGGTGCTGGGCCTCCACTGGCACTGAGGCCAGGAGACAGCCAGCGGTCTGGCACTAGTGGTGAATCGCTTTGGTCTAGAAGTGATTCACATCTCTCTCTCTCAGAACCCTATGGCCAGAGCCAGTCTCAAGCCAGGCTCACTTCAGGGAGGTGACAACGGTCCAGTTGTGGCCTGGAGGAGGACAAGCATGGAGAACGGGGGTGCGTCCGAAGAGCCCACTGCATGGGAGGGTGGGTTTGCTCTTAGCCCTTCCCCTGGACTCGGGCGAGGGTACTGGTTCCAACATCCCCCTTTGCACATGCTTACGGCCACCTCTCTGGACTTGGGAAGCCATTGAAGTCCCTGAGGACCACCTGTGGCCTCTGGGTGACTTCAGGTCAGGCCCAGCGCCATCCCTCTCATTTTCAGCTCTCCGCTCCTTCCGGTCCCTGGGTAGCTCCTTGAGTTCTTGCATCTCAAAACTGATGCTCATTGTATTTTAGGTAGTGTCTGTAGGCATTTAGTTTCAGGAGGTAATATTATTATTACTATCCATACTTTATAGAGAAGGAAGGAAGGAAGAAAGCTTTAGTGACTTGCCCAAGCCATGCACTGGGGACACCTGGTAATTTTGCTTCTCGGCCAAGCTTGTCCAGCTCCAGTCCCTTCCTCAGGAAAGAAAGGGATCATGTCTGACCTGCAACTGTGGAGCAGGCTTCCCTGAGAGG
Source organism: Xerus rutilus (assembly GCA_028644305.1). Taxonomy (NCBI): domain Eukaryota; kingdom Metazoa; phylum Chordata; class Mammalia; order Rodentia; family Sciuridae; genus Xerus; species Xerus rutilus. The sequence goes on from CM053401.1 coordinate 3,568,055, forward strand.
GTAACATTTGACCTGGCCTGGAAGGCTAAGCGGTGGGCCAATGAGAGGGCGTGGTGCAGGGCCTGGCCTGTGCAAAGGCCTGGGGGTGTGAAAAGTACAGATATATGTTAGCCACTCAATAAATATTTGCTGAATAAATGAATAAGTAAATAGCCCATGAAAAGGTCTAGAGGATGAGCAAGGCCGCTGGCCGAGTGAGTCAGTCTCCGGCAATGGCTTGCGTCCGACTCGCTGTTTCCCTACCTGCTCTTGCCTAATTTCCTGAGCTAAACAAACTGGGAGGAATTTGTGGGAATGCCAGGGAATGAGTCTCTCTTCCAGTCGGAGCAGCAATTGCAGTTACCTAAAATTACAAGCCTGTCTGATCTCATTAGCTGAACAAGCCTCAGAGAGGTCCCAAGGTGGAGGGCTGTGTCCGGCTCCAGCCCCTGCGGAGATCCTCTGGCAGTCAGAGGCCTGTGGAGTTGGCTCCACTGGGCCTGGTCCCCCAGCATGCCTGGGGAGGAGAGAGCAGTCGGAGGGAAGTTCCGAGCTGGTCCTGGACTTCAGTCAAATCCCCTTCCTTTATAACCACCCGGCCTCGCGTTTATTAGCATGAGTGAACCGGAGCCAGGGACCTGGAGGAAGGATCGGATGACCTGCAAGGCCCACCAAGGCAAGCATGGAGGAGCCTAGCAGACCATGTGGGGGCACCAAGCGATGGGACCACAGAGCACTGAGGGTGTGGGCAGGGGCCCTGCCCTCCCTAGGGACTGTGAAACCCCAGGTGATGAGACACCCAAGAGATCCAAGCTTGGAAGAGGATGAACCAGGAAGTCTGGTTTGCAAAATGGAGCCAAGGCTGGCTCTCAGGAACCTTTGAAAGGCAGAAATCCCGTTGCTTGCTCCAAGGGCCAGGATGTTTCGCAAGACTAGCTCTTCTGTATTGATCCCCTCCCGGGCCAGGTTGGAATTAATTCCCTGACACCCATTAGCTTGAGCAATCCTCGTAAAAGTGCTGCGGAGCAGGTATCATTATCCCTGTTTTCAGATGAGGGATCGAAGATGTTGAGTAACTTGCCCTAGGTCACCGAGCCGGTAAATGTAGCCTGGGGACCCGGCTTGTCTGGGAGGCACGCAGGCCCAGTGCAGGAGTGTCTGCCTCAACATGATACTTTAGAGGCCTGAGAACATATATGCAACTTTGCCTAAAGCAGAAAAAAAAATTGTTGAAGTAATTGAAGGTGGGAGGGGCCCTGAAAGTCCCAGTGCGTCTCTGAGGGATCCTAACGGCCCAAACCCTTCCGGGCCTGGGCTCTGGGAAGGTGGTGGCAAGATGACTCCCAGGTGGGTGAACAATGACAGGCTCCTGCAGGGGACATCAGACGTCAAACACGATCATGGAACGAGTGCTATCACGGAGCCACCCTGCAGAGCAGCACAGTCCCTGCACCTGTGACATGGCCTGTGCCAGGCTCGCAGCCCGCCCCCGAGTCAGCGCTGTGCCTGCCCTGTGTCTGTCCCTGCCAGGCTGGGGATCTGCAGGCCCAGGCTGTCTGTCTCTCCATTCTGGCCATGCCTGTAAGACGCTTAGGCAGGGAGAGAGCGTGTTGGTTGGGTGAGGAACTCAGGTCTGCTGTGGAGTCCTGGTTTATCACCTTGGCCGTTGCTGATAGAGACCGCCAGCTCAGCCTCCACCCCTCATGTGCAAGGTGGGGGTGATTCTGCCTACTGTGGCACCTACATGGTGCTCACAGGTGCCATGAGCAGCCTGGCTGGCTCACCATCCACACCCAGACCTCGAGTGGACCAGGGACAGCCAGGGATGCAGCAGAGGAGTCATCTACAGGTCCCAGTTCAATGCATCTGTGGAGGGATAGACTGGCTACAGCTGGAGGTGGGGTTGGGGACCAGGGCTTCTTTCTAAAGACAGGACTGCCTGGGAAATGCATGAGCAATAGAAGACTCTACTCTCCTTGCTTGTTCAGTCACAGCACTTTATTTGGGAATAATTAGACTTACAGAAAAGTTGCAGAGATAGAACAGAGAGTTCCAGTATGCTCCCCGCCTGGTTTCCCCGTTAGCCATCCCACATTACTGGGGTATCTTGGCCAATGCGAAGGCACTGACACTGGGCCATGCTTACTAACTTGACCACAGACTTTATTTGGATTTTACATTTCCCATTAACATTGCTGCCTACTCAGGATCCATGCCAGGGTACCCACTGTATGTGCTTGCCCTGTCTCTCCAGGCGCCTCTGGTCTCTCTGTTCGATAACTGCTCTGGCCCAAAGCTAGATGGGAAAGGTGAGTTAAGTTTTGGCTGCAGGCAGCTGGTGGGCTGGGGCGTCCATCGGATGCAGGCATACCCTCCACCACCAGCCGGAGCTGGGCATGCTGGTCAGAAGCAGGCATAGATGGCTTTGGAATTGTTTTGAAAAAGTGTGTGTGTGTGTGTGTGTGTGTGTGTGTGTGTGGAGGGGGGTCTGATTGAAAACTCAGCTCGAATAATAACATACAGTACTATATTTTGATGGGATAATTGTTTTATATTTATAAAGATTCTTAATTATCTCCAGCAAATGCATTTAGCTCACTTGGTAATTGAATTAAGGAAAATGTCTTTTCAAGCATTGTGTGTCATTGCTATAATCAAAAAGAAGAAAGAATAACTTTAAAGTACTTCCCTCCATGACCTAGACAAACTCGTTATTACCAGAAGCTGAGTAATTCCATCAAGGCCCCAGTTGGCTCCAAGAGAACATGCATTCTGAAAACGTTGAATTGAAATTGCCTGAGACAACGATGGAAATTTCCTTTCTTTGGGAAGTCTGACTCCCATTTGGAGTGAATCCTTCCCTCTCAATGCCCTGCAACTGCCACCTATTGTGATGGCTTCATTTCTAGAACATTGGTAGGGACAGTCCTTGTCAGGACTGGGACATGGGGGTGACTTGCAGCATCGGGGGCACCCAGCCTCAATGCCTTGAGGCTTGTGGGGCTGCTCTGGGGTGAACTGGGGTGATGAGAGGAATTCAGATAGGCCCTGAACTTTGAAGAAAAATCAATATTCACCAGGAGTTAATTGTATCATAAATGTCTCTGGCTGCACTGCCATGTCAGGTCCCATAGGGCCCCGGGTGAGCTCTGCAGATTAGAGAGTGCCTTAGCCCTGCTCTTCAGGCCTAGGAGGTCACAGAGAGCACAGGAGCAACCCTGTGCTGGGCTAGATTCCTTATGGTATGAAACCACTCCAGAGACCCAACCTGGGGTGCAGGGGCGGCTCCCTTATTCTTGTGGAGGTGCATGGATTCAGCAAATAGTCACTGAGTGTCCACTCTGCCCAGGTGCTGAATGGGCTCTGGTGACTTGGTGGAGCCTAGCCAGCCCAGCAGCTGCATGCAGGGAGTGCACAGGCCATTGTGGAGGTCAGTGTTGAAGGGTATATGAGACTCGGGTCAGTATAGGCTGAGGAGTGTTCTCCACTAAAGCAGTGAACAGGGGTGAGGGGCACAGGGCCCTTGCCAGCAGTCTGCAGTTCGTGGTGGCCCCAGGTAGCCCTGGACCTGCTCCAGGGGCGGCTTCCCTCACAGCCCCGTGTTGCTCCCCTACCTTCCTGGCTTTTCTTCTTCCTTCCTCCTCTCCCTATCTTCTAATCAAGCCAATTCCTACATGTCCCTGTGCTTGTGGGGTACAAAGGGACACTGGAGTGCTCTGCCACCATCTTCCCCATCTTCTTTCATAGACACTCAGAACTGACAGGTTTTGTGCCAGCTGCCTTGAGTGGGGGCACCCAGGGCCATCTGCTAATGCAGAATGGGTAATCCAGCCTGGGCTTCAGTCCTGGTCCATCCCTGATCAGTGTATGTCCCTCAGCAAGTCCTTTAACATCCGTGTACTGGTTTTGTCCCTTGTACCCTGGAGCCTATTGGTGCTCTGCACATGCCCTTGGAGGGGCCATCAACTGAGTTCCACAGTCCCAGTTCTGACTGCCTGATGGGACAGCTCCTGATACCCAGCCAGGCAGGGAGCACAAAGGGGTTGTAACTCACATAATGACAGAGAGATGTCGGAGCCACTGCTCATAATGATGGCTTCAAAGGGCAGCTCCTGCACGGGAGCCTTGTTACCTGATTTTATAGAATTCCACATCCTTTGGGATCTTGGATTACAAAACAGGCCCTGAGAAGTCATGCACTCCATTAACGTTGGAGAATCGGCTTAAATTTTTACCCAGAGAAGTTTTCAAAATGTAACGTGTTAGTCACCCGCACGCATTGCGAAACCAAAGAAATATCTCCAAAGTGCTGGCCTTGACAATGCAATCCGGCAAGGCTTAGGGAGGAGTAAAAATAACGCTTCTCTGCATCTCCATCTCCAGGGGCAGGAGAGGCCCCACCCTCCCCAAGCCCACAGGTGGTTGGTTTGTGTGCCAAGGGCTCTTCAGCCTGAGCCAGGCTCTCCTCTCCAACCCCTCCCAGTGCCAGCCCAGGTCCTGCCTGCCCTCAGGAGGCTGAGCTCATCCAAGGGTGGCAGCGAGAGAAAGACTGGGGAGTGAGGCTTCAGGTTGGGGTCTGGATCTGCACAGAGATCTGGGAGACTCCTGGACCCCGCTGTGCAGAAAGAGGCTGGGGACTGGGCCCCAGGTGGCCCCAGGGACCATAAGCCCCCAGGCAGCCTCAAAGGGTTGTTCTGTGGCAGGAGCTGTGTCCAGGATGACAGAGGGGAGGCAGCCACTGGACCTTTCCCCTTGCAGCTGTACAGCGAGCTTGGTTTTTCTAAACACAACAAGCCCGCATCTCCCCACTGAGTTACAAGCCCGCAGGTGGCTTGGTGAACATGTAGTTTCTGGATGTGACATGAAAGTCAGCATTTGCATGCTCTTGGTCTGGCTTCCCTGGGTTTGTTTTTCTTCCTCTGACAATCCTGAAGTAGTCCCAGTCGTGTTTATGTTGAGGAAGAAGGCATGGAAGCGGAGTGCCGGGGCACCAGGGTCCATCAGACCCCACCTCCACTGTCCTCCCAAGAGGGACCAGCTGCAAGGCCCCTGCGTGTGCCTTCTGACCCCAGGCCTGTGAAGCCTGCTCCCACAGCTCCATGGCCAAGGTCCTGAGTCACCTACAAGTAGCTCATTGCAGAGGCATCAGCCCCAGCCTGGCTTCCAGAACACCTGCCCACCCATCCCCACAGGGCTCTGTGGGTGGTACCAAGTGTATCTCAGCTCCACCCCGACTGCTTCTGCCCAGCGAGAACTCAGCTCTGGGGTCTGCAGAGGGCTTGTGATGATTCCCAGGCTGCGGATGAGGAAACCAAGGCTTGGCGGCAAGTTGCTGGCCCAAGGCTACACGGGCAGCGCAGGCAGAGCTGGGTTGACAACCATCACTTTTCACTGTGCCCCTTCCTCCTCCAACTGTATGGCTGTCTTTACTTGTCACAGTGACACCCAGCTCCCCAGAGCCTCCCCGACCACGTCCAAGGCTCACAGCCTGTCTCCCTCCTGGCTTGAGTGATATGCCCCCTACTTGTTCCTCTGCTGCTTCCTGGCACTGCCCTGGAGTTGTCCTGCCCTGCCTGCCTGCCTAGGCTGCTGACTCCAAGGGGACAAGGACCGCGGGCTGGCTGCCCCCGAGCCTGGCCCAGGGCAGCCATGTAGCTGACTCTCAAGCGAGCTCCACAAGCGGGTGGTTTGTTTTCATTCCCTGAGATTGGCTTTCCACGTGTCTGGGCACAGGAGGATAGAGCCTTCCCTGCCTCCAGCTCCTTGGCTGGTCAGCATTTCAAATGATATTGTTTCATATTAAATTATTTTAAATTCCATGGACCCTGGTTTCACAATCAAATAATTCGATCTTGTTTACAAATGGAATTTTTACTTTTTGACAGATTCTAGCTTTGCTGGGCTGGATGGTCAGTGACAGTGTGTCCTCTCATGCCCCCAGGCGATCTCTGCTGCCTTCCCCAGGATGCCATGGAGTCTGGGAACTATCCCAGGAGTGGGAGGCCAGTGGGCTGTGAGCACCCTGTTTGGATGAGACGACCTCACCACGGGCACCTAGGCTGAGCTGCTTTCTCCTGCCTCTTATCTTCCAGCTCCGGCCATGAGAAACCCCTCAAACAGAAAACAACTGGAAGAACCTTTGATACCTGTCATTCCAATGCCCCTTTTTACAGGTTGGGACACTAACAGGTAAGAACTGGTCCCTGTGGCAGAGGTGAGGACCCAATGCCAGAGCCTCAGACGCCTCCTCCAGGGTCTCCCTCCGTCCCTGGCTTCACCAAACCCCAGCATGCCCTGCTTTCTGCCCTGAGCAAGGGAGACGGGATGTGGAAAACGCAACCTCTGCTTGACCTCAAGAGGCTTATCATCCCAGTGTGGAGATGATGGACAGTGGACAAGGGACAAAAAGAGGCTGCAGGATCAGGCAGTGGCCTCAGGGACCGTGGGAGGCTGTGAGGGGCAATGTGGGGCAGTGAGGGAGGCCAAGCTGAGGAGGGTAGATGGGGGCTGTTGCCCATCCTGCCCATGCCGATGCTCAGAGTTCCTGGTGGGTCCCCTGTCACCTTGTCACCTTGGAGGTTATGTTGGTGAAGGTTCTCCAGGATGCATTCGTATACAGGAGGAGAACTGTGATAAGGAATCGGCTGGTGCAACTTTGGAGCTGACAGGTCCCCAAATCTACACAGGCAAGCTGAGCTACAGGGGAGCCGTGGGGTGGTTCCAGTGTGAACATCGCAGGCTCCAGACTCAGAGCGTTAGGACTGAATGTTTGTGTCCCTACCCAAATGCCTAGGTTGAAATCCAACCCCCAGTGGGAAGGCATCGGAGGTGGGCTTTGGGAGGTGATGTGAATGTGAGGGTGGGGCCTCCTGAATGGATTCAACCAGGTAAGAGACTCAGGAGCCTCCAGCATTCTCTCTGCTTCCTGCCCAGGTGAGATGCCGAGAAGGCAGCTGCTGGTAGGTGGGAAATGGGGACCTGGATCTGCAGCAGCTTGATCTTGAACTTCCAGTCTCCTGCCCTTTGAGTGCTGTTTAAGCTCCAGTCTGTGATAATTCACTACAGCAGCCGAGGGCAACAAGAGCCTGGGAGGAAGGGATGTCCCAACTCAAGGCCCTCAGGTAGGACTCCTCCCTGACAGGGGACAGTCCTTTCTTTTGTTCTTGGAGGCCAACTGATGGGAGGAGGCTCACCCATATCAGGGGAGCAAACTGCTTTAGCAGCCCACTCAGGCCAACGCTAAACTCTTCCAAAACATCATCACAGAAACATCCAGAATAATGTTGGATCAAATACCTGGGCCCTGTTGGTCCCACCACATGGACGCATCGACTTTACTACCAGAGAGGCTGCCTCCTTGTTGCTGGAAATGTGCAGAGCTCCCTCTTGGAACTTTCTCTGAGTGTCCAATGGCATAGCGGCAGATGGTGTCATTGTGTTGTGGCCACTTGGGTGTTGACCTGGGTTGTCCCCATCAGCATCCCCACTGGGCTTGGCTCAGAATGGCATCTGCTATTTCCACAGGCGTCTGGCTCTCTGAGGTAGGAATTGAATCTGCTGGCGCCGTGGAGGGGGTCATACACAGAAGGCCCTGTCCCTGCAGGCCGTCCCTGAAGGGCCCAAGGCTCATGTCCAAGTGAGTCCCGAGATGCAGAGGGTCAACTTAGGAAAGTGCTGGAGAAAGCTAATTGATCACGTCAGTGTGGGAGCTTCACTCTGTAGAGTATTCTGGAGAGGAGACACAGGCAGGGCCTGCTGGAGTACCAAGGAACTAGCTGAGCTTCATCTTTATTTTTCCAGGGCCTCCATAAGTTGTCCCCAGATGGTGGCACCACCCCTCACCTCTGTTTTTCTGTGGCCTCACCATAGCCTCTGCAGTTCCTGTGCAGCTTATCAAGGCTGCTCCCACACGAGGCTCCTGGGAACACACACACCAACTCAGAACTCCAGCCTACAAATCCACAAAGTGCTAGGGTAACAAGCAGCCGGTGGTGATACCCAGGGTTGTCATGGCTGGGGGAAAAGGGACACCCACCCACATCAAAGGAAGTGTAAATCCAGACAAATTAAAAATACTTCCACAGGATGGGCTGGTGCAGCACCAGCATCTGCGTAGCAGCAAAGGCTGGGGAACTGTGGATCTGAAGTTCGTATCCACACTCGGTGGCCCCTACGACAACAGTTGCGTCTCTGCACATTTTGGGCTGTCTGGGTCTCAAGAGCAACAAGGCAAAGAAACAATGGGCTGAACAAAGTGTGACCCAATTTGAGATTAGAAAGAGAAAAAGAGCTAGCTGGTGGCACATGCGCTGGGGAGAGGAGGCAGTCACTGCTTAGGGCAGTACTGAGCATCTGGGATGCAGGGGATGGGCTCCAAGCCCTTCCAGGCCCGTGTGGAGCTGACTCAATGGCTCCCTGGGAGGCCCCAGAAGTGGGTTCCTCATTCCAGCCACTCTGCAGGTGAAGACTAGAGGCATCCAGAGGTGAGGACAGTCACCCAGGGCATCCCAGCTGTGCTGACCCTCATTTGCATGACAATGGAGTACACTCTGCTGGGACAGGGGCTGGGCAGGTGGAGGAGCTTTTAGTTTTCATCGCTTAGCTTCTGTGTCCTCTGCATTTTCTTCCCAGGTGCACCTTCGACCTGACTTCAGGAAATGTCAACCGGGGTTCCCTGGGTAGGGAATTGTTCTTTTATTATGTTTTCCTGTATTTAAAAGAAAAAGCCATGTTGTTTTAAAAACTCACCTCTCAATAGAGAAAATACTGGGTCTCTAGGAAGTTGGTGGAAGAAATAATCAGGATATTAGGAAGGCGCTCCCTGTTTTGAGGGGCACCTCAGCACCTGCTTTTGGCAACCAGTTGTTTCCTGTGAGGCTGGGAACAGAATGTTGGAGACACAAGAAACCTGAGCAGGTCTAGCCCAATTCTTTCCATTCCTCATTTTGCAGGTGAGGAAAGGGGCCCAAGGGAAGGGCTCTCCCTTGCTCTAGGTGTCCCTGGGGTCCAGCTGGCACCAGGACTCTGGGCCCTCAGCTGAGGCCCACTCAGCTGCCCCCAACTGGAAGCTGGAAGAGGTGAGAGAGACCAATTATTTCTGCACCATGGCTGCATGATTACCAAGATCAAAAATGCTCCAGGAACTATATTTAGACCAGAACAGAATTCAAAGACCACCTGGCAACAGAACCACCCTCTCGAGAGGCCAGGCACCCCAATGCCCTCGTGCTTGCTTCTCCCATCTCTGGGAGCTTGAGCTCACACTTGCTGCTCTGCCACTCACTTGACTATTGGAGTCATGTTGCCATTGGTGACCACAGGTATCCCAGCAGCCTGGTGCGGAAAGGCCACTTCAGGCTTCAATGAGGGCCTGGGTTTCCACGGGAGACGGTGCAGCCTTGGTGTGGCGGGCATCCAGCTCTGCCCCCAATTAACTCCATGACTTGTTGAAAGCCCCCTCCTCCTGGGCCTCAGTTTCTCTATCTGAGAAACAAAAGGAGTGTCCAGATGGCCTCAGACCTTCTTGGTGGAAGCCACCTGCAAACACCTGGTGTTGCTCCTGATTCAGGGCAGAAGAAGAAAGGATCCCTGTGGCTTTCAGGGATCCTCGTCCCATCTCCATGGAGACCAGCCCACCACCCCCTTGTCTGGCCAGTTTCCTGGTGGCCACCATGGGAAATAGTGGCCTCCAGTCCCAGGCCTCCTACTGGCAGGTGACCTTGATGTTAGGTCCCTGAAATAGCAGTAATGTGGCTGCCCATCATGGTGAACACCTCATGTCACAGGGGAGGGATCTGGGTTCTTGAGAGGCTGTGGAGCCAGCACAGCTTGGCCAGCAGCACCCACGTCCTGGCTGGAGCCCAGGCACTTCTGTCCCAGAACAGGCTGCTTACTTCCCAGAGGCTTTCCTATCCTTGTAGGGGCCTCTTTCATTCTTGGGGTCTGTCCATTTACAAAAAGGGACCTTTTGCTTCTCCCTTGGCCCCCAACTCCTGTGCTGATGTCTGCGAGCCCAGCTCCTACCCTGCACCTCACAGACGAGGTTGTGGGTGTGGGGACTGGGCCTCAGTGCCTGTCACCAAGCATGCAGGTCCCCTCCCAGTGTGCACAGCCCACTGACACAGCGTGCAGCTGCCACGGGACTGCTGGGCCAGCTTCGACTCCGGCTCCCCTGTCATCGCCAGGCTTTCCCATTGGGACCTTGTTTCTGCCTCAGCCCCAGAGCACTGCTATGGCCCTCTTGGAAATGCCTCACCCGAGTGTGGATGAGGATGTGACTCCAGAAATGCAGACAGGGACAGGGACAGGGGTGTGGTCAGCCAGCTGTGGCCTTTACCTGACACCTTCCCATCACCATTTTTCTGAGGGTAGGTGACAGAAACTTATCTCAGGTGAGCTTATCAGTGAATTTACTGGTTCTTGTGACCAACAAGTTCACATTCAGTTGGACCCAGCTCAAAGGACATCCCCAACTCTCTCCAATGTGATAAACTTCAGTCTCTCCCTACAAGTTCCCTAGTCACCTTAGAGGCTGTGTTAGTCAAGCTTCTCCAGAGAAATGGGACAACAGATTGCATGTGTCTAGTGCCAGGAAGTGGCTCATGCAGCATGGAGCTGAAGGTCCCCAGTCCTGCTGCTGGCCACCCAGAGACCCAGGTGTGACTACAGTCAAACCTCAACAGGCCTGGACTCAGAAAGGGCCCTTCAGGGACTGAGTGTCCATGTCCCCCAAATTCACATATTAAAATCCCAGCTCCCAAAGTGAAGGTTTCAGGGGGCGGCAGGGCCTGGGTAGGCGATGAGATCATAAACCAGGCTAGTGCCCTCCAGGGAGAGCCTGAGAGCTTTCTCCCTCTCCCTGGTCTCTGCTTTGTTAGGACGGGTTAGGTCTGTCTGCTGTCTGTCTCTCTGAGCTCAGTTTCCCCCAGGCCCTCTCTAGCCAAGCTCCACAGTGGCACAGTGGCTGTCAGTGCAGGACTTTGCACCAGCGGGACACCCTCAGTCCCACTCAGCTCCCAGTCTGACTCTGGTTTGGCCATCGCTGTGCCCTCGTGAGCCAATCTCAGGCTCCAGAGGGAAGGATGTGCCACTGGGTCAGGCATCCACCTCTTGTCCATTCAGCTCACCCAAACTGCATGGACCACCCTGGGGAAGGAAATCGCTGAGCTAGCAGGCAGCTCGCCCAGCCACATGGGTTCACTAACACTGAAGAAGCGCAAGAGCAGAAAGAGGGCCGTGCAGGAGAGCAGGCCTGCGGAGCTAACCTGCTCAGGCTGCGCATTTATGGAGGCAGCAAGTAGGCCGCCGTGCCTCCAGGCCCACCTCTCTTCTCTCTTCCTCCTGTGTCTTCCTCCACAGGCCTGTGGTTTCTCCTGGGGTGCTGGCTTGTCCCCACACCAGCACTGGCCCAACTCAACACACCAGGGGCCATAGGTCAACCTCTGGCCAGCTCCTCAGAAAATTCCAGCTGGCTTTGTGGAGCACACCTGGGGCAGGGAGGACACTGCCTTCACCTCACCACACCCACGTGTCTGAGGACTTCTCTCTTCACAGAGCACAGTGGGTCGTGCTGGATTAAAGATGCCGCTCTGCCTCATCCACATCCACCATCCACCCAGCCATGCATGGCTCTGCCTGTCTTCCCTCCTGAGTCTGGCCTCCTGACCTGGAGGAGGCACTGGGCTTCCTCAGCTGATTGCCCAGGGCCCATCTGGTGTGCAACTCGGGTACTTTCTACAGTGCTTGCTCACAAACACAAGTGAAGGCCTGCCCAGGCTCAGACCTGCAAAAGCAATGTCCAGGCACAACAGGTGGACAGGCAGAGGTGGTCACAGATGCTGCGGGTGAGCTGCAGACCCAAGACATCCACCTTGGGGAGCTAATGCATGACTCTGTGGTGTCCACACACGGGTGGACCCCTTCCAGGGAATCACCAGAGGTCAGGCCCTGAGGCCTAGGCAACTCTCAAAGGGCTCTGCACCCCACACTGGCTCCGGAGGCAGCTTGGAAGGGAGGCACTAGGTCAATAGATGCACAACTGTTGTCCCCTGTGAGGACAACAGGTCTGCACATGTGCTTGGAGAAGTGGCTTGACGACTGTCCCTGGGCTTGGCTGGTGGGCAGTGCCGGGTGTGGAGGGGCATCTCAGGTTCTCAGTTTTCCCCTTCAAGGGGCCAAAGGACTGGGTGACGGCAGGCTGGAATAGCCAGGTCACATGAGAGCCACCTGAGCACAGTGAAGGGCTGTCAGACTGAACAACAGCAAACAAACAAAAACAAGAGATAAAGTCGAAGAGGGGGAAGAGGGCACACATAGGCTGCTGCGAAAATCAGAGAAATGGGGCCAGCTCCACAGAGCAGGCCTGTGGCTCAGCAGCTCCTTTGGGACTCTCTGGGAAGAGGCCTGGTGTTGGAGGTTCCTTCCAGAATCGACATCCTGAGTGGCAGCACCTGCTGCAGCTCTGAGGGCGGGAGGAGGGCCCCACAGCCCCCTGGGACCCGAGGTAGTAGAGGTGGGTGCTCAGGGCTAGAGAGACAGAGGCCCCATCATTCCTTTGCATTTCTTCTCCTGGCTCTTGTCTCCTGCTGTGGCCACACAAGCCTCCTTCCTGCTGTGCACCACCCACCCCAGCCAGGTCCTGGATCCAGGCCTTTACACATACAGGCACCAGAACATTCCTACAGAGCGTCATGGGCAGCTTCCTCTGCAGCATCACCTCCCTTGGCCACCTGATTCAAGGCCAGCTGCTCCCAGATGAGGCCCATCCCTGGTGCCTCCCTGCACTGTCACCACCAGAGCTCAAGGGACTGTCCATAGACTGTTTCTGTGTCCTAGGAAAGTATCAGTTCTGTGGGGCAGGGTTGACCCACAGCGTGGCTCTGTCTGTGTCCCAAAGTCACCATGGTTCTCTGCACAGCCTCCCCCCACCTCAGAGCCATGGAAGACTTGCAAAACCTAAAATAAACTCACGGGGAAAGGAACCTTCATACACAGCTCCTGCCGGATTGTTCCTTTCAGAAACATCTAGTCCCTGACCCAAGAGGACATTGGTGAGGGAGCTGCTGACTTTGATTTTTAGACATGGGGGGGCCATGTGGTTGGAGAGTGGAAGTGTCTTGCCTGCTAAAATGCTCGGGGCAGGGCGAATGCATTGAGCTTAAATGCATATGGCTATGGGACCAGGGCTCTGTGTGTCACAGGCGTGTGAGCATGTGTGTGACGTGGCTCCGTGTGTGTACACAGGATGCTGGGGCCACCATTCCTGATGTACACTTCACTGGAGCTGACTCCATCACTTCCTGGTGGAAGCCACAAGGACTAGCTGTGGGGCAGGAAGCCTGTGATCTGCTCCTGAGGGGGACAGTTGAGAACAGCCAAAGGAAAGGAACTCAGCTGTCCCCATGCAGAGAGATGCAGGCAGGTAGCCAGGAATTAAACTCCTCAGGTTGCCCATGAGGATCAGAGGAAGGGTCCTCTGTCCCCGGCCAGGAAAGAGGCTGGGCCACAGATCCAGGAGCTATGCATTTCAGTAGACTGAGCATGAGGGTCTTCACTGGGTGCCCCATAGTCACAGGACCATACCTTTCTAGGCCCCAAATATTGATCTATAAAATGGGGAGAAGGACACACCTGTACCCACAGAGCTGTTAGGCTGGTATGGGCATGCCTGGCAGAGAGCCGACTCGCCTGTGAACGCCCGCATGCTGGGCAGGCTCCACGAGTGTTCAGGTCCCACCACGGTGGCAGGTGTTTATTGGGGTTGCACTGATCTGTAAGACCCATAATCTGCAGTGGGGATTGGAAGTGGCCCCAAGGGGAGCCTGGAGTGGAGCTGGAAGGGGCAAGAGAAGGACTTTACTGGGAGGTGAATGAGGGAGAAGCAGCCTCCTGAGTAGGACCAGAGGCACAAGGACAGATGTGACAGGCACTTGTCACCTGTGTAGGATCTCATTGTGACCTTCAAGTTGGGAGTTACCATCCTCCCTCTAAGAGGAGGAAGTCAAGCTCAGCCTCTGAGTGAAGGGAAGGGACCTCCCCAACATCCTTGTGATGAGATGTGGTGGCCAGAGTCACTGCCGGCAGGATGGTGTGACTCCAGGACTGGCATGGGGAAAGAAATGCAGCAGCTGGGATTGTGGCCTCCTCTGGGTCGAGTCCTGAGTTGCCTCGTCCTGTACCCTCAGCTCCGCAGAAAGTGCACTGCAAACTCTGTGCTGCCCTGGCTTAGGTCCTGGGATCGTTCAAGTGGGTGGCATACACCATTTGGATTAAAAAAGAAAAGGAGGGGAGAGCACACATGGCGGTGGGTTGTAGCATGCCCGTCCTCTGGTTCTGTGCATAGGAGCAGTTCATCCTGCAGACACTGTGGTCATGGGCGCGCTGGGCTGAGACGCACCTGGTGTCCCTTTCCGTGGCCACAGTCAGCAAGCTTAGAAAGCCACTGCTTTCAGACTTTCTTGGTTCTGCAATGGCCTCCGGGCCTTTGTTCTCCAAACAAGGGTGCCAGCACTGGGCACAGGCCAGGGGCCAGGATACGATGGGGATTTCCGCAGCTGGTTTCTTCCCATGTGCCAGAGCAGCTGGCTCTGCAAGGTGACGGCACCATAGTGTGGGAGCTGAGAGCTAGGGGTGTTGGTGCTTGACTGTGGCAGAGCGGGGGCTGGATATTCCCAAGGCTCCAGGGCCAGCTTGGAGAGCCGAGCCTTCCTCTTCTCCTGGGTTACATAGTGCTCCTCATGGGCCAGTCCACTGGGCTGGCCAACTGGAGAAGCTCTGAACCCTGTGTGTTCATGGAGGAGAGCTGAGAAGAACAAGAGCCTCTCTCATCCCTGGGCCAAGGTTGGCAATCTTGAGAGTAAGGTATTTGGGGATGGCTGAGGACAAGAGCCATGAACTTCTAGAGGCTGGGCTGGGAGGCCCATAGGGGAAGGAGTCCTCTGAATTTCCTCCCTAGACAGCCGGCAAGTGGAGGAAGGCTTTGGGCTGACCCAATTTGTTTTTTAATCAGGTAAGTCTGGCCTGGAGTTTGGGGCTGGCTCCGGGTTTCTGTTTGTCTGGCTTTCTATAAAGGGAGCTGCCTCTGCCATCCAGACCTGGATGTGGCTGAGAGTCCCAGTCTCTGCATCTTCAGGCACAGCCTCTACCTTCCCAGGGCAGTCTTTCTCCCCTTCTCCCTGGGCGTTGACAGACATTGGCTTCTTTTATTTCTTATTGCCCATTCATCCTATCTGGGACTGGCCTTCAGTTTGGGCAATTCTAGACAACCTTAACCCTCCAGAGATAATGAGTGCAGAGTGAAGTGCCTACCCGCGAGATTCAGCCTGCCGCTCCTGACCTTGCCGCCAGTCCCGGGAACCCCAAAAGGGGCCTAGGTTTTCCTCAGAAACAGAATGAAAGCAGAAACAGAATCCTTGACACTCATACACACCCACCCAACTGCTCATGCATCATCAGGGCTGAGGCCAGAGCCCCTCCTGCCAACTTTTGCAGGAGATGAATAAATATGTCCCATCGTTGGCTTTCTCTCCAGACCTGTGGACTCCTGACATGACCAACAAGCTCAGGACAATCTGAATCCCAAGGTTTGGTCTCCGACTTGGTCACTTTTTGTTTTGTTTTGTTTTGTTTTAGTGAAAACGTCCTGGGGATCCCAACGGTGATGCCAAATGACTGGGCCTCTGGGGAGTTTTTAAGAGAGACACACGTTTTGCAGGATGAAGGAGAAACTTCAAGGTGGGACCAAAACATGGACAGAGGGTGTGGGACAGAAGCGGCTCAGGCTGCAGGATGGGTGGACATCCTGTCTGCATGCTCTGGGCCTCTCCTGCACCCCAGGTGCACAGCAGACCCATCAGTCTCCTGTTATGGCACCACCACACAAGCCATGACTGAGGGGGTGACTGCTCAGGGTCTGCGAAGCCCAAATAGTCACCTGGAGCCAGAACGCCAATAAACCCTCCACAGAACGGCCTTTCTTCTCTGTATACCTCTGCCTGAATTCTCTTCCCCGGTCAAGGGTCAATAAAAATGTATCTTTCCCTTTCCTGTTCAGTTTAAAGGTTATTCTTAAAAAGCAGCAGTCAACATAATTTTTATGTTTTGAAACGTGGCAGATTATTTACCAAGAACACACAAGTTATTTGTTTTATTTTATACTACCCATTTACTGAGATAAGATCCCTGGGAAGACCATCTCAGAAAAAATATAAGATTAACATAAAAACCAGCAGGTTACTAATATGAGTGCGGCTGTGGTTTAAATAATCCTAAAGTTACTCTAAGCTCCTCCTTACAAACTAGTTAAATGTTACTGTTTCCTACCAAACAAAAACAGACGTATTTTGGTTTGAAAATAACTGGTCATTTTTCCAGCGCAAATTTAATCTCAAATACAAGAGGGCTCTGATTTTATCTGTTCAATAAACAGATTATCATCATCAACAGCAGCAGCCCAAACTCGGAGCTGCTTATTTCCTTCCTTTTCCCCAAAATTTTCTGAGCAAAAGAAGAAAAGAAAATCAGCTTGAGTGTAGCATTTTATATACACACTACAACAACAAAGTCCCTTCCACCCACCTGGAAAGAAATCAGTTATTTCTATGTGTTAGTTTAATATAAAATGATTTTATTTTCACTGTAGTTTTCTTTGAGCTTTTAGAGGAAAAATAAGAGGGAAAAAAGGGGAGAGAAAGACAGACTGTAGTTCCTCCTCCATTTTCTCTCTAGCCTTTTCTTGATTTCTGGCATTTGCTTTAAATTTTTTTCCTTTTTCTTTTTATTTCAGTTAAAAATGTATATTTTAAATATCAATAAAATTATAGACTTTGAACATGAGGAAACCTTAGATTCACAATACATTTTTACAAATAAAAAAATACTGCCTGTTTTCACCCTGTTTAAATCAAAATGTCATTTTCATTTCATATCTCCTCGTCTGCTCAAACTGACATTTGTTAGATGTGAAGAAGCTCTGCAAAGGATTTCAGAAAACATTTGAAAAACGTAAACAACCTATATGGAAGAGGTCCACGGAGGCATCCCTGCTTGGTGCACATTAATTTTTAAGACAGTCGGGTCTGGGAGGGCAAGCATAGCCCGGGCACCGCGGGGCGGCTGTCCTGGGGACGAGCGCAGCTGGGACGCTGTGGCCTCTTCTGGCCCCGCCGAGGCAGCCCCTGCGCGCCCCCGGCTGTGCCACGACCTCGGCACCGCGCGCTGAGGTTTGTTAGCGTTTTCCTTCTCCGCAGCTCGCGGAGGATGCGAACAGATCCCTCCGGGCAGGAGCAGGGTACCTGGCCTGGGCTCCGACCCGGCCGCGGGTCCCACCTGCTTCCTCCCGGCCCGAAGGCCCCAGCGCTGCCGCCGCCCGAGCGCACAGCCCTGCCACCCAATGAAACATCCAGAGTTCACTCTCCGTCTAGCTCGCATTTGGCTTTTATTTGCCTCCCCCATCCTAACTGGTTCCAGATTTGCAGCTCCAGAGGCGCGGAGACTGGACTGGGCCGGCTCTTATCCCCCAGAAACCCCCAAACTGTTACAACGAACGCAGCGCGGGACAGGTGGTCTCGCGGGCGGCCCACGACGGCGGGACGCCCGCGGGGCTCCTTCCCGGTCCTCGAACTCTCCCGCGGCGCGGCGGGGCTGAGATTTCAGCTCGAACCCTGCTGACCCGGGCACTTGGTGGCTTTCCCGGCACTCAGCGCACCGCCTCTGCTAGGCCAGGAGGGCTTGGGGAGGGGTCCTCAGGGCCTTTGGGCGCAGGGCACGAGCCCATGGGCGACACAGCAAGCGGGCGCGAGGGCAGCGCAGCGCACACACTCCGCTCCCAGGCCCTGCGCCCCGGGCGGGAGAGTCGCGGAGCCCTCCCGGGCGGGCGGGACCACCCACGCCGCAGCCGCAGCCGACGTGGGAACCGGGCAGTCACTGAGGCCCGGGGGCGCCGCAGGGTCATGGGCTTTGCTTGGCCGCAGCACACCACCGGGCGCCACTATTCTGAGTCACTGTCCTAGGTGGGGAGACCCCAGCCCGTCCTGCTTCGAGTGATCCGGACCCCCAAGGCCCGGCACCCCCAGGCCTGCCCCCGCGCCTGGGCCCCGCTGGCGCCGGGCACCGGAGGGGGAGGGCTCCGAGGGCTCGGGGCGCCGTTCCAAAGGCCAGAAAATGGAAACTGTGCGGAAAGAATCCCCAAATCCGGCCGGGCCCGAAGCCCACCGGCTTACATAAAGCCCCGGGAGCCCGCCTGCCCGCCCGCGGCCTCCCGGCCTGGGGGCGAACAATCGGAGGGCGCCTGGCCAGGCCGTCCTGGGGCTGGCACTGCAACCGACCCCCTGACCAAGAGCCTGGCGTGACCCGGGGAGGGGGGCAGGGGTCTCGGCCTCTTCCACCGTCTGCTCGGAGAAACGTTTAACTGGCCTTTAATCACATTAGCAGCCGGCCCCAATTAGGGCCGCGGGAGGGGGAGGCAGGAGGAAACCGCCGGCCGTGTCACTCGAGGATAAAGATCCTTTCATGCCCTTGGCCTGGCCGTGGGCAACGCGGCGGGCAGCCACCCCCAGCCTTTGATTGCCGGCGCCTTGCCGACGCCGGCACGTCTTTGCCCTCTGCACCCCACAATGTGCCCGTCGCTCTCAGGGTGCGGACTGGGTACGCGGGACAGCACGCGAGCCCCTACGCGGGTTGGGGTCCTGGAGTGTCTAGCCCGCGGGCCTGTGTGCACGCACCGGGAGGCCACCTGGGCTCGAGGGCGGCGGGGGCTCACAGAGCACCTGCGGACAACCTGCTTGCCCCGCCAAGGCTGAGCGCCTGCCCAGGACCCTGGTAAGGCCTCTGCCTGCCTGTGGAGTGGTTCACCGAGCGGGTGACCCGCCGCCCTGGGCGGCCTGCGCATGTCACCTGTGCGCTCCTGAACTTTTGAGAGAGGCGCGACAGCCCAGGATGGGGCTTGGTCCTCTGGGGCACCGAGTGAGGCCCAATCGCCTCCGAGCCAGGCCCAGGCTCAGGCCCTGACCGCGCGCTGCTGCGGCCGGTCTCCCCGGGTTCCGAGCTCCCGCGTCAGGCCCTAGCGGGTCTGGGACACGGCCACCCAGCCGCTTCGCCGGTCCGGCGAGAGAGAGCCGGCCGTGCGCGCTGTCGAGGGACCGTCTGGTGCCTGGGCTGGGGCCGCGGCGCTGCCCCGCGCTGCTTACCTTGCTCGGCCGCCCGGGTGGGTGCCGGGCGCTCTCTGGACGGGCCGGGGTCGTGCGAGGACAGCAGCCTCTCGCGCAGCCGGAATGCTGATGCCGCTGGCGGCCGCGACTTGCGGTGGCCGCCCAGGACCCCCGCCCCACGGCGGCAGCTGCAGCCCGGAGCCGCGTGACCCCGGCCCCGACCTCCCCGCGCTGGGCTGTTTGTCCGCACACAAAAGAGAACACTCATATTTTTCTTTTCCCGGCACAGACTTCACACCCGCCCCATCTCCCCTCCCCCAGCCGCCCCCCACCACACACGCTTCGCTGAGAACCGCTTTTTCTCTCTGCACCCACTTTGTCTCGCCTTTCTGTACTATTTAATTCCATAGTTGTATTCGAGGATGTCAGTATAGCTTAGAAAGTTTCATAGAAAGTCAGAAAGCAATTAGAGAGGCCCTTTTATTGGAGGCTCGTTGGTGCCATGGAATCTTTTAAAGGAGAGCCTGAGCACCGAACACAATCCCATTAAGCCGCCAAAGCTCCCACAGTCTTCAATAGGGGTGCTCAATACTTCGACAGACTTTCGCTGGCTCATTGGGAACCGCGGGGTTTCAATTCCTAGTTCCGAAGCCGACTCACAACAGCGCGGCCTTGAACCCCTCATTCCTTCCTTTCTCATCAGAATTTCCATTGGTAAAATGGCTTACAGGGCTGGAGAGAACATTAATTAATGTCGGCAAAGCCTTGCGAGGTCGCTGACAAGAGCTTATGAAAACTTCAAGCGCTTTCATACAGCAACACGGCATCCTGACTGTTTATTTGAAATTTTTTTAAAAAAAATTCCAGCCCCGTTTCTAGAAATGTGAGCTCGATTTTTAAATAAACTCTTACCTCTCTCTCAGCTTTAAAAATTGATCAGCTAACGTTTGGAAAATGGGTCAAAGAAATTATGCTTTGCTGGGAAAAAGACCACGTATGACCAAAGTTTCAGCTTAATTGAATTTTAGTGCCAAATTATAACTCGCTGAATAACTAGATTTGGGCGAAGAGGTGGGGGCCATGGAGGAAGGACAGCCAATTCTAATGGAAATACAGCCATCCTGAACTGGGGTGGTGTGTGGCTACCCTCCCACTCCAGCAAGGACTGTGACCTCCCTGGCAGCCTAATTCCAAAGAGGTGAGGTTATCAGACTGGCTTTTATGTGGGAAAACTGGGGATTGCCCTGTTTGGTTTGTGGATCTGGATTAATATCTCTGTATATTATTTAATGCATAGGCAACTCTACTGAACTGATTGTTCTCTTTGCTATTTTGGAGAATAACTTCTGTTCTTGCCAATAAAAATTAATCTCTTCCTTAAGAAGTCAGTATGTAAAGAAAGCAGGTGCTTTAAGGAAACAAAGTATTAAAAAAAATGGGTACTTGGTTGTCAAAGCGAAGTGCCAGGTTTAGAACAATTAGGATTCTGCTCCCGGTGGGTGATCACAGATGTTCATTTTGTTAAATAGAAGTTTGTGTTTGACAGTTCCTGGATTAATTTTTTGAAAGGAGAGTAGGAGATAGGCTTACATGGAAGGACTTATAATTTAGATGCTAATGTAATGAGCATCGGTTACAAGGAAAATGGATTGTTTTCTAAATCTATCAGGATAATTAAAAATAGGTGTGCAAAAACAGGAATATTTAATTTTAGATGGCTTTGTGTTAGCCATCAGTTAGTCTGAAAATTTTCCTCAAACTTGTCCCCTCTCTCTCACGGCCCAGCCTAGTCCTGCTGCTCCCAGGGTCAGCTTCTCTCCCTTTCTCTGGTCTCTTGTTTTGCCCCCCCCCCCACACACACACACTGTCATTGTCCCTCTGCATCTCTGTGCTAGGACTCATCAAGGCCTCTTGTACCCTGGGTGGTGACTGACAGCAGCCTTCAAGTCTCCTGCATCCAAATGCAAGCCCAACACTTTCCAGCCCTGTCCTGCAAATCCTCAGCCCTAGGCCTCTTGGCCTCGGCTATTCACTGATGGTTAGCAAGCCTTTCTTTCCTGCGATCGGGCCGCCTTCACTCTTCTTCCTACACAAAACCCTCTCTATCCTCTTTCTACCTGTCCAGATGGCACCTCTCAGAACGACTTCCACCTCCTCACCACTGAGACTCACAGGATCCTAGCCCACTGTGACCTTCCACAGAACTGTCTCCTCTGCTCAGTAGTCACAAAGGCCTGGTGGCACTGTCTGTGTTTGATGGCACTCTGTTTACTTCTCAAACTGCAGTGGGGCTTTGGGCACATTTCCGGTGGATGAGCAGAAGGTCATGGGAACACCTTGCTGGAGGTGTCTTTTCACACACTTCTCAGGACTGTGTCAGCACAGAGAGGAGTCATATGTCAATCAATAGGACGCTGACTTACAAGTCAGAATCACATTGCAGCAAGCAAGAGGGAGAAAAAGAGGAACACACCCATCCACCCAAGGCACGTGCCAGCGAGAGGACGTGCTTCTGCGCTGAACTCATAGGAACTGTCACTGGACTTTTTCAAACAACATAAAACTACTTAAATTGAGTGGAATTTCAAATTGTTTAAAAAATGAATATGACTCAGTTGGACTGAGATAGAAAGTAAAGGGAAAACAAACAAAAGCAAATCTAGAAATCTAAACAGTTCTGTGTGCTTTGGATATTCTTGATTTGCCTAAAAAAAGGAACAGATTCCTGAGAAGCAAGCAAGAAATTCGACAGTGCTGTAATGCCTTGGCCAAGGCTCCTGGAGAGCCCCTGGGCAGTTATCAGCGTGCTCATCCCTGTAGGACCCTCTTCTTTGAAGTCGCCCTGGGCCAAGGCAGGTCCTGAGTAGTTTTGAAAAATTGCCAGCACAATGATGTCCCCTATGTACCTGCCTGGGCTGAGTCAATGTCCCTTCCCCAGGGAGCCGCTCACACTGAATCCTGCTGAACAACTGTCTCTGGAGAGAATGACAAACTCGTCAATAAGCTCCTGATTGAAGCAACAAGATAAAAATGACGCAAATACAGCTACTTTTAAAACTCTTCAGGGACCAAGGAGATGAGCAATTGCCACAGTACAGGAAGAATGGAAATGATGAAAATGGCCCTCTCAGGAGTTTGAAGGAGGAAAATTTGGCATTCAGGTTTTTCTGAAAATGTGTTAACAATCCATATCTGAGCAAGGTGTCATTTCATACCACTCAATCGAATTAACTAAATTAGAAGTATTAGTGTTTCAAGATGGATTGTGTCTCTCCCGTGAACTTTGTAATCGCTGAAAGGGACCATCCTGAGAGTCTTCCTCTTTAGCTGAGAAGCTGAACTTCCCTCTGGAGCACCCAATTCTCATGTCATACATGTGAGTAACAGGAAGATAATCAAAAGGAAAAAAACTCAGATATGTAAAACAGAGCTGGATTTGGAGAGCAGCCAGGTAAAAACGTAGTCCACGTGGCATGATTTTCAAACTGTTTTACAAACTTGCAACCCTTCCTCCCTGTATCCTCAAAGGAAAATTTTTAAAAAATGGATGGGTGGTTAAACCGAAAGTCTTTCCCGTCCGCAGAAGTGGTTGACCTTATTGTGACAGTTTAGCCTGGGGTCTAAATTTGAATGAAACACTGATTCTGTTCCTGTCATTTCTGAAGACTAGTTGGATGTGTTGGTTTTGTTCTAATTCGGTCGTTAAATTAAATATATGGGTCCAGGTTTATTTTAAATTGGTTCACTAGGTGTCCTTCTGGTGGGGGGGCAGTGGAGAGAAAGAAGACAAAACAGAAATACCCACTGTGGATTTCTGGTTGAACGCAGACCTGATATTGGAGTTGGTGCCAGCGGTCAGTGAACTGGCGCTGAGTTTGGATGTTTGTTAGAGACAGCTTTGGATCCAGGCCAGGTTTTCAGTTTTAATCCTAGGCATCACCCTCTTTATTTGCTTGAGCTTAGGTGCTCCCGTATCTTAATTAGATGCCAGGCCCCTGCTCTAGTCAGACTTTCACAATATCTGTCCACAAAACCTCGGGGGCTGGATGTTTTTCAGAATTTAGATTTGTTCTTCTTTCTGATTTTAGAATGGGAATATGGTATACAAATGACCGTACGGGGCACTCCCTTTCCCAAAAGCGCGGACGTTCAGATGGTAAATGGAGGACCTTTCCTTCTAAGTCTAGTGACAGGGAATCTGTAAATATCCTCATTTTGAGTAGCATGCTACACTTATGAAAGAACTTTTGGTTTTCAGAGACTTTTGGAGTTTCAAACTTGTGTCTAAGGGGCGGTGGACCTGGATTTGGGGACCTCTTTTTATCTTTAATTTTTTTTTCAAAGCCAGTAGTAGAGCCTTGTAGATCCTTTCTACTGGTCAGTTTTAATTATAGCTCTGGTGTTTAAGTGTAATCTGTTTAAATAATGTCTGTGTATGTTCAGATAAGTAATAAAATGCCCCTGCTTTGGCGTATTAAGCACACATACATCATGTGAACATTTCTGTGAGTCACCTCCGACTGTCCTGCTCCAGGTGAAGGAGAGGCTACAGGATGCCTCACAGACTGGACACAGCATCAGTGACCATGGGTGACTCCCGATGGCCACATGTTACCCCCCATCCCCTGCCAGGAATGTCTCCCCAGCTCACCAAAGCTGCAGGTGTCTTCACTTGTCTCTGGCCTCCACTAAACTGCACATGACAAATTGGACCTCAGGCCCTTCACGGGATGAAAGGCGGCTACTAGTGTGTGGCCTGGTTCCTGCAGGAGGGGAGGATCGAGTTATATAACTTCTATGATCCCATCCAATTTTGACTCTGTGAGTCTGCATGACCTGTATTAAGTTCTAATAAACATCAGCTCTTTCAAGAGATTGGAACTTTTTGAGCAGAAATAGTGAACATTTCAATGTAAGTGAGAAGATGAAGTACATTTTAATTATTAAAATTTTATTTTATTATGAAGGATCATGCATTGTTTGAATTTGACTGAGTTTTTTATAGGGCCCAGAGGACCAAATGAAACGCTCCTCAGCTGTGCTCACAGGAAATGTCAGACTTCATCATTGGATTGTTTATTGTGTTAGACACTAGTACTTGGCCTCCACGAAGGTACCTCTGGAATTAAAATGAAAGTCATGGGCATATATACACACAATGGATATTCAGAAACAAAAGAGAATGAGACACTGTCATTGGCAGCAACAGGGACGGAAATCGAGGACATTATGCTAAGTGCAATAAGCTTGACACAGAAGAGCAAACACTGCCATATCTCACGTCCAGGTGGAAGCTAAAGAGGTTGATTCCCCAGAAGTAAAGGGTAGAAAAGTGGTCACTAGAGGACGGGAAGGGGTGGGGAGGGACGTGGGGATGACCGTGCCAATGTGAATCTGTCCAAGGCAGTTATATATCTCATGAAGAACTCAAAGAGAGGAGTATTTCCCACAACAGAGTAATGACCTGTGTTTAGGAGAGGGAACTGGTAATCATCCTGATGTGTATACATGTACAGCACTCGCATGCTCTACTCTGTAAATATGGAAACATTTTTTTTATAAAGAAACTCATGGGAAGAGGTGATTCATTATGGCAATAATTAATCTTGCACTAGACTGACCCAGATCCACCTAGTGCTCAAGGCAGAACAGTCCAGGCTTGTCAGGGGCGGTATCGAGAAGTAGCCGAGGGTCTCTAAGTGTGCACTGTCAGGCACTGGCCTTGTCCAGGCAGCAACCTGCAGACTGACGTGTGCCAGGCACAGCACGCTGAGCACATAAAGAGAAAGATCTGACCATGGCAATGGCAAGGCTGGAAAGTCCACAGGACCACTCAGTGGTCCAGGGGTTGCAAACTCAAAAGTCTACACGGGCCAGGAAGACGATAAAAATGACTGGAGACTCTCCCTCTCTGGGAGACTCAGCCATGCCCGCCTCAGAGCACCATCCCACCAGAAGCTCGGCTTCGGGTTCCCCATTCTTGCAGATCTCACAGCGTCAGGCAGAGCTTTTCATGTATGAAGAATCCACCTCGAGTTGCAAGACTTAGATCAGAGGAATTCTGATCTCAGGTGAAGGCACAGGCGGGGAGCTGGAAGCGGGATGTACAGGATGGTGAGAGGCAGGAGCCAAAGCAGATCCAGGCACTGGCTGGGCAGGTGAGCCCCTCGCTTAGTAGTTGGGGTGTAAGGATGAAGCAGAAACCACCTCTGCCCAGCCAGAGTAGCAGATCACTGTACACACCTCTGCCATGCCAGGAACACACCTTAGAGGAGGCCACAGGTGCACTGGCATTGGCCAAGAGGAGAGGAGGGCATGGTGAGGTGTAGGAGATGGTTCCCAAGAAAAAGGAACCAAGTCATCCACAAAGGGAAGGCCAGGAGCTCTGAGCTCTGGGGTCCTGAATGCTCAGCCCAGCTCTTCCCTGCCGAGCAGGTGAGGGCACCTCTTTGTACATGCTGAGTGCTGTACTGCACTGCAAGAGGCGGGTTCAAGTTCTGCAGCCTTTCTGTGTACAGGTGTACACAAAAAATACAGCAATACAGAACCTTTCCAAAGTCCTGTGTACATAGATGCTTGCAGGCTTTGACGTACAGACCTCTGCCGATGGGGCTCAGGGTCTCTGTATCAGTATTGCCTTAATTCCTTGGTTCAGTACGTGTCTATCAGAATCTAACAGGCCCAGAGCACTGGCCCAGGCACCAGGGAGTGCAGAGGACCAAGATCATTTCAGAGGTCTCTGCGGTAGATGTCTGAGGGCACATGGGGTCATCAATGCTCAGTTTGTGGGGTATCTCAGGGTTGGGGACTACCGAAGAGTAGAGCGTCTCCGGGGCACAGTAAGACCTCATTGGAACTGGGGGTGGGGGATGGCAGTAGGGAGATGGAGGGTGCAGCAGGCACCCGGACCTTCTCTCAGGGTAGCCTGAGGCTATTTTGTCCTCCTAGCTGAGAAGAATTAGACCAACTGCTGGTGGCCCATCAAAGACGTGACTGTCTAAGTGCACACTGTTCACAAAATTTGCCATGACATTGGGTATAACTTGGCATTGCCTAAAAAAAATTTGATTTCTCAAACATAACTCAGATGGCTGAATTAAAACCCCCACATGTGGAAAACCAGGAACAGGTTGGAATGTGAGTCCTTTTCCAAGATAATAGTGACCCCAGTGCATATGGGAGATGCAACTTGGATTTCACAAAAGGCGAGCAGTGGATGGATTCTGTTTGTTCTGCACTCTTCCAGGGAGGACCGCACTTCTCCAGGTCCTGGGTCTGGTCCCACGGAAAGCTCTGTCTGGCTGCCCGAGTGGGCTCTTTGGCTTCCATTGCTGGGATGGGGAGGAGGCTAGGGGGGTGTGGAGCTGAGAAAGCAGGGCTCCCACCTGCGCGGGAGCAGCTGCTGGTGTTTGCTCAGGGGAATCAAGTGATGCTGATTTCTGAGGGTTTTTTCTGCCCCCCTCTGAATGTGGTTAAGCGCCACTGTGAAGACGTGGAGACCAGCAGGGACTGAAGGAGCAGGTCAGGGCACTGTGACTTCCTGCTAGGCTTCTCTCTCTCAGACTCAGAAAGTTGCCTTTCTAATACAAAGAAATTGATTTCTAAGCTCAAATACCTTTTTTTAAAAAAGAGCAACCATTTAGCAATTAGTTGTTCAATTCAACTGTTTTTTAAGGCCTTCTTAAAAAAAAACTTTTAAAAAGGTGGTAGATTTTTTTTTTTCTGGGCAAATTCTTAGCATTTAATTGCACTTAAAAATTGTGGAGCCTGTCAGAGTAAATTGCAGATAGAATAGTCTTACCCAATAAAACTAGTCCTGTGATTGTCACCATTGTCAGGCTTCTCAGATAAAGTTGTGGGAAGGACAATTTAAGTCTACACGGTGAACCAGACTTCAAATCAGTATTCAGCACCAAGCACGTCAGGCTGAAAGACAAACACCCAAGTTAGCAGCCATGATGTTGCAGGAACCAGACTTGGATTTTAAAATGATTCCAAAATGTGTCCCCCAGAGAAAAGGAAAAATAGCCACTCCTCTGGTTTTAAGTTAAGGCAGTGACATTAAATCTGTTAAAAAAAATTTTTTTGAAGAGGCAAAATATTTTTCATAACGTATTAAAATGGTAGAGCATAAACAATATTACTAGCTTTGTGCAAAATTGCATCTGCTGTTTGTCTCAGGCCAATTCTTGTTTATTCCTGGGAGTGAGTGTGGATTGCTGTCTGCCACAGGGTACAGGAGGCTTGTCTCTGGACACCAGAAAAGGGACCACCTTTAGGGGGTGAAAACCAGATCCTTTTATTTTTTTACCCTGAGAAACACTTTCATCCTTTGTTCATCCATTTTTGATAAGTGAGCTTCTAGCAATGAATTGATGTCTCTTCATGAAAAGCAGAATGTTCCTGCATGTGCATCTTATCTGTTCAACCACAGCTGAGTTCTGGGGGGTGAGAGGGGTCTGCCGCTTTCAATTCTCCTCCCAAATCCCAGCCCTGGTATTCGCCAATAATAAACCTCAACTAAGTAGTGATTGATTTATGAAGGATGGAAAGTTGAATGCAATATTATGCCAATCGACTGCTGATTTGTAATTTTTATAAACATTTGAAATATCCTCTACAGGTCAGGATGCCGATGGAAACACCTTCCTTTTAGGTGAGCATCCACTCAATTCTACTTTCTGGCATTTGAAGCAGGTGAGTGAAATAACAGGCTGCTAAGTTGGTGGACGTCTGGAGGAGACAGTGCTCAGGGTGCAGGTACAGCTTCGTAACTGGGACTTGGCTTCTAGAGTCACAGGCTCAGGTCCATCTCTGGCTCTTCTGCTTCATGCAGTGTTGTGTAAATTACTCGATCTTTCTGCACCTCAGCCTTCTTATCTGCAAAAGGGGTGCACATTGGTATCTTCATCAGGAAGTAGGTGGAGGGCTAAACAGATAACTCAGGGCCTAGCTCAACCATGGAATCAATCATTTAGGAGAAGACAGGAGTTTACAAAAACAAAATTAAGAAAACTAAGGTGGTTGAGTACTCGTCTTATCAGTAATGTATATATTTTTTCAAATTAACAGCTTGACAATTTTTTAAAAATATTTTTAGTTGTAGATGGACACAATACCTTTATGCATTTTATTTATTTGTTTTAATGTGGTGCTGAGGATTGAACCCAGTGCCTCACAAGTGCTAGGGAAGTGCTGTACCACTGAGCCACAATCCCAGCCCACCACTAGATAATTTGATTATGTGCATTCTCCCTATCTGGGTCCTGAAGAAGTTGTCCATGAAAGTCACTAGGTTATCAGTATGACATGTACACCCATACACACATACACGTGTTCATAATGGCCGTGCCCTGGCACCTGGGTCTGGTAGTTTCATAAGCTCTGCAAGCTGTCAGACACAGAAGCTGGGCTCACCCCATGCCTGCTCTGGAGCTGAGGAAGACCCCCAGAGCCGGCATCAGCTTGGTCTCCTTGCTTAGGCAAGCGGACCACAACTCCACCACTGAAAGAGGGCATCCTTTTGTGTCAGCCTGCACCTCTCTGGGGGCTGCTGCAGGGCAACCTGCTGTCGGGGAGAGGCTCGGAAATGGGGACCTCAGTGGCTATTCCTCTCTGGCACTACAGGTCCTTCTGTCCCCAAGGCCACTAGGAGCAAGACCTTCTTCCTCAGTCTCCTGGAGGGAGCCAGCTGTCAGGGCCCCAGGCTCCTTGGCAGGTGGTGTTCTGATGCCAAGCTGGAGCCCCACAAAGGGGACAGGAGCAAAGTGGAAAGGAAAGGACTCCAGCCATCACCAGCCTCAGGTAGATCTGGCTCGGCTCCTGGCTACAGATGAATCTCAGAACCTTCCAGAACTTCAGGCTCCTATTGGGTGAAGTTTTGCTAATGTCACTGAGATTTGCTGCAAGGACTGTCTGGCTTTCTTTTCAGGCAGCCCAAAGGAGGGGTGCAGCTTGGTGTCTGAAAAGAAGGTTACTGCTTTGGGAAGTAGTTTACTCTGATACATTCCTGAGGAGCGTAAGGCGGTAGAATGTCCCATATAGGCCAATGGCTCACCGGCTAACTCATTTTGCTCTGTTTGGTCTTTAAGGGCTGTTTGCCAAGCAGGCCATTTCCACAGTTTCTTTTCACTTTGCAGTTGTCTTTGGGCTAGAGAGAAGAGAAGGCCAGTCCACACCGGAGGCCATCTCCCGTGCAGGGGCCTCCTGGCCTCCTGCCCTCAGTCAGGCACTGGGACAGGTTTTAGGAATCCAGAAGTTCTCTACCCAGCTTATTCAGGGTACTGAGCTAGATTTTGTTGTGAATGTCGACTGCATGTATCAACACCTGAGGAGGCCATTTGTACACATAACCTAGCTATCTAGTATTTTAAAATGTGAATAAAATATACTGTCACCCTTTCCTGGGCTATTACATGAAGTTTGAATCTGGCTCATACTTAAGGTAGCTTGGTGTAAATATTTAGGATTGGGCCTATGAATATAAAAACAGTAAGACATTAATTACCCATTCAATTTAATCTGGGTAATATTTAAAACTGTTGAGTATGTGTGCATTTCATCAAGATATGAATCTTGTTTATCAAAAGACAATGTTTATAATTGAAGTTTTGAGTACGGATTATGTTACACATTATTATAAAATATATTAAATCTGCTTATGTTTTTTCCCCAAAGAGAACTCCTTGATAAACTCCTCTGCAATTCTGTGTCTTTAGCTGCTTTGTCCTGAAGCTAAAGGATTTAATAAGAAGAGCTGACGTGATTATGTGCCGATCACGTCTGATTCTGTCTGACGGCCCTGCCTGCCCTGCTCATTCATGCCCTGTACCCGTCTGGCAAGATGGGTATTGGACCAGGGACTGCTGCTCCCTGAGGCCGACCAGCTCACTGAGCGTCCAAGGGGGCCTTACACCAGGCCTGGACTTCACAAGGCTTGGTGCTTCATGACATGCGATAGTGCTTCTCAACACAGAGACTTGTGGGGATTTTTAGTTTTAATGACAGCTTATCATGTGACAAACTAGATAACAATAAATACGAATGGACTTAAATCAGGACTGGTGGGCAGATTTCACAATAGCAAGTGTTTTGAACTTCTGCTTGCAATATCCTTCTGTAACATGCAGCCCATATGGCAGTGGAATTGGAAGCCATTTGCCCAGTGAGAACAAAACACTGCAGATAGGCTGGGTGTGTTGGCATGTGCTGCAGCCCTGGTACTGGGGAGGCTGAGGCAGTAGGGTCGCCTGAGTCCAGGAGTTCAGGACGCTGCATGATCACAGGGTGCTTCCTAATTGAATTTGTCCTGTGAAATTTTGGGGGGGTAGTCATGTTGAAAGCACAGACTCCACATACGTTGCATGTGGCTAACTAATAGTTAATAGTGGAGAATCAAAAACCCGATTTTAACTTTCAGAGCCATTCTGCATCTGCTCAGCGGCTCTGCTGTGCCCGCGCTGGGGCCCAGGGAGAGTCTGCCTCCAGGAGCTCACAGGCTGCCGCGGGGAGAGCCAGTCTGAGCTCATGAATACACTTCTGGATGGATGCGAAGAGCCTCAGAGATGAAGGGGATGTTGCGGAAGTGCAGAAAGGGAGCATGTTCAAATAATAGCCTTCTGTTTCCTAAGAATACCGGTAGTTTCAAAGGAAGCAAGGTAAACATTAACTTGGGGAATACCAGCGAAGTATAGTAACACTTAATGAAATATTGATTGGAATTGTGTGCTATTGAAACTGGATCGGGTCCCTAGGGCTTCCTTACACAATCTCCACCAAGACACAGACTTTTCGGTAACAGCCTGCCCCATTTCTGACATAAGCGTATTTCCAAAAATTTGATTTATGGGTTAAGTCAAGTCACAGATGAAAAGTATCCCTGACGGGAATCCCCCCATCCATCTGCACACAGAGAATCCCAAGAACCCTTGCGGGCGTGGGCGAGAGGGCCAAGAAGAAGAGACTTTCAGATCTGAGTCAGTCTCCTCAGGGAACCAGACGCATTTGTGCTCATTTCAAAGCAGAAGAAACACACTCTTCGAGGAAGAAGAGAAGCTCAGCTCTAATCCTGCCCACCGGAGTCCGTGGCACAACTTCCAGATGGTGATATTCAGATTCTTTTGATATTTCTCCAGCTAGGGATATGAAATACAAATGAGAAAAAAAAAATCTTTGGCCCTGGAAAAAAATAAGCACCTCCTAATTGCTGGGTCTCTCATCTGAATGCCATGACAGGATGGCCTCCTAGGCATATGTCACAAGGTCAGCCAGGAAGACACTGGAGTCTGAATGCCACATGACCACACCCCTCTCACGCCCCTCGCTCTCCCTCGCAAAGACTGTGGGGGTGGTAGGTGCACAGGAGACCTGAGGGTCAAATGAATTAATCATTGACACAGATGAATCTTGAACAGAGACATTTGATGGAGAAACACCTTTTGGTGAAGAATTTAAAATACTTGTGTGGACCACCGAGAAGTTCATGGTGGCGCTGGGTAACAAAATCTTCTTGAGCCTTTCCCTAGGTTCCTGAATAACTGAAGAGGAACAGGAAGAGCCAGGAGGAATTTCAAAGTTCATATGACTAAAAGGAGTTTAGTGGCACCAAAGACCTCAACCAACGGACTCAAGACCAAAGGGAGAGTGGACTCACTTGTGAGCTCAGGCAGCATTTGTCTTTGAAGAAGTAATTTTTGAGAATTAGTTTCAAGAGGGCAGGATGTTCCCTCCCTCTATCCCTCTGTCTTTTTCTTTCTTTCTGGAATGGTTCTCCATAATGAACCATTTTAACCAGACAAAAGAATTCGTTTGGCACACACATGCTCCAAACCCCAAAGAAAGAGAAAAAAAGAAAACAAAGAGCAGAATTCCCTTAAGGATGTGGGCCCCAGGCTGCTGGAGTCAGTTTGAAAAATCTTAGTTTGAAGAAGGTGGCAGAATTATATAATTATTCACAACTCATAAAATGAAAAAAATACCTCTTCCAAATATGAAGTTGTGAGATAACACAAGCCACAAATTCTGGACGTGTGGAGGGCGTGTGCGTCTTTGGCTCTCCCACGCAGAAGCCCACATCAGCGTCTGGGGCTGCGCCGGCTGGAACATGGGGCCGCCTCGAGGAGGAGGAGGAGGTCTGGGCGCCCCTTGCTGTTCCCTCAGGGCGCTACTTGCAGGAGCTCGGAAGCCAGGTCAGATGCTGGGCATTTGGGCCACCACAAAGCTCCTTGCCCACTCACCGCATCAGCCCCCAAGGTGAGGATACACGAGAAAAGTCCCAGGAGGAAGGTGAGTTGGGAGGACTATAGAGCGCAGACGTAGTCCAAGGAGCCCGGGCTGTGGTCTAGGATGGGGGCCTGCACCTTTGTCCCCATTAGGTATCGTGGGGAAATTCCAGCACCTGGTTTAAGCAGACCCGGTCTACAAAGTTGATGCTTCCTGTGAACCACCAAGGGTGCTGGCTGGCTTCAGTCAGTCCCATTCTGTGGACCCACCCTGCCAAGGCCCTGCCTGAGGAAAGCGGACGGGCTTCCTGCCTGTAGGTGGCCTACCGCCTAAGAGGGTCTTCAGGCGGGTGAACCCTGGGCTGACCCACAAGTGTGTGGTGCTTGGTGCTAGGCAGGTAGGGGGCCCAGAGGCAGGAGAGTGGGCTGCGAGGGGCTGGCCGAGGAAGTTGAGCCCTGGAGGGTGGGTGGCGTGAACCCAGGGTGCAGCAGGACCAGCCTGGAGGCCAGCAGGAGGGCTGGCGGGCTGATGAGTCCAGGGATCCTGGAAGGTGCAGAGAGGGCAGAGGTGGCAGAGCTCCTGGGGTGCTTTGTATGTGCTACTGTGGTGCTGGTCTAGCTGTGGGGGCCTGTGCTCAGGCGTCAACTGGAGTGACAATCTAGTAAGACTGAAGGGGGACCTGAGCCAGCTCAGGCACCGTTGGAGTCTTGAGCAAAGGTGCATGGCCTGATGTGTGAGACAGAAAGGAATGCAGAGGACATGGCCCAGCAGCTCCCAGAGGGAAGGTTCATGGGCCCAACAGGCCTCCTGGGCTTGTGTGTGTGTGGGATCAGCACTGGGCAAAGGTGAGGGATGGGAGGTAGAGGAGGGCAGCTAGCTGCCTCTAGCACTGGGACTCGGGTGGAGGTCATCAGTGGGTAGGTGGGAGCCGAAGCTATCTGGGTGCAGGCGTGTTTGGAGGGTGAGGAAGGTCCCAAGGGGAGCCTTGGGCTACCCAGGAGGTAGGGTAGCCCAATGTTGGAGTGGGAGAAAACCACGGGAGAGCAAGGCCACCCTGAGGCTAGGGCAGGAGGTGAGTGGCCCGCGGCAGGGATCATTGCAGAGCTCTCAGAGAATAAGGGGCCGGAAAGTGCATGGAACGCTCTGAGTTGGGAGGTGCTGGTAGCCAGGCCTCAGCAGTTAATGAGGACAGAAGGCTCGCTGGGTCGGGCTGCAGTGAGCAGGGAGAGTGTGGTAGACAGAGGCTGAGGCCGACTGGTGTGGGGCCACCCTGGCACTCGATGCACACGGAGCACCCACTCCGTGGACTTCCACTGGAGCCGTTTCTGTGTTTCTATACGCCCTCATTAGCACTGCTCTTTCTCCAGTATTATGTTATTTAATCTTTATGAAGCCACATAGCCTTGGAATAGGAAATGGGCCTATTTCAAACTTGACCAAGGACGGCAGGAGGTCACACCCGCTGTGTCCAGCTGGTGTTTGATCGTTTTTCCCTTCAACCTTCAGAGTCCCCTACAAGGGTCTTCCCTTTGAGCTGTACGTCAACGGCCTGAGTCACAAAGTTCAAGAAACTGTGTTAGATGTCGGCTTTGTGCGAGACATGAATGAGCACGGTGTAGCTGCTGTGCATTGGGAGCTTGCCGTCCAGTTCATGTGCTCAAGAGTGTGGGAACCTGGCATGATGAAGTTCCCTGAAGCTGAAGTGATACCCTGGGGGAGTGAGGACCCACAGAGCATCCACACCAGCCTCCTCTTTAAGGGACTGGAGAGCTACGAAAACAGCATGATAAAACAATAACCAAGAACAAGCGACTGTCGCCAACAGACCCCACCCATGGAGAATTCACCAGCCTGAAGCCGCAGTGACTCTGGCAGGGAGGGGGTTAAAATAATAAATAAATGACTTTATTTAGACTCCAGCATTTCTGGCATTTTGTTCGAGACGTTTTTTTTTTCCTTGCGACAGTATTTGATGTGACAGCTTTTGTTTGCTCACACTTGTCTCTCTCTTAACATCCTCGTATCAGCAGTGAACGCTATTTCTTTATCCTATAACATCTTGAGCTTGGTATCCAATGATGGGAGAAATTGCTCTTGCATTTCTTGAGATTTTAATATTGTGCCTAATTCCGGAGAGGAATGTTCCAGTGGTTTAGACCTCGAAGTCCTGAAGACGCTGGACAAGGTCAGCTGGGCTGTGGTTGCTGATTGGTCCCGATTGCTCATCCATAGTGGGGCTCCACTTCTGGCTTTCCACAGAAATGCTGATTTTGGCATCCAGCAAGGGAAGGCCAGCCATTACCCCAAGGAAGTCTGCAAGTGGGAGATGGGGGTGCTGGGTTCTAAGCCACTGTTCCCTCTCGAGGCCTCCCTCTCAGGTTGGAGCCACTGCCACTCTGAAGGTGTGTCCTGGTTGAGAAGCCTCCTGGAAGTGGGCGAAGGCTTCAGGAGCCCAGGGTTCATACCTGTAGAGAGGTTTCAGGGAGAAGCCCACCTTCTCCACTCTGTGAAATCACCACCAGACCACCAGACCACCAACAGACTAGAATCTGATGGCTCATAATTTTAAAAGCAATATTGAACAGTAAACATGTGTTTCTTAAAGTCTGCATATAGGGCCATAGGGCGAGAGCCTCGGGGCTACTCAGTTTCCTGTACTTTTCAAGGCCTCTTCTGGTCACTTCTGGGTCACTGACGCCCAGGGAGCACAGGCAGGATGCGTGTGCACGGCTGAATCTTCTCTCCTGCGTCTTCGCGGGGGTGGCGGCGTAAATGCCTTCTGCAGTTTTCAGGGCCGAGGGCCGGTCACTGAACCGGCACGGTCTCAGTGGCTGGTATTTCCTAAACTTCTCTGTGTATATCATTGAAAGCAAGCGTTACCACTCTAAAGAACGACACGGGGGAGCCAAATGCCAGTGGAATTCTGTAATGTGGGCTGCAGTGTAAACTGTGCTAGGGTTGAGCTGAGGACGGTTCCAGAGAAGCATGTAAGTAATTAAGTCCTCCCTCCAGCAAGGTAAAAGCGGAGTCTCAAGTACATTAGTACAAAAAAGAGGGAGGCCTTTGTTGATGATCTTATTTTTTTTGTGTCTTTTTAAATATAAGTAAATAAAGAATTCTGGCAAGAGGAAAGAATCTTGTGTCCTGTTACTAACCTAAGGAGAACAAGGCGGGAGAGGCAGCCATTGCTGGTTGCATGCTTTACATTGCTGAGGTCAGGGCAAAACTTAGATTACCCTGTTTCAGCAATTCCCAAACCACGTTCCAGGGAATATAAGACATTTCTTAGGCAGAGAGGGGGAGGGAAAGATTTCATGGCCAACTCAGTTTCAGAAACCTTGCATATTGTTATCCCTCCTCTGGAGATTCTCAACACACGGCAGTGTTTCAAGAGTGCCACCAGCCACCGCTAGTCCAGCACTTTTTCATCTCGTTGACCTCAGGATCCTCTGTCAGAGGGCACCTGCTCACATCTCACCGGAATTCGGGAATTCGCCCTCCGCAGCCACGCCCACACGAAGGCCCCGCCCACCAGAGACCACGCCCACACGGAGTCCACGCCCATCGGCGGTCTCTGACTCCTCCCTGTTTGTCCCCTTGTGTATTTACCTCACAGCGCTTTATTCACCTGTATGTTGTCCAGCCTGTTGTGAAGTGTGTATCCAGCTTTCAGGGTAGACGACACTTGTTGGGGACAGACACTTCTTCATCTTTGTGTTTTCAGAGCGCCTGGTGTGGCGCTCTTTGTTGACCCTTGTCTTCTTGTGGATCGTTGAGGGGACCTAGGCACATTTTGGATCTGCTAAGAGCTGCGAAGGTGAAAAATAGAAATTGGAGAAGCAGGACCAGCAATGAATGGAAAGACACTCTGCGGAACTGGTCCAGGTCCACCGCTCTCTTCCTGCATCCTTTCCTCAAGGGGAAGCAGGTTCCTTCCGTGGACCCTTTAGCTCTCTTTGCACTTCCAAGAATTAAAGCACAGAGAAAGCTTTTCTTTCTAGAATTGGCAACAGAAATAATCTGATGGAGGAGGACGCTGAGCAGACACGAAGGAAGCGAAGGGGCTCAGTGGAGCCAGCAGCATCAAGGGTTCTCAAGGGGCTCTGAGCGGCCAGCGCCCCGCAGGAAGAGCAGGTTCAAGCACTGAGTCTTCCCCCAGCGGCCGGCAAGGGTGGCCATCCTCTGCCAGGAGATTCAGTCACCACGCGGGAGGCGAGCAAGGCAGAGCCGCGGCTCAGCACCACCGTAAGCGGGTAAACTTGGGAAGCTGGCAGTTCTGGCTCTGGATGGCAGGGACTCTCTCACTTTTTAATACCATGGTCTTGGACCAGAGTTTTGATTTCTTTACTTTTAAATATCTAAAAATATTATTTTCATAAGTTCAAGTTTATATTAGATGTTTTAAAATGTTGCAACATTTAATTTTAATAATACCTACCTCGTGAGGTAATTGCAATCTTCCGAGGTACTCCTGTGTAGCCATTTGCATGTCTGCGTATGCTGAGAAAAACATGGAGCAAATACAAGGGTACACCTAAGTTGTTGACATGGGTTATCGGAGCAAGGTGATGGCAGGCCTCTAGGTGTTTGTGCCACACAAAGGCCAAGCGCCAGGGTGCTCTCAGGCAATCCCTTCCCCTAGTGAATTAAGCAGAACCCGGGAATCAAATACTGCAGAAATGAAGATGGGGACTTCTGGGGCTAGGCCACAAGAGCTCTTGCAGTTTCTATCAGGTTCTCTTTTATTCACAGCTCTGGAGTGGCTGGCCACCATGTTGTGAGGCCACTCAAGGAGCCCTACAGGTAGATCCATATGAGGAGGGACAAGGGCCTTCTGCCAAGAGTCGGCACCAATGTGCCAACCACGGAGAGTGCCATCTAGTCACAGATCTTCCAGCACCCCAGTCACACCTTCAGATGAGCCAGTAGCCCCACCCCATCTCTCAATTGCCACTTTATGAGACTCATCACCCAGAACACACAGCTAAGTGCCCCCAAAATTTCTGACCTCCAGAGGCTCTGACATAATGTGTTTGTTGTTCTTCTAAGTCACTAAACTTGAGTTACCTTGTTTCAGAAGGATGAATACCTAAGATGAGTTAGGGAAGAGAGAAAGCAGGCAAAAAGAAAAAATTGCTTTACAAAATATGTGGCATGCATAATATGATTTCATTCACATAAAACTTTATATAAAGAGTATGGAGCCAGGCCGGGTGGCTCACGCCTGTAATCCCAGCAACTTGAGAGGCTGAGTCGGGAGGATCATGAGTTCAAAGCCAGCGTCTGCAACAGTGAGGTGCTAAGCGACTCAGTGAGACCCTGTTTCTAAATAAAATATAAAATAGGGCTGGGGATGTGTCTCAGTGATTGAGTGCCCCTGAGTTCAATCCCCAGTACCAATAAAATAAAATAAAATAAAATAAAGAATATGGAAAACCTTGTAAGTAGATCTGTATTTGCTGACTTGTACGAATGTCCATATGACGGTGTCAATTGTCAAGTGACAAATACAAATTTTGGAATGGTGTGTGTAGAGGGTTCTATTTTGGTATAAGCAAGCAACAAATCAAGCCTTGGCCTGTGGATCTGCTTGCCTGCGTTTGCAAAAGCAGGAGGAAGGGTGTGGTGGGGTTTGTGGAGGAGGAAGTGGTTGCATCCGCCTGGTGTATCTTTTTCTTGTGTTATTTCATTTGTTATACTAAGCTTTAATTATTTTCATAATTTGAGACAAGTAAACAAAGTTTAAAAAACTAAAGTGGTTGACAATGTGAAGAAATAACTTTTGCAGTTTGCTTGGCACATGGAGGCTTTCATCAGTCTTTTTGTGTGTGCCCTGGGACCTGTTTGGTGGTCCCCATTTGGTGGTCCCTGTTCAGTGGTTCACATTTGTGGACCTGTTTGGTGGTCTGGTGAAGTCTCCAATTCCTTTCAAACTAATGTTTTTAAGTGAACTGTTTAAAAAGCAAAGGGCCACAATAGAAACTTGTTCTACTGAAATAAAAACACAAGATATCTCAAAGGCACACTTGTGATATGGTAATATAGGTGTTCCTTTATTCATATTTCTAGTAAGATCTAATGGGAGCTCTAATAATTGCTATGCTTTCAAAGTAGCGGTGAGTGTGATGTTTTGAGTCACCTGCAGCAACTTCAATGTGATAAAATGTTTGCAATTTGTATTGATGGCGAAGCCATGAGAACTGCAAATAGGAGGCTTCTTGCTTACATTCATAATCAAAGTGACTATTCTAAATGGCCGGTAGAGAACATTGAGAAGAAAGATAGAAGGTTCTTTTATTTTTCCTTCCCATTCAAGTTCACAGACCTCTTTGCAGGAAAGGGAAGCTGTGACTGATTCCAAGCTAGGTGTACAAGATTATTTGATGGCATGTGAAATCAAACCTTCACTGGACAATGGGACCAAGGAGGGAGACTGAGAGATTCCCAGGAGTTAGGTGTGTCCATGAGGCAGGGCCCAGGACACTGGTGTGATCTGGGTGCTAGTGAGGAGCTGGCACCTTACACCCATGCTCCCCTAGCACGGATCTCCAGGCTGCCCTTCTTTGTTATTTTTAATTTTTTACTAAAAAAAATTCTGCTTTTATTCACACATTCCCATTTTGTTCATTCATAGCTTTACTTGGAATTATTTTCTGGAAGTAATACTCTAATCTCAGGTCATTGCTGGCTCTCTTGAAGTTGTCAATCATTTAAATATTTCTAAAATTACAGGATTTGCTTGGGAGCCTAAGAACTTGGGTAAACATTTTAACAGCAGCACCTTTGGATCAATTTCCCTTTCTCCCAGGGTCCTTTTGAGGGACCTCACCATTTGTGAAGGTAAATCGTGTAATTTACCACTAGGCCTAACAAGTTGGAAAGATCCAAAGGCCCAAAGCCTGAAATCAAGGCCTTTCCAACTGCTTCTTGGGCATTCTCATAACCAGCCAATTAGTTAGTCATTCATCAAATATTTATGGAATACTTCTTCTGCATGAGGCACCTGGCTAAGGACTTTAAGGAAAGTGTTCATTGTTTATTATTAGAGGATTAGTACACTAAAGCAGTGAGTTGTGACCGACATTTAAAAAGAGAAATAGAAAACAACAGCAAGTGTAAATTGTGAAGGTACATACAGTATCTTAAAACGTATGTCTCAAATCTTCATGCACACACGTGCGTGCACTGGATTATGACACGCATGATGTATTCATTTCATACCTCCTGTATTCAGCACACACTGACTTTCAGAGCTCTCCTACTGTTACAGCCAGGTTGTGCAGAGTGGTCAACCCGTTAGCTGTGGCTGGAGTTGGTCCACATCCACACTTAATAAATGAAAATATATTTTAAAAAATGTCAACTGGGCTGAAGATATACCGACTTGTGTTTTGATCATTCTACCTAACACTGCAGTGACACAGCTATTTGCATAGCATTGACATTTTATTGAGCTTTACGTGCAGCTAGAGATGGTTTGAGGTCCAGAGGAGGACATGTGGTGACATGCACATGCCTGCATTTCACAGGCGGGACCTGGGCACCTGTGTTTTGGTGATTGTGGGGATCCAGGAACCAGTCCTCCTGGACACAGAGGGACCACTGTGCATGAAAAACTAACACACAAAGGGAGGGTGTGATTGGGTGACACCTGGTGGAGCACCTGCCCCAGGTGGGGTGCGTGTCCACTGCGTGAGACTGTGGCTGCAGGAGGCTAGGGTTAGGTTTGGGGGTGTTCCTCGTTAGGAGAACAGCAGGAAGTCCAGCATCCCCCCTTGTCAGAGGCAGAAGGTGGAGGACAGGTGGAGCCTGGTGGTGCTGTCCTGGGAGAGGGGTTTCACCTTCTCCTAAGAGCAGGGAGGCCACAACGGGAGTTAAATGGGGAAGTGGTGTAATAAAATTTGTGTTGTCAGAAGAGGGCTGCGCTGCATGCTCATGGACCATGTGCTGAAAGGCGGGATGATGATGGGAAGATACAGAAATCTAGGGGGTTGCTCTAGGTGGGCCAGGATGGGAACAGTGGGGACGAACACAGCTAAATGGATCTAGGAGAGACTGGGAGGTAGAATCTGGAGCAGAGGTACAACCGTTTTGTGTAAAGAGCGAGTTGGTAAGTACTTTGGGCTTTGTGGGCTCTGCAGCCCCCTTTGTCCCTGTCGAGTGGAACTGACCACA
This sequence comes from Xerus rutilus, assembly GCA_028644305.1. NCBI lineage: Eukaryota > Metazoa > Chordata > Mammalia > Rodentia > Sciuridae > Xerus > Xerus rutilus. Next base: position 3,608,575 of record CM053401.1, read on the forward strand.
CACAAATTGTAAATGAATGGGCATAGCTGTGTTCTAAAAAAACTTTATTTGCACAAGCAGATCGTGGGCCAGATTCTCAGGGTTATAGTTTTCAGATTGCTGATCTCAACTAAGGATGGTTTGGTCTCCCTCAGGGGACGTTTGGCAGTGTGTGGAGATGTTTTTCATTGTTACAACTTGGGGAGGAGGTGCTACTTGCACCTAGTGGACAGAGGCCAGTGGTGCTGGTAAACTTCCTGTGACACACAGGACAGCCCTGATAACACAGCATATCCAGCCCCGTGTCAATAGCGCTGAGGTTGAGAGACGCTGGCCTGGGGCACTGAACAGCCTGCGGATGTGGTAGCGCTGGGGAAGGGAGCTGCCGGGAGATGCCTTGGAGTTTGCCACTTTTCTTTTCACGCAGCCTATACATGTAATAAAAGTAATAAAATTTTAATTAAACTTTCTTTAGTAACTAAAAGCTTAACCAAGATTGGTTCAAGCTAATAATTTTGAAAACCATTTCCTTCTGGTACATGTTTATAGGTAGTGTTGGGATTTTTCCAGATGTGAATGTCGCAGTGGTTAAGATCGCGTGGGTCTCATACGTTCAGAAAATACCTGAAATGCAGTTGTGCTACTCGGAGACGGTCTCTGGTTTCCCCTTCTCCAGCGACTCCAGATCTTCAGACACACAGGACTGTCCCAGGGCTCTGGCTCTTCGGATTGACAAGATGCATTTCCTGCTCATAGTGTCGCCTTCTCTGGTTTTGCTCCTCCTGGGTTTTGGTCTCGTTGCTCCAACACTGGGAGCTAAGCTGGAGTGTGAAGTGGGACCGGCACAGTCCATCAGTTCTCTTGGGCTGGTTTTCAGCTTCATGCTGGCTCTGGTCTGCCTCTGGGGACCCCTCAGAAGTGGATTAGCAGCCACGTTGGATGAGCACCTTGCCAAGGCTGCCCAGGAGGGATGTCCTGGAACAGTGGAGTCCTTGTCCCTCCTCTGACCTCACACACACTTCTGTAGAGCAAGAGAGTCGCTGACATTTCCATCACCCTTCTCATGGCCACAGAGACAGGGATGCGGTGTCCAGTCTCTTCTCTCAGCTCCTCGGGGACGTTAGTTGTACATTACTCTTTACCCCCTGGCTGATGTGGTGTGAGTCAAAATTTTTTGGAAAGAAAAGCTCTGTTTCTCTCACAACGTTTTCAAGTTATTTGAAAGTTTTGCCATAAAATTCATCATGTAACTTTTGACATATTCTAACCGTTGGCCTTTGATAAAAATGGGGACACCATCAAGTGAAATTTAGTACCTTCGTGAATTGGATATGTAAGGTCGATACTTGTAGAGACGTGTGCACGTGCTGCTCTGATCTTCACAATTGTACCTTCCACTTGCATATATATTTTTCATCACCGCTCACAGATTTTTTTTAAAAATGAAACTTTCATGGTAGAATACTTTTAGATTTACAGAAAAATCGCCAAAACATCAGAGTTCTCATGAGCCCCACACCTAGTTTCTCCTACAATGAACATGTTACAGTGAAAATAGGAAAAACCCAAGAGAGGGAGGTGGGACACTCAGGCAGCTGGAGGATGGGTCACTGACCTGCCAAAAATCATCTGGAGGGCCACCAACAATGCTCAGGACAGGAAGCGAGGTTCTCAGCTCTCTGAGGGGATGGCATGAAGCCACTGTTCCCTGAGATAACTCCAATCAAAGAAGATGGGAACTTCATAGGGGGCAGGGCTCCCCACTTCTTTCTAAAACATCATATGCTGCAATTGTTTCAGCTTTTTAAATGTCACATGCAGCAAGAGTGCCACACACACCATCTTGCTATGATATTGGGCAAGGGGCCACATTTGTTGTCTGGCACCTGACACCTTTCAGACCTAATTCTTGGAACGGGCTGTGCCCCAGCTTGGCAGGATGGGACAGCTGCTTCTTGGAGCCTCCTGGTGTGTAGGAAGGCTTTCTCCGGCCTGGGTGGGTTGGCACCCTTCCCTGCAACAGGTTTGTCGAAATGCTGAGGTTACTATGGATCATGAACCTGGCTTTGTTAAATATTTTGCAGGCTTGTGTGTTTGAAGTCCTTTTGCCTCTCTAGGACCTATTGGGAGGCGGGGGACTTCCAGGAGAGGTGTCCACTACCCAGGGAATGGGAGTGGGAGTGCCCACTGATGTCATAGGACCTTGCCAAGGCCTCTCCTGAGTACAGGGGACTCTGGGCCTGCCCCCCTCCCTGGCATAACTGAAAAATGCCCTCTGAGAATGCCAGTCTACTGGCGTTCACGGTGATCTGTCCCCCTCTTGCTTTGTATACAGTCATCCATGGTCATGAGGAAAGGATCAGGAAACAGGAGGTCAGCTGGGAAGCTCTGGCTTTGGACAGTGTGTCCTCTGGGAGAAGTTCAAAGTTCCCAGCTCTTTTCAGCACAGCACATACTGTCCAGAGCTTTGTATGGCTCAACTGATGGATCCTGTCACTTGGGTCCTGCTCACCCGCCAGACTCTTTGGATTCCTGGGTGTTGCCTAAGGCAGGAAGAGGGATGTGGGGCACACCAGTTGAATATCAGGGTGATGTCAGTGTAGCACCTCAGGCCACAAATACGTGTCATTTGTCTAATGTCAATTGTTCAATTAATTTTCCAGCCATCCGTTAATGGAGACCTGTCTTAGTCCTTTGAGGCTGCTACAGCAAAAATAGCATAGACGGGGTCATTTGTAAACAACAGAAATCCATTGCTCACAGCTCTGGCGCAGTGGGGAAGTCCAAGATTAAGGTGTCAGCAGATTTAGTGTCTGGTGAGGGCTCTCTGCTGCCTTCTCACTGAGTCCTCACATGGCAGGAGGGAAAAACAAGCTCCCTTGAGCCTGCTTTATGAGGACACTAATGTCATTCAATCCCATTTGTGAGGGCTTTGCCCTCATTATTTAAACACCTTCCAAAGACCCACCTCTTCATACTGTCACACTGGGGATCAGGCTCCAACATATGAGTGGGGGGAGGAGGTACAGACATTCAGACCACAGTAGACCCTTTGTCTAGAAACTTCACTATAGATCATCATTGTTCTGGAAAAAGACAAAGCAAGAGAAAGGTAGTTTCCAGGTCCCAATTAATCTTGCTGCTCTCTGTTAGTGTGGGAAGTTCTCCATGAAGGATGCTTTAGTCCTGGAGACCATTGCAGCCCTGTTTACTGGCAAAGTAGAGAATGGCCATCGTCAGAACTGTGTGGGATGAACTGGTACGAGGGGAGTTCCTTCTAATTTGTTTGAATGAGGCCTTAAGGAAGGATGTTTGTCCTTCAGGACAGGTAAGAATTGAATTGAAGAAAAAATTGTTTATGACAATGGTTCTCAATCTTATCAGATTGAATGTCCCTTTTATAACAAATATTTTGTAACTATAGAAAATGGCAAGACATGGCTATGAAAGGTCCATGTGTGCACACTGTCTTTTGGCTAAGTAATGTTCCTGTGATTCTTGTCAAGCAGGGGAGTCTGTTTCTCTGCCCCCTTGAATACAGTAGGATGCGGTGGAAGTGATATGTGACCTCAGTTTTCACCTTCTCCCTCTGGAACCAAGGCACTATGGGAAGAAGCCTGAGCTAGCCATGTGGAGAGGCTGCATAAAAGAGAATATAAGTGCCATGGCCAGCTGCCAGATGCGGCTATCCAGGACATGCCAGGCACAGCTGGCCTTTCAACTAATTACCAAGGCCAGGCGTACTCAGCCAGTGTGCTGTGGGGCAGAGATGGCCGTCCCACCTGAGCCCTGCCCCAACTGCCAACCTACAGAATTGTGAATTGTGATTGTTTTCAGCCTCTAAGTTTGGGGACAGTTTGTAATGTACCCACAGATGCGTGACACACCCTCTTTATTTTCTTTGGAAGTTATAGGTTAGATGTTAAGTATATATGAAACACATAACAGATAGCATATATATAGAAAGCATAGGTTTTAATCTCCCGTGTATATAATTAAAAGAAATCCCCTCATTGTAATAGCCTCAGTGTAGTGCAAAAGGAAGTAACAGCAAAGTAATTTGTAATTAAATAATCTGAGGGTGCTGGAGGAAGACTGTACAAAGCCAGTCTTTAAGCAGTTAAATAGCCCCAAATCCCCCAACTCACTCCTCCAAGAGCAGCTGCTGCCACACGGTGATGACTCAGAGCCCTGAGAGGTGTTGTCATCAGCAATGGGACTTTCTAAAATGGTGATTCACCAAGGAATCGTATTTTATTCCTACTGACATAGCAGTCCCATTCTTAGAAATTCTACATGGGCAGGTATTTAGGGTACTTTTCTTATTATGTAGATCTTTTGAATGATAGTTGACTATTTCAGCAAATAATAATGCATGACAATGATGGCACAAAAACAGGAGGGGAAATGGAAATATACTGTTTTGTGGTTTATGCTCTTATATATACGTCAATTGATACAATATCTGTTGGAGCTAGACAGTGTTAAGTTAAAAATATATACTGCAAACTCCAAAGCCACTATTAAACTGGCAGTTATATAGCACAGTGTAACAAAAGTGGATAAAAATTTTTAAATTATACAGTCAGTTCAAAACAAAAGAGGAAAAGAAAACAAAGGATGGATGGAATGAATAGAAAAATAGCAAGTTTACAGACTTAAGTTTGAGCTTATCAGTAATTACATTAAATGTAAATGGTGAAATACTCCCAACTAAAAGGCAGAGATTGTAAGACTGGATAAGAAAGCAAGATCCACCTATATGCCACCTATGACAAGTGTACCTTAAATACAAAGATACAGAGGTGCACAAAGCTATGCTGAATAATGATCCCTACACACTGCAGTAACACCACTGTGCCATGCACTTGATGCCTTGTTAAGATAGCACATCTCATGTTAAGAGCTCTCATGGCAACATTAAACAAAGGCATCATTGTTTTTTAAAAAGAAAAGTGGAGTGGCTATATTGAAAAGAGTTAAAGTAAATTCAAAACACAGAATATTGCCAGGGATAAAAGAAGTTCATTTCATAATGATATTGAATTCTGTTCAGTTAGAGTACATTGTCACAACTGATGTCCCTAATAATGGGACTTTAAAACAAGCAAAGCAAAATCTGCAAGAAAAAGTGGGAGACTCCTCAGACATAGTCAGGGACTTCTTTACACTTCCTCAGTGACTGGCAGAGTAAGTTCATAGAAGGTCAGTGAGAGCAGAGGAGACTTGGAATCCTGCCCCAATGGATCCCACTGGCTCGGCATTCACAGAGCATGGTACCTGATGGTGAGGTGTTCTTTCCTTTCCACTGGATGGGCATGTTTATCAGGATAGAGCATATTCTGGGCTCGAACACAAGTCTCAATAAATTAAAGAGGTTGTTCAAGTCATGCAGAAAGTGCTATTTGACCGCTTTGAAGTTTAATTAGAAACCAGCCACCAAAAGACCCCTGGAAACCCCACGTTGTTTGGAACTAAATGATGAACTTGTACATAACTCAAGGGTCCAGGAAGAAATCAAAAGGGAATTGAGCCCATATTTTGAACTGTGTGAAAATAAAAACACAACATGTCAGAATGCGTGGGATGCTACTAAAGGAGTTCTTGAAGGGAAACCTGCTGCATGGAATCCCTGGGATAGAAAAGCAGGAGGATCTTGAATTAATGACCTCAGTTTCCACATTAAGAGGTCTTAAAAATAACCACAACATGAACTCAAAGGGAGGAAAAGAAAGGAAATAGAAAAAACCAGAGTGGAAATCAATGAAAACCAAAAACTCAACAACAGATTAAAAGGCAACAGAGAAATCAGCAAACAAAAGATGGTACTTTAAATAGATAAAATCACAAAATCTCTGTCCAGACTGAGCCAGAAAAAAGAGAGAAAGAACAATGAACAATGGCAGAGAAAGATGTTGAGAACAATAATCTCTCTATAAATTATATGCATATAAAGTTTAAGAAGACAATATGAACAACATTATGCCCATAAGCTTTTAATACAGATGTAATGGACCAGTACCTTGAAAGACATGAATTACCAAAGTTCACTGATTAAAAATTAGATGACCTCATTAGCACTAATCCATTACAGAAATCGAATTTGGAATTAAATGCTTTCCCACAAGGAAAATGTCAAGTGGAAATGGCTTTACTGGTGAATTGTACCAACATGCAAGGGCGAAATAATCCCAGTGCTACACAAACATCTTTAAAACACTAAAATGGTGGGGAAAATCCATCTTATGGGTTCAGTACTATCCCGAGAGCAAAATAAGACAAAGATATTAGAAAAGGGAATTATAGACCATTGTTCTTTATGAATGTAGATGCAAAAATTGTGACCAACATTTTGGCACAGTGTATCAGGCAAGGTGTAACAAAGCTAGGATCTATGGCCATGTGTGGTTTGTCTGGACTTAACACTAGCAAGTCCATCGATGCACTACACCAAGTACCAAACTGTCCAGTCATTTCAGTGGATGTCCTCTTTCTCTCCCCTACAAAAGCTTTTTAGCAAAATCTGATATCCATTCCAAAACAAGTAAGTGAGCAAACAAAATCCTCTCAGCAAATGAGGAATTGAGGGGTTTCCCCAGGGTAATGTAGGGTATTTGCAGAGTCCCACCATATAGGGCATCTGCAGAGTCCCACCAGCCAGCATCATGGAGCCAGGAGCACGAGAAGGCTGTTATTTCACTATTTCCATTTGTTACTATACTGGAGGTTCTAGCCAGCGTGATCAGGCAAGAAAAGCAAATAAAAGACGACCTTATAGGAGAATAAGAAGTAAAACTAAACTGATTAATAAACTATGGGATTGTTTTGTTGAAAATCTGTAGCAATGGTCTCATAGGTGTGCCGTGTGTCTGCATGTGTGTGCATGATACACTTAACTATATGCAGGACGTCACATACACATTTTATGCTGGGAGTGCTAAGAATTCACTGAAAGTGCTGCCTGAGAGGGTTGAATCCCTGTTGATGGGTTCATTATCTGTCCATTATCTGCATCATATTTTCTGTGTCCCAAGAGGGCTTATTTGCCCCAAACTGCATGCTGTGGTTTGAGTTTGCTCTCCAGCCCAGGGCAGTCAGGTAATTGTTCAAACCTCAAACAGCATCATCGTGGTTGTGATTGTTTTACCCCACAATTAAAGAGGATATTTAAGGCTATTCCTTGGTTTTAACCCATCATTTAAGGATCTTGGCTTTCTTGCCTACTACTTTCTACCATCTCTGTAAATCTCTTTGCTGTTCTGGGTTGGAGTTGAACAGTGACTGGCAGCCTGCTTCTCTCATCTACTCTGTTCTCACCGTGAGCTCTTGAAGGCAGAGGTATCTTACCTTTCTGCTAGTTTATTAGTGTCTAGCTAATAAGTGGTGCTTTGAATTATTAGTTGTGTGAGCCCAGAGTTATATGTGGTATTGTATTATTTGATGATGGCTTGGTATATTTATTTTCCTGTCTTTCCTCTATACAGCCTCTAGAAAACGTGGCTAACACACATTGAAGGAGCATAGGCAATCTAATTACAGAACAGGTGGCCTTGGAAGTCTCTTCCGAATTTCAGGACCCCCTTATTAAACACAAATGCCTTAATGATGTTCTTGACTGGTCAGAACTATTTCCTCTTTTAAAGAGTGAAAACAAAAACAGCAAATGTCTAGGCCTGCACACACCAGCTACCTCATTCCCCAAACATCTGTTGATTTTATTGGCTGTGGTCTGACACAGTCCAAATAATGCTGTCCCATTAATTCACCCACAAGAGCATGGCTAACAGGTATACGAGGTACGTTGTTTATGTAGCCTTAAGCCCCGCAGTTCTACAGTACTTATTTTTATGATGGAATTTGAATCACAGAGGTTACCATGAACTTAAGTGTTATTTTAAAAACCAAAAGCAGAAACGTTGGTGCCTGAAAGAGGAACGCAGAACATCAGGAGTAGTTTAGGACATTGCAGGTCACCTGGGGTGCCCTTGTGCTCAGGAATGAAGCATTTGGAAAGCACGTGACCTCAGCGAGTTTAGGGGAACCCATGAGTGACCAGCCCACAGCTGCCTGTTGGAAGATTCTGGAATATTTCTGGGGGCATGCATTCCAATCCCTGGACACTGTTTCGTGGGAAGACGGTACTGGGCTGATGTTTAGCCTGATGCACTGGCTACTTCATCGGTTAAATAGATATTCCCAGCTCCTGCCTCATGCTTAATGTAGTAAAGTGACAAGGCTGTAAAGCATAAACAGGGAGGTCTCATGAACGTTATTCAACACTAACCACCATGTCTGTGCCGTTTTTAATAAATACACCTTTGTTTTTCTGATATTTTACTATGAAACATTTCAAAGGTACAGCGATGTTGGCATGATTTCAATGACGGCTCGCAGGCTCACAGCTGGATCCTGAAAGTCATTCTCAAAACTGTAAGAGGAGGCTAGCAAGGGTCTCTTCCTCAGCTGAGCCTCCAGATGAGAAGGCGGAGGATCCAGCGAAGGCGTGCCTGGACTTCCCTTCACAGAAACTGAGATAAAACGTGTGTCACTTTAAGCTTTTGCTTGGTGGGAATTTGTTACGTGGCAGTGGAGGATGGGCACAGATGCCGAGGCCTGGAAGTGGGGTCAGGCTGTACCAGACACCTCAGAGTGTGCGGTGGTTTCAGAACTTGCCAGAGAGGCAGGAGAGAGAAAGTTGTCCTCTCCTTGGCCGTGGAGGGCACTGCAGGTGAGGGAGACAGGAGGAGGGATCCTTGACATACAGTGGCAGAAAGCTGAGCAACATTGTCCCCTGCAGTTATGTGGGAAGCAGAACTTGTAGGTGACAATTTTGGTTACTTAGCTAAGGAGAATTCCCAGCAGTGTTGATGGTATTCTCTGGTTTCTTCCAGCTGTTTCTAGTAAAATGTGAGAGGGAAGAGAGAAATCGAGAGAACTTTCCCCCCTGCATTGCTGGGGATTGAACCCCTGGGCACTCTGCTGAGCTACACCACAGGCCCTTTCAGTTTTTCATTTTGAGACAAGTCCTCGCTGAGTTGCCCAAGTCATCCTTGAACTTGTGATCCTCCTGCTGCAGCCTCCCCAGTAGCTGGGATCACAGGTGTGTGCCACTGCGCCTGGCTAAATTGAGAGAACTCTTAAACAAAAAGAAACTAGGACAGGGTGATTTTGAAAGCTCTGAGCCTCTACATTTGGCAATAGATGCTCAAATTAAGATAGTGTAGCTTAGAGAAGAATCTGAGGGTGGGACCCACAATCTTTTGCCCAAATCCAAAAGATTCAAAGATCAGAGCATTCAGTCCCACAAGAGATGTCCTAGGAGGGCGCACCCCACAGACCCTCTCAGTGAAGGAGAGGATCTTCAGAAGGCTCCAGCGCACTCCAGAGCAGTGTCCCGGGCATCTCCAGGGTGCTGGCAGACAGGACCAGGCACTCTTGTGAGCTCAATGCCAGAAGAAGCCATGCTGGAGGAGCCCATGGGGCAAGGGCCTGAGGGCACCTTGTAGGAACTGAGGGAGGTCTCCAGACGCAGCCAGCACACAGCCACAGCCTGCAGCCTACCAGAGAAAAGGAATGACTTGCGACAACTAGAGGGAGCTTGGAAGCAGATCTGTCCCCAGTCCACTCATGAGAGGACAAGGCAGCTGCTTGCTCTTGTGTAGATGGCAGCCCTTGTCCCAGGAAGGGGAGCAGGCTGTTGGGCGTGGACATCTGACCAGGAAGAACTGTGAGATCACACGTGTGCACGCCGGTCTAAGCCTCTGAGTCTGTGGCAATGTGTTATGCAAGAGCAGAAAACACTGAGGTCTGACAGATCTGTTTCTCTGCAACCCAACCCCCCACCCACACAGAGAGCACTGCCATTACCTAGAAAGCTTCCCTGCACTCTTCCTGTCAGTTCACGTCCCCAGACAACTGGAGGCAAAATTAACCGAGGTTTACACTATCGATTAATTGTGCCCGTTCTAGAATGTCATGTAAATAGAATCACAGTACAGACTTTCTTTCACTCAGCATATTTCTGAGATTCACTTGCCTTGGCATGTGGCTCTGTCATTGGATAGTTTGGTCCTTTTTGTTGCTGGGCGTTTTTCTGTTGTATGACCATATCACAATTTGTTGATCCATTTTCCTGTTGATGAACATGGACGAGTTTCTAGTTTTAAGTCATATATGCACAGAAATTGTTTTTGCATACAACCTTTTGTGAATGAATGTATGTTTGTTTCTTTAATGTCTCATGGGAAGATACCTCTTTGTGGACTTCCTAGATTGTAGGAGAGGTATACATTTGTTCTCTTAGGAACCTGTGAGGTGTTTTCTAAGGCATCTGCATCACCTCACATTCTGGTTGCTATTCCCTCCTTCCCAGTTTTAGCTGTTCTCATAGGTGTGTGTTGGGATAGTGATATGATTTTAATTTTCCTTTTCTTGGTTTCTAATGATGCCGAGTATTTTTTGTTTGCTTATTGGATATTTGCATATATTGGTTTGAAAAGCCTCTTTTTAAGACCTTTGCCTCCTCCGTTTTTGGAGGCAAGTGCTTGTTTATGTTTTACTGTTGAGTTGGAGGGGTTCTTAGCGTATCCTGTATACCAGTCCTGTGCCAGAAATCTGTTAAACAAATACTTTCTCTCAGACTGTGGCTTGCCTATGAATTTTCCTTGCACTGCCCTTTGATGAGCAGAAGATTTTAATTTTGGTAAAGTCTAATTTTTCCATGTTTTTTCTTCATGGCTGTTGTTCCATATGGCATGTTACAGAAACCTTTGCCCATCCTCAAGCCAGGAACTGATTTTTCTTAAGCCTGTGCCACCAGTTCTGACTGCTGCAACTTTAAAGCATGTTTGGATGTCAGGTCGTAAAAGTTCTCTAATGTCCTTTCTGTCAAGATGGCTTTCATATTTGAGGTCAGCTCTGTCCATTAGAACTTTCCGCAATGACAGAGACTCTTATCAGTCTGCAGTGTCTGGGAAGAGTCACCACCAGCCTCATGCTGGTGTTCAGTCCTTACAATGCGGTTTGTGTAACGAGGAGTTGAGCCTTTAACTTCATAAGCAGCTGCGTGTGGTTGGTGACCAGTCTTGAGCGGTGGCTTGGTAGGCTTTCTGCGTTTCTTTACACATTTCAGAATGAGCTCATCTACTGCTCACAGCAGGTTCTAGCACTGAAGTTGGAATCATGCCGAACCTGTGGGTCAGTGGCAGGGCTGACCCTTCGCCACCGCTGGTCTTCTGACCCCTGGACAGCACGTGGCTCCATCTGTTTATGACTTCAGTTTCTCTCAAGATGTAGTTTTCTGTGCACCAATCCGAAACATATTTGATTGGTTAAATTTAATTTGACATATTAAATTTATCCTAAGTATTTTGTATTTTTGATGTTATTGTAAATGTATTTATCTGTAAATTTATTTTTCAATCATTTGCCACAATAATTTTTGTGTGTTTACCTTCTATCCTAGGACCTTGATAAATTCACTTCTTAGTTCTAGTAGTGATTTTTTCGATTCCTTCAGATTTTCTATGTAAACAGTGGTGTGATTTGGAAAGAGTCTGACTTCTTCCTCTCCAGCGTGGATGAGCTTCTTTATTTATTTGTGTTGTCTCTTGCGCATGCTGAGCCTCCAGTGCAGTGTTGATTAAGAATGGCGAGAGTGGACATCCTTCCCTTGCTCCTAATCTCTGTGGGGAAAATTTTGGTCTATCACCATTAAATATGATGTTATGTATACATTGCAGTTTTATCATGCATAGGCGTCAAGTTTTGTTAAATGCTAATTCTACATCTGTTTAGATGATCCATGAATTGTTCTCATTCTGCTAATGCTGTGAATTGCTTGATTGGTGAGTGTCAATTCAGCCTTAAGCTTCTGGGATACAGCCTTCGTCATGATCCTCCTTACTATTCCTGTATTCTGTACTGTTTACTAATATTTGGCGTCTATATCCACAATCAATGCTGATCTATGATTTTTTTTGTTTATCTCTATGTCAGGTTTGCTTGTATGGTTTCAGTGGCCTCAGGAAACAGCAGAGGAGGGCCCCTCCCCATTTTTAGGAAGAGCTTTATGTGGTTGGTGTAACAACCTCATCAAAGTAGATGGAATTAGCTAGTGAAGCTGTGGATGGGTCTGAAGTTTTCTTTGTGAGCATTTGACCAACTCACGTTTTTATTGATATGTAACTATTGAGATTTTACACTCCAAAAAATTCGTCCATTTCATCTATGTCACCAAGTTTGCTGATGTTGGTATCATCTATAATTCTATTTTAAGCCCCTCAGAATCTGTAGTGATGTCTCCTCTCTCATTCTTGATATTGTTGGTTTGTAGCCTCCCTGTTTTCTTGATCAGAAATGCTAGTGGTGTTTCAGTTGTGTTTATCTTTCAAGAACACGCTTTGGGCTGGGCGTGGTGGAGCAGCCCTATGATCCCAGGGACAGGGGAGGCTGAGGCAGGAGGATCCCAAGTTCAAGACCAGCCTGGGCAATTTGACCAGACTTGTCTCAAAATGGAAAGGGCTGAGGAGGTTGTAGCTCAGTGGTAGAGTGCCCTGGGGTTCAGTCCCCTGTTGAGTAGGGCGGGGGGGAGGGGGGCAAGCTTTGGTTATACTGATTTTCTTTTGTAATTTTGGTTTTATGTCACATTGATTTTTACTCTTATGTTTAGTATTTCTTTCCATCTACTTTGTTTCAATTTTCCTAGTGCCTTAAGCTGGAACCTTGGAACACTTAGATCTGTCTTCTTTTCCAAAGAAAACATTTAAAGTGATTATTTTTGCCTCTATTCACTGATCTACCTCAATTCCACAATTTTTGATATGCATTTCCATTATCATTCAGTTCCAATATTTTCACATTTCTTTTGTGACTTATTCTTGACCCATGCATTATGTAGAAGTGTGTTGTTTAATCTTCAAATATTTGGCATTTTCTGGATATTTTGTTGTGATTCAATTTCTAATTCTGTTGGAGTCAGAGACCATAGTTTGTCTGATTCTAGTGAAACTTGTCTATGTCTTAATGAATATATCATGTGCATTTGAACAGAAAAGAATTTTCCAAGTTTTGGTATGATATAAACACCCCACTCTTGAAGTCCATTTTGTCTGATATATTAATATAGTCACTCTGACCTTTCCTGCTAGCTCTTCTCATTATAGATGGATTTTCCACTCTTTTACTTTCAACCATCTGTATGTTTATATTTAAAAATGTGATCTGTAGATGGCTCAGATTCGTGTCCATCTTTTTTTCTTTCTTCTTTTCTAATCCATTTTCTTTCTGCCTTTTAATTAGACTGTAGTCAGCTAATATCAGAGTGTTTTTGTATGCTTGGATTTAGATCTACCATTGTTTATTTTCTAGTTGTTTTATGTCTTTCTTCCTCCATTCTTTCCTTCCAAGCTTCCTTTAGCTTTTATGAACATTTTTAGAATTTTGTTTGGATTTCTCTCCTGACTTTGTAGCTATCCATCTCTGGATTTGTCGTGTTTTCTGAGAATGTCCTCAGCTCGTCATGCCGCTCTTAGAGTTACTCCTGAGACTCCCTCTGAGGCTTCACCGGAAGGTTCATTGGTACCCCTCACTTTTACACCATAGTTATTGTATGTATTACATCCACATTATAAGTTCAGCCTGAAATACTATAATTTTCACTGGAATAGTTACTCATATTTTTAATGAATTAAGAAAAATAGTTTTTGTAGTTACTCAAATATTCCATATGCCCATGACTTCTGATAATTTTCCTTTTTGTCAAGTAGATTTGAATTTCCATGTGATATTATTTCCTAAAACTGGAAAATTCCAATAGCATTATTGTTGTGCAGATCTGTTGTCCATGAATTCTCAGTTGTCAATTTTTTTCATGATATAAGGGTGACTTTAATAAAATATGTGATATCATCTACATATTTACTTAATTAGTTATCTATACATCATGGAGCACTTCCATAGGCTGTGTGCCAACACCTGAGCATGACCTTCTCAAGTCCTGGTTTGGGGAAGTCCTACTCTTCCCTGACCACAACCAGCATAAGAAGCCATCACATGTAGAGCTGCAGAGGGGGATCATTGCCAGCCCACCCACTAAATACTAGAAAGGCTGTGCTATGGCTTATATTTTCAATAAAAGCCAAAACATGATTTCTTTAATTCTCACCATTTTCTGATCTAGTCTATTGGAGTGAAATCCCCTTGAAAGCAGAGACAATGTTGTCTTTGGTTTTTTTTTAAAATATTTTTTGCTGTTGTTGTAGATGGACACAGTATCTTTATTTTATTTATTTATTTTTATGTGGTGCCGAGGATCGAACCCAGTGCCTCACACAGGCGAGGCAAGCACTCTACCACTGACCTACAATCCCAGCCCCCTCGTCTTTGTTCTTGTTTTGATCAGGAACACTATTAGCACATGAAAGTTTCTCAGTAAATACTTGTAGTTACCAGAATACATTGGATAAACTAACAGTATTTTAAAGCATGGCTTTAATATGGTCAAATGTATTTAACACTGGGTGTGTTTTTTCTCTAATCTATCCCTGAGTGGAGTTATTTTGTCTCTTTTTTGGTTAATACTGTCTTATCTTTTTTATCTGCAGCTGATTTTATTTTATTTTTTCTTTTACCTGAAATTCTATTTATTTCATCTTAATTCTTAAAAGATACATCCACTGGAGCTAGGAATCAGGCTAACAGTTCAATCTTTAGATTCAGAGCTTGGAGCGGCTGATCTGGTGTGTCCTGTCCTTTCACAATGACAGATGAGGTCAATTCATTTGTGGCTCCCTGTGTGCAGTATTTTGTTTCCTTCCAGCTCCTTCCAAGAGTTTCTCTTCAGCCAGGCATCCTGGAGCATGGAGGCTGAGGCAAGAGGATCTAGAGTTCAAAGCCAGCCTCAGCAACTTAGTGAAGCCCTAAGCAACTTAGCAAGACCGTGTCTCTAAATAAAATACAAAAAGTCTGGGGAGGTGGCTCAGTGTTTAAGTGCCCTTGGTTCAATCCCCAGTACTAAAAAAAAAAGTTTTTCTTTATCTCTGATTTGGAACCATAGCTGTAGGTGACTAAGTGTGGATTTCTTGTCATTTTTCTGCTTAAGAGTCTAATTTTCTTATCTCTAAATTTATGTCTTTTATTAAATTTGGGAATTTTTTTAGCTATTATTTTTCCAAATGTTTTCCATTCTATTCTCTCTCTTCTTCTCTCAACCGGATACTGATGCTAGGCTTGTGGTTATGATACATGTTTCTGTGTCTTTGTTAATCTTTAAAATCTTTTTCTGTGTATTTTTCAGATGAGGTGATTTCTGTTGGCCTATTTTCAAGTTCACAATCTCTTTCCTCTGTCAAACCAGGATGATATTGAGCCTACACAGGAATGTATTTCCTATGTTGTGTATTTTTTAAAAAGATTTAAAATTTTAGAGCAGTATTAGGTTCACAACAAAATTAAGAGGAAAATATAGAGATTCCCTATAGATCCCCTGGGTCCCCCAAACACAGAGCCTTCCCCATCATCAACATCCCCCATTGAGAGGGTGCATTGATCACAACTGAGGAATCCACACAAACACACTGTGATTACCAAAGGTTCATAGTTTACATCAGGGTTTATTTATTTATTTTTGTTCTATGTTCTGTGGATTTGGACAAATGTGTAATGACATGTATCAAATATAATACTATCATTTATATATTGTTTTTGATGCTCTAGGATTTTCCTTTGATTCTTTTCTATTGTTCTTGTTTATCTGCTGACAAGTCCTATCTTTCCAAGAGTAGAGAGCTTCTTTTCATTTATGTCCTTGCTTTTAAGTCCTTATTTTTTGATTATTTTCATTTTTAAAAAATTTCTTAATTTGTTCTAATTAGTTATACATGATAGCAGAATGCATTTCAATTCATTGTATACAAATGAAGCACAACTTTTAATTTCTCTGGTTCTACACGATGCAGAGTCACACCACATGTGCAGTCATACATGTGCCTAGAGTAATGATGTCCATCTCATTCCACCATCTTTCCTTCCCCCTTGCCCCTTCCCTTACCCTGCCTCCCCTTTGCCCAAAGCTCCTCTATTCTTCCCATGCTCCCTCCCCTATTATGGATCAACATCCACTTATCAGAGAGAACATTTGACCTTTGGTGTTTTGGGATTGGCTTACTTCACTTAGCATATTCTCCAACTCAATCCATTTATCTGCAAATGCTATAATCTTATTCTCTTTTAATGCTGAGTAATATTCCATTATGTATATATACCACAGTTTCTTTATCCATTCATCTATTGAAGAGCATCTAGGTTGGTTCCACAATTTAGATGTTGTGAATTGAGCTGCTATGAACATTGATGTGGTTGTGTCTTATTTTATATTTTTAAAATTTGGATCATTTGGGAATTAGATTCCACCTATTATATTTTCTCTTTTTGATAAGTCACATTTTCTTGTTTCTTCTATGTTGTATAATTTTTTATTGGATCCTGGACATTGGGAATGCCATCTGGATTCTGTTACATTTCTCTGAAGAATGTTGACTTCATAAAAATTCTTACTTGGTTGGACTCAAACTGAGAACTCTCTTTTGGAGTAGCTAAAATCTTAGGTGGATTCTTGATCTTTAGCCTTGGCCTCCAGGCTCACATACAGGCTTCAGGTGTCAGAGGAAGAGCCTGGCTGCACCTTCTCTTTTCCAGAATCACATCCTCACTTCTCAGTATCCCTGGTTGCCTTGAACTGTGTCCTCAGGTTCTCTGGGCCAGAAAACCTAGTAGTTTTCTTGTAGAAATTTAGCAACTTATGAGGTAACAGCTTTAACTTGCCCTCAAGCTAAAAAAGCTGTACAAATGGGGGTTTCACCCCATGTCATATTCTTCTATCAGATGTCATCTTCCCCCTGCAATAAACTCATGCCTGTTACTCTGAAAAAACAAAACCAAAAACCAAATGCTGACTTCCCTCTGGACCCTGTCGTAGTTCACCTGCCACAGGACAGAAGTCTTATTTTAGTGTTTTAACCTGAGTTGATAGCTATTTTCTGAGGAGGGCTGGGGCTAGCAGAGGTTTAGTCACACTAGTGGGAAGATGCTCCACCACGGTTAAATACATTTTCTTTTTCTACCACCTGCACGATATGTTTTTTCTTAAAAATAATGTCTAAACAACATAAACCAAGGTCAAAGCAAACAAAGAGCTCAACAGGACATGAGTTCCATTGTCCAAGACCTGGCTCACTCTAAAGTTTATAAGAAAGACACAAAATCAAAATAACATTTACAAAATGTCTTCTTGCTTAGTAACTCTTTATTGAATTAAGCATTATGATAATATTATAGGCCCTACCCTTATCATAAAATAGCTTTGAAATAGTTTTTAATGTCTATGTCATCATAGAGAGTACACACTCATTTATATACTCATCTACTTAACTATTTCTTCACTATCAGTTGATGCTGTTTGCATTTTTTTTTTTTTGCAGAGGGAGTGGAATGTTGGTTACTATTCCACTAAATACCTTTGGACATTAATCTATGAGGACAAATCTGAGTACAAGAAAGTCCTACTCCTGAGCTGACTTGTGGCCATGCAGTTGCTCTCGGTGCCTCCAAGCTGGCTACATAGGAACCCCACTTCACTCTGTTAAGAATGTGCTAACTACAAGTTGTGTTTCTTTCCAAACCTGTTCGTGCTGATTGATATGTGATGAAATTGATTGGAATACCAACGAAGACGATATAAGTGGGAAGAGAGAAATGGTGGTCCTTTCTGTGACAGCTAGGTTGAATGCTCTGGTGAGCCTCCGTAAAGTAGTAACACAATTGCTACTAAACCAGGAATCGCCAGGTAGCAGCACAAATGGAGGAAATAAAAAGGTAAAATGCAGAAAGAGTCTCCTTTCAGTTTCATATGCAAACATCCTTAGGTGTATGCCCCACTTTAGAGAAACCAAGAAGCAAAGTTAAGAAGGTGCATCACATGGGGGTGGATTATAAGAGGAGTATCACAGACTCCCAGAGGGGATGGATGCTCAGAAAGGCCTTTGGCCGCAGGGTTGGTAGAGGAATTTGCATTTTTATACTGTAACTTAAGACAGATTATTACGGTTGGCTTGTGCCCTGTGTTCTAAGTCCCCACACAGCACACCTCTCAGTGGATTGACGGGATTGTCCAATTGCTGATCCCCAAAGCCTAGGCAAGGAATTTAGTTGTACTTCCTCAGGCTAGATTCCTAGAAATGTACTTACTGAGTGTTTTAAGACTATTAATACTCATTACCTAATTTCCCACTAGAGAAGTGGTATCAATTTATGTTCTCAGATAGGGTTATTCCCTGAGTTTTAAAATTTATGGGCAAGCTGCCAGTGTCTTCTGTCCAGCTTCCTGCTGAAGTCCCATGGTGGACTTGGATGCCATTGGCCTGAAACTTCTTGAAAAAAGTTCCCAGGATTGTCCCTTGCTCCAGTGAAATGCAATTTGATTCCTTCCTGTCAATGCCAGATTTGTGTAAATTCTAACTCAAATAATATTAACCATAAAAGCACTGGGCTTGTTGGTCAAACACACTCTATTTTGTCTATCACTTTATAATATTCAATTGCTATATATATATATTTTAAATGTGAGAGGGTACCACAGCAGTCAGTATTTATCTATTTATTTGGTAGCAGGGATTGAACCCAAGGGTGCTTAACCACTGAGCCACATCTCTAACCCTTTTTATTGTTTATTTTGAGACAGGGCATTTCTGAGTTGCTTAAGGTCTCTGTAAGTTGCTTAGGTTGGCCTTGAACTTGTGATCCTCTTGCCTCAGGCTTTCATGTCCCTAGGATTGTAGGTGGGCACTACTATGCCCCTGGCCAGCTTTTAAACCTTTCCTTTTGAAAATGGATCCCTGGAATGGGGAATAAAGAAAAGTGATTCTCAGTCCCAGCCCCTGAAGCTTAGTGGCCTCCCAGCTGAGCTCCAGACCTGCAGGCCGCTGTCCTTATCTGGCTCCGCATACCTATCGCATTGGGGAAAGACACAAGGTTGACATTTCCATGCAGAGCTGCTGGTATCCTGGGGAAGGCTGTGCTGTTATCAGATCCTGCCTATCATAGAAGCTAATGTCTATTGCGTGCTTAAATGTTCCAGATACCATTGCAAGTGCTTACCTGGATCCAATTATCTTGCTTTCCCGTGTAAACCTCTTAATGGCTCCCTTGCTTCCTAGATAAGGAAACTGAGCACTGAGAAGTTCCTACTGCTTTGCAGACAGTGTGTGGGGGCAGGGCTCACAGCAGAGCCCAGCTTTGCTGGATCTCCTCTGTGCGTCGGGAGAATATAAGGAAAGCATCGCTCATTGATGTCTACTCCAAGTCAAGCATTTTTAGGTGCTTACATACTTAAAAAGATTAATCACCACTACCTCATTTTCAATTTGAGAAAGCAGATATCCGATAAGTTAAACGATTTGCCCAAGGACTGGGTGGGAGGAGATAACAAAGCCAGAAACGGAGTCAAGAGGGGACTCGGCCTGAAAGCCTGTGGTTTGGGTAGAGCCACAGCTGCCCCCAAAACATCAGAGTCCTCGGCATCCTAGCCGGGCCCTGGAGTTACCCAGGGATGGCTAAAAGATGCCCCCATCTGCGTCCACTCCCAAGGGTTCTGGTTTAATTAGGGTGAGGTGCAGCTTGGCGATGGCATGTAAACATCTCCCAGGGGATTCTCTACGCAGACGGTGGGTTGGTCACTCTGTGCTCTTGTGTTTCTTTGTACAATATGAGGACAGGGATAAAGCACATCCATAAAGGCCTATCTTCAGCAGTGGGTTAGTTTCCTGGAGTTGCTGTGATAAATGACCACGAACCGGTGGTAATTGGAGAACTGAGGTCACGGCTTGAGCAAGGCCATGCTCTGTGGGAGGTGCGAGGGTGGCATCCTTCCTGGCCTTTTCCTGCCGCCACCCTGGGTGTTTCTCGGCTTGGTGTTTTGATGCTCTCCTCTCTGGCTCTGTTGACCTGAGGGCTTCTTCCATCTGTCTCTGTCTCCTCAACTTATGAGGACATCAGTCACTGAAATTAGGACCCAACCTAATCCAATACGACCTCATCTTAACTAATGGCCTCTGTAATGACCTGAGCTCCAAAGCAAGTCACATCCATAGGCATGAATAGGTGGTGGGGTTGGGGGGAGGCACTATTCAATTCGGTACAAACAGAAAAAGCAATATTGCAATTTGAAGAATGCCTGCGTCTCTAGGGATGTAGCAAAGCTGAAATTATCTTTTGGCACTGATTTTTTAAAAAGACATTTTACAAAAGCAGTCCTAGTACATGTCACTAAACTCTAGAAAGATGTGTATCTGACAACGCCCTTTGTCTTCGGGATCCTTTGGTCTGTTCAGGAGCGCAGGATGCCCCATGGGCAGAGAAGGCTCAGCCTGTGTATCTACATGGTGCCTGAATGTGCAGAAAAAGCTGTGCAAAGGGAGCTGTTTCCAAGGGGGGATTTTTTTGAAGGAAAAATCAGTTCCGATCCTCCATCAACTGTAAGCTGACAGAAGAAACGCACGGCTCTTTGTAAGTCATCAGACAGTGATCCACCATCTCTCCAGATATGGCTTGTATGATTTTTGTGCATTGAGGCAACGAAAATTTGAAGCTTTGTTTTGAGGCTATTATTTCATTCAAACACTTGCTTTTTTTTTCCTGTAATGAAGCCTTGACGACAATTTCAAAGTACAAAGTCACCGGAAATCTGATAATCTGATTTCTTAAAGGATGTTTCTAGATCAAAACTGGATGGCTACAATTGACCCTTATTTCTTCTTCTCCCCCGAAATTTGATAATAAATTCCTACTACAAATACCACCGTGGCTTCCATATTCTGGCTGTCCCTGGAGAGTGGCCACATGGTCCCACCTCTCAATGACCCCATTGCTAAGCCGTGTTCCATTTTGACAGGCTCATGGTTTTCATTTTGGAAACAACACAAAGGATTTAGTTGTAAAGAAAGGTCAATTTTTTCTCCAAATTATCTTTAAAATCCCGCCTCTCAGCTGCCATTGCTCATGTCTGTAATCCCAGCACTTAGGGAGGCTGAGACAGGAGAATCGCGAGTTCAAAGCCAGGTCCAGCAACAGCGAGGTGCTAAGCAACTGTTTGAGACCCTGTCTCTACATAAAACACAAAACAGGGCTGGGGATGTGGCTCAGTGGTCGAGTGCCCCTGAGTTCAATCTTCGGCACCAAAAAAAAAAATCCTGCCCCTCCCAGCCCCTGTCCTTATAACCCAATATCACGACCACCACAAGCTTTTCCCAGATCCTCTTATCTGTGACAAGTCTCTGGACCCTGGGCAGCATGCTGTGGTCACATCTGTCTCACAGATTGGTACTTCACCCAGGAAAAACACAGGAATTGGTACAGAATCCATGGAGTCTTTTTTTCAAAGCCCGATTAGTCTTTATAAAGCCTCAATAGCAACATTTAGGCAGTTTCTTAAATAATACATCTCCATTTCCACTTGGACAAAAGTCCTGGTTTTTCTGTCTCAATTTTGCCTTCCTTAAAAAGGTTACAGTTGGATCTGAGTTGTATTCAGCTAGTCCTTAGGCAAAAATGAAAAGAAAGTCAACAATTTATTTCTTGGTGAGTGCCACAGAATCCGATCTTCAAAGGCTCACCTGACGATGTTATTGCAAACAAGTGGTCTGCTAACTGCGAGAGGCTGTAAAAATACGAGGGCTGGTTTTGATGTTTATGAACTGATACCTGACAAGGACTTTGATGGCTGCAGCGCAGGGTGGGGAGGGAGAGGCGTTGCCATGGCTTGAAAGCTGGTTTTTGAGGCCGCTCGGCTCCCAGCTGAGATGCCCCTGTAAGAACAACCATAAATAATAATAATTGTGGAGTGTCACGTCGTTTACCCATTTAAGAATGGCAGCGCACCTGGTGTAGAGAGTTCTCTGTCTCTGTTGCCTGAAACTCATGGAGAAAAGATCAGCCAATGCTGTATGTACAAAAAAACAGAGAAAAGGCACCTGTAACTGTTCACTTCGCGAATTCACTGGAGACCCACGTGAGTGACCTGGAGAAGTGAAATAAATATCTTTATGTCTAGAATGTGACTTTTCCTATTCTTTGGAGGCTCAACAAAATGTTGAGTCCATTGCACACAAAGTGGCTGGAAAACAGATGCTGACATGAAGTTCATTTACGTCGGGCTGATTCTAACCAGTGAGGCCATTTATTTGCTGGTCGGGGGCAGTGATGAGTCCCCAATCCTGGCATGTGCAAATACGGTTTTGACAAAGTCCTAGGACGAGCCTCGAAGGCAGCATCTTGGGCATCATTGGAGCACACCGACAGGAGATTCCAGGACGCCGCTGGACAGGCCACCTCCCTCCACCTTCACCCTGGGGCAGACTCAGGACGGCGCTTGCTTTGAGAGCACAGCGGCTGCCCTGAAATTGCCAATTGACATGAACATCTGGTTCTTTCTCACTGACTGTGAAAGACTGTGTCCCTGGGGGCTTGCTGTTGGGCAGTTCAAGTGCAGTGGACATGCCCATGACTCCCTTGGACACCTGGCACGCTAACTGGGCAAGCTGGTGAGGCCACACTATGCGCTGAGGTGTGCGGGCTGACGTTCGGGTCGCCTGTTCTTCCTTCGTGCCCGTGTGAAGGTCGTCTCACTCTGTTTGCTTTCTCTGGGACTCAGGACGGGGCAGGTGGATCGTGCTCGGCCTACACTGGTTTGTTCCCCTGCATTTTGACAGAATGCCGGCATGGCTCATTTTGACTCCCAGGCCCTCTATCCGGTCCCTGCGCAGGCACAGAGGTCCAGCTAAGACTGGACCTGTCACTTTGCTAAAACTGGCCTTGACGTTAGTGACATCTTGAGTCGTCTTCAGTCAACTCCAAGGAGCTGGCAAAATTCTTCATTTACTTATGAAAATATCTGTGTTTTAGAAGGACGACACATGTCCTAACAGGAAGGGGATGGCGCTGTGTGGTTTTAGCAGGGAGTGAGGCGTCCACTGCAGACTGCTCTGACTTCCACCTGGGGACACTTGATGATGGGGCCAGCGGGAGCTTTGCTCAGCCCTGGATTTGATTCCTGGTCCTTGCCCTGTTTAAGACTTAAAGTACTTGATATCTCTGTACCTCTGTTCCTAAACTATAAAGTAGGCCTCATATTGCGTGCCTGGAGAGTCAAGAGGGCCACCCAGGAGCCACCCAGAAGATTCTGGCACATAGTAGGTTCTTCCCAAAGGGTGACCTTTACCATTACTAGCAAAATACTGAGCACCCTAAGTGCATGTCTTTTTTTTTCTTTCTGTCCAAAGCATCCCATGAAGATTCCAAGAACTCTCCCTGGTATCAGCAAACGCTTTGATCAGAATGCAGCCAGCCGAATGGAGAAGAGTCGCCCAAACACAAATTCCTGCAAACATTCTATCCCAAGCCATAAAGCAGATTTTTCCAAATCCCCTCGACTTTGTAACAAGGGGGCCGCTGGTCCTCTGGAGAAGAAACAGACCTCACACAGGAAGCCAAATGGATTTAAATGTAAGCAGGTCTAAAGAGAAAACAGAATTCCCTTCTAGAGGTTTAGGAAAACAATTGAAAATAAGGCCAGAAATAACAAGACAATAAAGAAATTCGTCTCCTTCATGAACACCACTGCACCAGCTGGGCAAGAAAGAGATGCCTCTGACCTGCCCGTGGACCCCCTGGATGCTCCCGATTAGCCTCAATTGGCCTCCTGGGAATTTTGACCTCAGCCTGCCAGAACCCCACATCGTCTCCACCAGCAGGAGTTGACATGGCGGCATGCTCTTCCCCCAGCAACAAGGGTGCATGGTGTCTGTCCTGTGGGCATCCTTTCTCACTCCTGGTGGTTCATGGCAGGACGGAGACTCAGGGCCCAGCTGTAGCAGCTCAGCGTCCTTGCGCACCTGGCTCCTGGCTCCCATCTCCTGGAAACACACACTGTAGGAGAGAGGGGAGCCATGCCTAGTGGCGCTGGCTTTCTCTTTGTTCTGGGTGGTAATTCCTGCTGGGTTGTAGACCCCTTCCTCCTGGTTTCCACTGACCTCCACTAGGCCTCCTTGACGTTAGTAGTCACAGACAGGCTGGCAACACAGGACTTCACTTTTGCGTAAGTGATTGGAGTAGGAACGCCTTGAAGACAGGGCCGGGTTCCAGGCACGGGCCCTTCCCAGAGCAGATGTTTCCTCGCATGTCTTGTCTGAATGAGAAAGGAATCTGGTCTCTCATCTCAGGGGACAGGAGAAGATCTCACCAGGATCTTTCTGGAGGCAAAGGCCAGCCATGTCTTTTTCCTGCCCTGTCAGTGTTTGGGGCTGCATGCAGCTTTGTTGTGTGCCAAGAGTGGCCTCAGGAGGTTAGTGGTGGCCCTGTGCCCTGGCCTGCTCCATGCTGCTAAGCTGTGTGCCTGTTGGTCCCTGTGAGTGTCCCCACACACTGTCCATCCATGGTTGTTGATCATGGGCTTACCCAGCCAACCTGTATTCCAGAACTACAGGTGTTCAACCATGGAGTTGACCTGCTTCGGCCAAGGAGGGAATGAGTGACAGCGGTGACCATCCTCCAGCCTTCTGACCATTTGCAGTGCAAGAGGTGTCCTTGGGCTCGTGCCCTCATCCTGCAGACGGCAATGCCCGTTCAATGAAAGGCAACAGAGGAAGAAAGACACAGGCAAACAGGCTGGCCATAGGGGTGGAATAATCTAGAAAGTAAGTGGAGCCCTGGCCCCACTCTGTGCTCTGCAGGAGGAGAGGGCCAGACAGTGCGCTTCCCAGTCCAGGGAAGCTTGTAGGCCGCTGCTCCATGACCCCTCACGAATGGCTGGATTCCTTACACCCAAGACTGAGAAGAACCACAGAATGGGATACATATTTAAGGAAATGTGCACACAACTGGGTGTATTTTCCTTATCAGATTTTTTTCTGGTGCAACACGAGCACTTTGAATTCTTGGCAGCTGTCCTTCCACACTCGAGCTGCCGGTCATCTCTGAGGCTGCTGCCATCGTTATGATTTCCCTTTGGGGAGGAATTTACAGGCACGTGTTGATCAGCTGCATGGGAACAGGGAGCCACAGGGACTGTAAACAGGCACACTGAGGCCGGAGAGCATGGGCTCTTCCTCCCTCTCGATGACATTGGCATGAGCCCCTCTCCGTCTTGTTGAGCTGATCGCTCAACACACTGCAACTCCAATTTCAAACACCCAAGTCCTCTTCTGGCCTGGCCTTGAAATAAACTCGCCTTTCCTTGCCGTGTGTATCTGGGAGTGACAGTCAGAGCGCCTCGCGGTATTGTGATACCAGAGAAGTTGGCTCTCGGTAGCAACGGTTGCTAGGTAAGGTGCGGCTGCCTTCAGAGCCAGCAAGGGGAGGGCGGGAAGGTGAACCGGCACAGGGACCAGGCAGGAGGCAGGCGGGATGGGGCCAGTGTGGAGTGCTGAGGCTGACCTTGGCTGCCGCCCCTGTGCTCTGCTGGGAGCGTCCACCTCTCCAGGCTCCCCTTCTGCAAAGAGCTGGCCTGGGCCTCATCCCCACAGATCTTTTGTGGATTCATTTGTTACATGTTCTTGACATCCTAATCTGCCAAGGGATGGGGTCAAGGAGCTCAGTGTCGTGGGAGAAGCTGACCATGAACCAGGAACCACAAACCTGCCAGAGGCTGGTGCCTTCACGGTCACAGCAGAGGCTGCGACCTTGCTGCCCGCTCCCCGGTGTGCCCGGGTCTCTTGTAGTGTTAGTGCACAGCTGCCGTGTGCGGTGATGGCTTTCGGTGTCTTTCACCTGGAAACTCTTTCTGGCCACAGGAGTTAGAACCCGGGAGGGACCCTCAGTCTCTGAAAGCTGAGAATCCGTGGACAATCCTGACAACCCCAGATAGCTGCTGGGGTGAGTCCCCGTGGCTCAGGGAACCTGCTGGAGAAGGAGCCCTCCACTCTCTCCCCTTCCCTGTCCTGCATTCCCTGTGCTTCAGGGGCTTCTTGGGACCAGGTCCCATGTAAGGGACCGCAGGTTTGCATTTGCCCCCTCAGGTAGCCAGCACGAGGGCGTGTTCCCGAGTGCCCCCGAGGCAGCTCACCTCGCTGGGGAGGGTGGCTGGGGGGCACTTTGTAGAGGATCATGTTTGGTTTGTTTCTGAAGAATGATGCCTGAGGTGGGGTAAGATGTCCTATTTGAGGCTGGGGGCAGGATGGGCACATAGGACAGGGGTGTGGTGGGGCTAATAAAGGACCTGAGGCCCCCCAGAGGCATTAGGACTTTTTTGTGGGAAATGGGGTCCCCTGTAGGTTCACAAGTGAAAGAGATGGGCAGATTGGAGAGAGATCTTGAGATCCCTCAAGGAGCAGCTGTGGGGTGGCCAGAGAGGCCAGAGGGGAGCCAGGGAAGAGGGGAGCTCGCAGAAGGGTGAGGAGGCTCAGCTGTATGCTGGGGGAGCCACCGGGACCGGAGAGGAGGCGGGGAGAACAGAGGCTCTCAGAGTCCTGGTGGAGGGTGGAGGCAGCCCACAAGTCCGTGGAGGCCCGTGGGCCAACCAGGAGTGGTCCACGCACTGAAGAGGAAGGGAACCTGTTGTGTGCTGCAGCGGGGCTGGGCCTGGAGGACGCTGTGCTGAGGACACACCTACTCACAGAAGAGCATGGGCCGTGGAGCTGAGTGACCCAGGCACAGAAAGTAGAGTGGAGGCCGCTGGGGGCCGGGAAGGGGCACAGGGCGTTATCGTCCAGGAATAGAGTTTCCGTTTGACAGGAGGAGTCCTGCGGGGGTGGGGGGGTGGCTGCCTCACAGTGGGAATATATTTGGTGCCACTGAACTGTCCACTCACACATGGCCGCTAAAGCCAATTTTGCGTTTTGGATAAGTTAACATCACAAAATAGGAAGGGAGAGACATTGCAAGTGACACGGCAGGACGGAGAAGCGAGGCACACAGGCCCAGAGCCCTCCACCAGGCCCTGGTCTTGATCCCTGGCTGACCGCTCCGCTTCCCAGGGCCTCTATCTTCACATTGGTGAAAGGGGCCTTTCATGGTGCCCACCTGTCAGCATAGGGACCACATTACTCTGGAGCAGCTGGTGTCGTGCTTGGTGGCTAGGAGGGCACAGGTGACCCTTCCTGTTCTCAGCAGAGCCTGACATGACCCTCCAGCCCTGTGCTAATGAGTCTCTCCAGCAGGAACAAGCTCCTGACCTGCGGAACCTGTCAGGCCACTGCCCGTGGCCACAGTCACAGGTGGGCACGTTGTCCAGGCTCCCTCAAGGCCCACTGACCATCTCCTGTCTCAGCCTACACGGAGTGAAGGACAGACCACATCCGAGTCAAAGGCAGTACTTTAAACTGAAAGGGAAACTCAGTGAAGAAATGAAAGTAACAAGATTAGATTATTGACCAGTGTGATCCCAATTCCTCTTTTTCCTCCAAATTTGTACTTAACCTTTAAATCTCATTTCCACATGCCTCTTGGTCCCCTTAGGATTGATATGGAATTGTCCAAAGCCGCCTTACTGCAGCACGGTGAGGACTGGAGCCGATATTTGACAATGCCTCGCTGCTCTGAACTTTCTCCCATCCCCTTTGCCTACGAGCATAATTTTCAGGAAATCTGTGTCGTAAGACACAAGTAGGCAAACAGCCCTGGTGGGGCCAAGTCCTGCCCAGGGCCTATTTTTGTAAATAAAGTTTTATTGGAACACGGCCAAGCCCGTTCATTTACATATCTTCTACGGCTGCTTATGTGTGGCTACAGCAGAGCTCACTAGTTGCGACAGAGAACAAGCGACCTGCAAAAGCAAAACCATTTACTATCTGACCTGCCATGGAAAGCACCACCAATATCCTGTTGGAAGAGATGCTGAAGTGCTTAGTTCTTTGAAGACGGGGGCACGTAGTTGTGTGTGTGTGTGCACGTGTGTTTGTGTTTACTCCCACATACTAAAGAAAGAAAACTCATTTACCATCAAGCATACTATAACCGTCATGAAATAGCCCCATAAAACAGTGTGTCTTTATTGATGCTGGTATTTTAATGAGTTTCTATTGTTCCTATCAACAGATTAATGAAATCTAGGAGGAGATTTAAATGAAGACACCAGAATGCTCCATCAAATTTCTCCTGACCTAACAGTTGACATATAGGCTATATGTGAAGTAATCAGATCAAAAGACATTTGCCTATTTTATCTGCATCCCTAAAATTTCATATGTATATGTACACATGAATATAAAATATATGATATACATACTTATTTTTTTTTGGTGGGGGATAGTAGTTTTTTGTTTGGCAATTCCTCCTAAATTCAGACCCAGAGGTTCAATTGATTATATAATTTTTGCCTGGTTCCAGTTTAATTCTACCTGAAATGACATCATGAATCTGGGGTACCACAAGGAGCAGGAGGCAGGGCTGGGTGAGATTCACATGTGCCATCTCCTCCTGGGCCTACAGGATGAGGGAGATGAGAACCGTGGCACTCTCCTCCCTCTTGCTATGTTTAAACATCATTGCACCATTTCTGACCAATTTAACCAGGATCCTTGACTACTGCACAATCGACATTTGGAGACAGACCTCTTTGTGGTGGGGCTGATTCTGCACTGAGCAGCCTCCTTGGCCTTGGCCCCTTAGAGGCTGGTAGCAAACACTACCTCCTGCCTCCACCTCCCATCCTGAGAGCCCGGACTGTCTTCAGACAGTGGGAATTGTCCCCTGGGAAAATTACCCCCAAGTGAGGACCACAGTGTGACCCAGGGGAGCCATGTGGGTGCCCTTCTCCAAGTGAGAGACTTCTGTGACTCTGGGGCCAATGCAGGCTTGAGCAGCCAGACGCCCTCCCCAGTCCACTCCAGCCTTCAGTGTGTTGCCCTGCGAGGCCGAACGAGTGTCCCTCCAGCCCTGTGCTCCAGTGTAGGGCTGGACGAGGCAGTGCCTTCCAGGTGGTGTCCCTATTACGAATCCCAGAGAAAGCAACAGGAATGGAAAACACCCCAGACACACACACCAACAGCTGAACACCAGATACGTTCAAGTTGGAGATACTTTTAAGAAGAGGCTAAACAAAAATACGATAAGAAAGTTAATCAGCTTGTGGGTAAATTATTTGATTAGGTAGATGATTCCCGAATGGCTGAGATGCCTAAAGGCTTCCAAGAGAACTGAGAACGAGATGACTTTCAGAAACTTTCCTTCTCTCCGAGTACCATTTTATGTAATTTTCTGACATCGAAACAACAGCTCTTCTCCTTGTTAAAAAAAAAAGAAAAAAGAAAAAAGAAAAGAAAAGAAAATCAGCCCCAGCTCACAGTCAACAGAGCCATGATTTTGACTAATCTCTATAATCAGAAGCTAATTTGCCTTAAGAATAATAATAGTAACAATATGCCTGTTATGAAGGAGGATGCTTTTATCGTTTTATTTGCCTGTGATTATGTAAATTCCAGAGATACAATGGTGCAGCTCAAAAGCTGCCCCTGTCTGCTGTGGGAGTCATGGGGAACCAGTGACGGGGCCTTCTGCTGGGAACGAGGGCCAGATTTCACCCCTATGCAAGGAAGTTTTTTTCCCTGCAGATTGGCTAAAACATTTGACAGTTTAAATACAACATGTTAGAAAGCTGGCTGAGCAGAGGGCCTCCTTGCTCTTCCCTCTCCAGCCTCCAAGTTTCTTCCTGCTGTTCTGTCTCTGGTGCTGGCAGGAGAGGCCCTAACCCCTGCAAGAATTCCTGCGTCGGAATCCTGCCATTCCCACCTGTGGTCTGGGGCTCAGGGACTCCGCTTCTGCTGCTCTCTTCCTGGAGACAGGGCGCTAGTTCCCAGCCCAGCTCTCTCTGGGCCTCCGTGTGTCCACAGAGGGAGAAGTGGGCCAGAGAGTCTCCTCTGTCCATGAGGCCAGGTGCACATGCAGATTTGTGGACTCCATGGCTGTCACTCTGAGTACGTAAGGTGGGTGCTAAGCTCTGGGCAATGACCTTGGCTCCAGCCAGGGCAGAGAAAGCCTCTGCTAGCTTCCAGCTAAGGCTTCTGTGCAAGGGACGTCCGGAATGTATGTGACTAAATTATTTTTTTGTAAATAACTGATTTTATTTGTGGACTTGCCCTACTTCAAAATCTCTGCAGGTCTCTTCTTGAGCCAATCACCAGCCTTGCTTTACTCCAAGCCTGCCCAGAACAGACCGTCTGATGTGCAGTTGGGAGGGCCTGAAGTTGGGGCGCGCTGGTTGGGGCGGATGCAGGTTGGATCTTGGCTCTGTGGCCCTCTGGTTGTGGAGGCAAATAATTAAACACCTCTGTGCCTCAACTTCCTTTTCTGTGACAGGGGAACAATAAGCTCACTTTAGGTAGTGCTGGGTGGAAAGGTCTCAGTAAACATTAGCCCAGGTTCACGCTGGGCTCAGGTAGGCCCAGCGAGCAGAATACCAACCTCCTTTATCCTGCTGTCACACAATTCTAGAGCAGTCAAAGAACTGACTTCCTTCTAAATGATGACTGACAGTGGGACTTCGCTTAAAGCTGTGTCGAGACCCAGATCGGAGTACGTGTCTTCTTTGTACCACGTGCATCATATGGCACTTCCCCATAGCGTGCTGGACTCTCACAAGGAAGAGTCAGTGTCATCAAGGAAACTGAGGCACAGAGAAGCCAAGTAATTGCTCAGGACCACACAGCTGAAAAGTAGCAGAGCCAGAATCCAACGTGGGCCACCTGTCCTGGAGCCGGCAGCCCTCATGGGCTCACTGCTTACCCTGCGTGGACCATGGCAGCTGGCCTCATGGCTCCACATCGCCTTTTTATTTGGAGCCACCTTTCCCTTCCACGATGGAACATTCTGGATCAGCTCAGAGCTATTAGTGAAGTCGGTGGGGGGTACATATTGGTACATCTTCAAAGTGTCACAACTCAGCTTTCTGTTCTACTCGGTGGGCTCTTAAATCCCATGGGGTTAGGTGGCTTGTTTTTTTTTCTTCCCTTTCTTTCATAATTGGGTGCATCTGGCTAAGACGTTCCTGCCCTTTATTACCACTGTGCTAGTTCACTGCTGTCTTTTAAAGAAAAGCTCTGGTTGCCACTGACCTCTAAGTGGCCAAAATACAAGATCATTCTTAGGGCTCAGGAAGAAGGGGTCTAAGAAGACAAGGATCTGCTGCAGGCTGGGGTGGGGGTGTCCGGCCCATGCTCAAACAGACCTGGGGTGGCCGACTGTCCCAAGTAGCTGCTAGGAAACACTTTGTGGAAACATGTATTTGGTGAAAAACGACATTTCACCAAAGACAGTTTGAGTTCTGAAGACAATTTTCTTCGCTATGACTGAAAACCACATTTTCCCAAACCAAATTATAATGAAGGTAAGTAAACCAAAGAAGTCCCGCTTTTGTTGGAAACTTCATGTTCGGGTATAATTTTGAAGTTTTAGAGTGTTTGAAAATTACCTAATTACAGAAAACAGCATAGGCACAGAGAAAAATTTGTGAAAACCAAACAACAACAAAACAACGAACAAAAACAAACAAAAAAAATCTAGGTAAGGAAATCAGGCAACCCCATCTGATCCCAAGGCGGAAAGCTACTCAAGCCCCTCGGGATCCGGGCGTGTTTCCTTTTCTGGGGAGCTTTGGTAACTGATCCATCTCGTCTTTGCCCTGCTGTCGGGCGATTCCTCTAAAACGAGCCACCCCACCCCAACCAGTTGTTGAGGAGGATGCAAGGATGTGTGGTGGGAAATGCAAAGCCTCCGGAGCTCAGCGCGGACCTGGCTCCCCAGGTTCAGGTTCGCTCTTCACGTGGGAGGCGGGCGTGGACGTGGCGGGGACAGGAGGGCGCGGCTGCTCCACAACGAGGAGGAACGCTCCTGAGGCCAGGTGGGTCGGGGGAGAAGGCTGCATACAGAGCACGAGATAATTAGGCACAACTGGATTAGCCAGAGAGTGAGTGTCAGCCTGGTGGCAGGCAATGCTGTGCATCTCATTACGCCCCGCCCTGCAAGGCCTTTGAGTTTGGTTTCATTAAACCATTTTTAAGCAGCACCAAAAGACCAAGGAGACGGTAAAACAGTGAGAAGATGCAAGGAGAATGTACCCTCCGTTGGCTCCATCTGCAGCGGGTGTCATTGGATTAAGTCCATTCAGACACCAGGCGGTGGATCGCTACAGTGCTCGCCCAGCAAGTGGTGTGTGTCCTCCTCACGTCTGCGTCTCCCATGGGTGTGGACCACGGGTAGAACGGACTCTCTGCCAGGGCACCTTCTCATGCCACCGTCACCTCCCCGAAGAAGCAGGAGACTGCTTAGAGGAGACGCCAGGGCTGACCAACCCGCACTGCAGACGGAGAGCTGGGGGCGAGGACTGAGCGCCCAGCCCGGGCCCCTGCCCACAAGGGCAGGGTGTCATGTTCTGACCTGCGCAGGTGTGGAAGGAGGTGTCCGTGCACTGACCTCTGTTCCTGGGGGCTGTGTCTGTTGGAAGCACCTGTCACCAGGGCCAACAGTGGCTCTGGAGGAAGCCATTGCTTCCATTTAATTAGCATTTATTCAGTATCTTCTTGAGGGCCCCGAGGGGCACACCAGAGGGTTTTCAGAGATAACCAAACTGAAATTTCATAATGTCTCCCGCCTCTCTGCTTCCGTATCTCCTTCCTTCCTTCCTCCCTCCCTCCCTCCCCTCCTTCCTCCCTCCCTCCCTCCCCTCCTTCCTCCCTCCCTCCCTCCCCTCCTTCCTCCCTCCCTCCCTCCCCTCCTTCCTCCCTCCCTCCCTCCTCTCCTTCTTCCCTCCCTTCTTTCCTTCCTTCCTTCCTTCCCTACCAACTCTGTTCAGTGAACACATCAAGGTCTTCTTCGTAGACACGGGGCTGGTTCTTGGGAAATACAGAGTGAGACGTGACCGCCTACCCTTCACGTTCTGAAAGGCCAGGCGCGTAGAGTGAGGGCATCTGGCCAAACTGGAGCTTCATCCAGAGAGAGCTCAGCAGAGCCAAGAAGCCAGTGTTCCGGGCGGGCACATGGTGAGCCACCCCAAGGACTGCAGCGGTCCTCCCACGGGCCTTCCTAGAGCGCGCCCTGACGGTCCGTCTGGGCGAGCGCTGCCTTGCCTGGATGCAACAGCGTTCCTCTGACCGTCTCTGTATTTTTCGATTATTTTATTTCTCAGTAGTCATCATTTTGTGCATCGTTTCGTAGGACAATGACTTTTCCTTTGAGTTAGTGCTATAAGATTTAGGGGGACAGTAGCAGAGAAGAAAGAAAGAAAAAAGGTAAAACCCCAAATAAAACCCCAGGATGCCCAATTGAATTTGAGTGTCAGGTCAGCACTGTCTTCTTCTTTTAGTGTAAGGAGGCCCCGTGCGCTACTTAGGACACACGATTTTTTGTTGTGTGTGTGCCGTTTACCCCACATTCAAATTTGGCTGAATGCTCGTGTATCATCTGGCCACTATTCTCTGAGGGGCTTAGTAGACACCCATTAAAACCAGGCGCAGATGAAGAGATACACAGGACTTATGTCTCAGTCTTTTAAAAGAGATGTGTAACATTTAAACATCTGAACTAGAAGCACTAGGGTGGCAGCTGGCTTTGCCTTGTACAGCAGGTGGGACAAGGCTGTGTGGTCACAGAGTTCCATTCTCGGCTCCAAGACACCTATGGGATCACCCAGTACGGTGGCCCTCAGTGCCACTGGATGCATCTAGCTCACTCTCAGCATGTGGAAGACTTGCTTTTCTCTGCCCACCCTTGAGGGTGGCTACTGGATCTGCTCTGTGACCCCAGTCTCTTCTGAGTGCCACCATGGGTCATGTTCTCCCTCGGTATGGTGACCTTAGTGGGACTTCTTTTCTTAATTGTCTGGAGAAAGGGTGATACTGACTCAGAGCAGAGCTGCAGCCCACCCATGGACAGTGAGGGGAGGTGAATGTAAGTGAAGCCCCTGAGATGGGATTGTCTTCACACAGCACGCTGAGCTCGTCCTGACGGGTACACTGGGTAGTCACTTCGGGTTAGCCTCTTATTTTCCATCATACTTGACATCCACATTTGAAAAAATAAGGATAAGACTACTAGTCTTTTTAACATAAGTTTTTATTTGGAAGTAGTTTAAGACTCACAAGAAGTTGCGAAACTAGTAGAGTTCCAGTGTAGGCGGGGGCTTGAGTACCAGCTCCTGACGTGGTTTGAAGAAGATGCTGGTTTGGTTACCAGAGAACTAACTTTTTCTGGTGATCAGTAGTTATTTGTGAAGTCAAAGTGGTTGGAATTTGATTCTCCATAAGTTCCTGAGCGTCCTGGGGGAAGAGCATCTCCAGGGCTAGCAACTGAGCCCCAGTTGTCCTGCAGTGGCGCCCTGGGTGCCCCCTGTGCAGAGCATCCCTGCTTAGCGAGTCTCTGCTCTGTATTAGCTGCAAGTTGACATTTAAGTTTTCCTCTTTCTTAGGGAACTAGTCCAAAGGCTTATGTAAGCTTTCTGTCTTAGACACATTCAAAAAACATGTTAAAACAATACAAAACATCTACTGGAACCACATGCTCGCCGAGAGGGCCAGCGAGAACTTTCTTCCACTTAGGGCAGGTCTTGATGGGCCCAGGGCTTTAGCTGGACCTTGTCAGGAAGTATGTCCTGCTCCCAGGTCTGCCCAGTGGCAAGTCGGCCGAGGCCACGTTTTGGCCAGGAGGAACCTGCTGATTCTCTTCTAGAGGATCTGTCAAGGTAGGGCTGGGCCAGCAGGGCCCCAGGAGCTCCAGGACAGGGGGCTCAGGGAGTGACAGGACAGTGGGGTTTCATCCATGCCCACATTCAGAAAACCCGCTTGCCCCCATGTCTTGTGGAGCCTCTGTCCCTTCGGGTCCTCAGTCTTGAACAAGAGGTCCAGCTACTTTCCTGTCCAAGTTCCCTGACTTGTTCGGACACTCGGCATGGTGGACACTTCGACATCTGGAAAATCCTCCCCAACCAGACCTCCAGCACTGCAGAATCCTGTCAGGCATGGAGTGCGAGCTCCTGGCGGGCTGCAGAGGCCCTGGAGGCAGGCTTTGGCTCCCTAAGACTTTGATGATGTTATCAGTCTTATCACATCAGCATTTAAATCAGTTCAGGATTTAGGATTTTTGTTATTTGAAGATCGGGCCAGGTCCTTGAACAAGTGACAGTGAACCGAAGTGGAAGATGAAAATCATTTTTACTAGGAGTTGTTTGTGTAAAGTGACAACTTAAGTCCCTTACAAATACACTTTGCCTTTTAGTCCGGTTTCGATGCGGGCAGGGGATGAACCACCACACTTCCAGGCTCGTGTTGTACTCAGGAGCCTGTGGTATATAGACTGGAGCCTGTTTCTTAGTCTAATTTCCTTTTTTTTGGTACCGGGGATTGAACTCAGGGGCACTCGACCACTGAGCCACCTCCTCAGCCCTATTTTGTGTTTTATGTAGAGACAGGGTCTCACTGAGTTGCTTAGTGCCTCTCCCATGCTGAGGCTGGCTTTGAACTCACGACTCTCCTGTCTCAACCTCCCTAGTGCTGGGATTACAGGGGTGCGCCGCCGTGCCTGACATTGTCTAATTTTGGGGGGAATAGGTTGATTTAATGTCCTATCTCAATTCAGAGGTTGGTCTCTGAAGCTACCAACGGTGCCTATTCTGCTTGGATTCATTTCAAGCAGTGGAGAGAAGTACTTTCTCAGGCCACACAGGCTGAGGTTCCTACACAGGTAGTAGAGGACTGAGCCAGAGGGAAATGGAGATGAGTTATCTCTGAGAAACTAGGCTTGTGTTCCATAGGCCCTGATTCGTACCTGATGAACTTGGGGCTTGACTGGGGAGGAGCCAGTGTGCAGCTGTGCATTCCTGGGAACCTGAGTTGCACACTGGTGTGCTTCCACGTGCCCCACGCCAGTCTCCTGACAGCTTCTATAGCAGCCCTCCTACTGCATGGCATTTTCTCCTCTGTGTTTCCCTCTCTCCTCCCACGTCCACTGAGCACCTACTACATGCTGGGGCTGCAAGTATTGATAACACGTGGTTCCTGCCCTCCTAGAGCACACATCCTGCATGAATCAGGGCAGCCAGTGCTGAGAAGATGGGTGAGGACTGGCAGTCCATGTGGCAGGGTGGAGTTTGCTCAAGGTGAAGAGCTTGCAAGGGTCCTCAGCAAAGCGTAGCAATGTGAGACAGAGCGCGTGGTGCGCGGGTTTCAGGGACACAAGATTGTTCTGTTTGGGCTATGGAGAAGCCGCAGCAGAGGAATCAACACAGTTAGGTGGACCTTGATCATGGTGAACCCTAAATGCCAAATGAGGGCGTTTGAACTTTTTTTGGTGCCAATAAGTAAGAGTTTTATCTTCTCATTTATTTTATCACTACAGAAGTGAACTGTGTTGAGGTACATCTGAGAAGGAATGTCCTGGAGGCTGCACTGCTGAGCGGCGGGCCTGGAAGCTGGACGCCTGGGAAGAGGTTCCAGGAGTGTTGATCCATGTGGGTGGGAAGGGAGAGGCTGTAAACTTGACCAAGCCCTTGATGATTTTCTCAGCTGAAACGGGCTTTGTGTCCCTAGCCATTCAAATCAACCCTGGCCTACTCCATTTAATGAGCATCTTCAATGTACTTCCAACTCCCAGTGCTGCTTATCTTCATACATGTCATGTAATGTGAGAAGGAAATTAAACTATCTTGCATATGTCCCTGTCATTCTAGGGTCTTGGAGCACATGTCCTAATTAAGCCCCCTGATGGCCTGTGGGCCATCCTTTTCTTTCTGTTCTCTTATCCATCCATTCCCGTCAAGTTGGTCTCCTGAGGGTCCCCTAGGTGTGTCTTCCCTCTTTTCTCTACCTGTCCATAGTTGCAGAAGCTTACAAGGCTTATGTTAGGCTGGCTCTTCTTTCAGGAGGAAGATTCCCATTTGTGTGACTCGGTTGGCTTACCTGGCCTACCTGAGCCCAGTTTTTCCGATCTGTATAATGGGAGCAACAACACTAGTAACACTCGAGGTCTGAATGATCTGCACACATTAAGCATGCGCTCTCTTATCCTAGTCATCTTTTTTGTTGCTATGACCAAAGGACCCAGCAAGAGCAATTTTAGAGGAGGAAAAGTTTACTTGGCCCAGAGTAATTTTCAGGATTAATTGTGGAGGTGAACATTTTTTGTAAATTGAGAAATGCTGCATGCTAATTTATTTTGTGTAATTATGTAAAGTATATATTTATATCCCCTACAGCGTCTGATTTCATTCTGAACACATAATAGAATATCTGATTGCTATAACTCTGTTTTCCCTCTCAAAGATTAATCCACATCTTCCATTTCTTTAAAGATTCTGACATTAGACTTTTGCATCTGAGCATGATGAAGTAAAGTGTCTGAACTTCCTCTAGCATCATTAAGAGAAAGAAAATTGGGTAAAATATACAAAACAACTTCTTCCTACGTATGGTCATCAGTAAGCACAAGACCATGATTCCAGGGAGGAAGAGAGGAATTGGGATAAACCTAATGAGAAGGCTGGATTTCTATCTGGAGGCAATTTTGTATTATAGAGCATAGAGTAAGAATGTAAATAGTATCTGAGGGTCTTGCTAAGTTGAAGAAATGGAGAGTTGAGTAGGGGAGTGGATAGAATTTGAGAGGTGGAGTACCAGTGAGGATGGAGTTACACAGATAAAGAACTCCAGAAATTGTATAAGAATTCATTGAGTCTTTAGATAAATACTTTCTTGAACTTGCTTAAGGTTCAGCTCTGTGAGGTCAGGCTAAGAACATCTTCTAGGGAAAGGGCAATTAAGAGGAAGCTGTAAATGGTCCTACTCCCTGGGCTTACAAAGGTTCCGAAATGATTTCAGATCCCATTAGATAGAAAAGAAAGACTTCACTGGCTACACAGAAAGAACCAGGACGTTCTTGTTGTAATAGTGGAGCTAAACTACTCTTTAAAGAAAGGCTGTTCTTTAAAACAACTTCAAAAGAAGCCTCAAAATGATCAACGATTTTCAACTGACTTTATTTTCCTTCTAGTCTTTCTAGGAATACAACAATATCCAGCATGCAAGCATAAAATTCACTGTGTCTAGCATCTGATCAAAATGTACGAATACGTGACAAATGTAATTCTGTGTACAACCAGAATGGGAAGTTGTACTCCATGTATGTATAATATAGCAAAATACATTCTACTGTCATATATAACTAAAGAGAGCAAATAAAAATGTACTAGAGATGCTAACAAGTAGGAAAATATGACCCCCAAACAGATGTAAAGTCGGTCAATAGAATCATATCCAGTAATGAAAAAGATAGTGGCATTAGCATAAAATGGCATGAAAATAGCTATTGCAAACACACGCAGCCTTCTTAAGGATGTAAAAAGGAACATAAATGTAATGGGGAAAAAAGGAGGATATAAAAGGATGAGAACAAAATAGGAGCTTCTAGAGATGGAAAAATGCAATATTTGAGGCAAAAAATATTACTGGTTGGAATTAACAGTAGATTAGATACTGCAGAAAAATCTCTAACACAAAAGTCTACTTGAATTTGTAGCTATAGAAACCACCCAAAATGAAATACATAAAGAAAAATAAATGAAAGAAAAATAGAGTATCAGTGACCTGTGTAAAGATATTAGCTGGTCTAATAAATATATAACTAAAGCCCCAGAAGGAGAGGAGAGAACAGAAAAATATTTGAGGTGATAGTGACTGAAACTTTATCTAATTTGATAAAAACTATAAACTCATATATCTAATAGTCTTTGTAAGACCTAAGCAAGATACATACACACACATACACCGTAACTAAGCACATAATAAGCAAATTAATGAAAATTATTGTAAAGGAAACATTTCAGAAATAATCAGAGACTAAAGATGCTTTATGTATAATGGGACAAGACAGCATCATGACAGACTTCTCACCAGAAATTATGAAAGTTAGAGACAATGGAATTGCATCTTTAAAGTGGTGAAAGAAACAAAGAAAAATATTACCAATCCAGAATTATAAACCCAAAGAAAATATACCTCAAAAATGAAGTTGAAATATGTACTTTTCCAGAAATACACACACATACACACCATATAAGTTTGTCATTAGCAGAGCTGCTCTATAAGATATATTGGAAGTACTTCAAACAGAAGAAAAGATGATATTTTGAGGGAAACTTGGATCTACATAAAGTAATGAAAAATTATGGAAATGGTAAATAAGTGAGAAGATATATTATATATATGCATACAAACATACACATACATATATATACATACATATTTTTAAATTTTCTTTGTAGATAATTGACAGCCTAAAAGAAAGAAACAATGAATTGTGGAGTTTGTTACTACGTAAGAGTAAAGTTTATGATAAGAAAAGAAAAGAACAAGGAACTAGGAAATACAAATATATTGTTATAAGATCCTTAGGTTATACGTCAAGGGGTCTAATACAGATTGAGGGTGACTGTGTTAAGTTAAATTGCACATTGTCAATCATAGAGATTTTCTCTAAAAGAATAATATCAATAGAGTTCATGAGTCTAGAACACAGATTAAAAATAAAATGCTAACATACAATTAATCAGGAGAGCAGAAATGAACAAAGAACAAATAAGATACATAGAAAATATACAGAAAGGCAGTAATGCAATTGATATGCACACTAAATAGAGATGGTCCTCTCTAATTAAAAGATAGTGATTATCAGAATGAATTTTTTTAAAAAGTTGCCTACCTATATTCTGTGTATAATAAACTTATAGTTGTTATATGTAAATGCGGCAATAATGGTTTAAATTATCTTCTTTGATAAAAACTATAAAATCATATAGCTAAAAATATTTATAAAAACTCAAGCAGGAAACACACACACACACACACACACACCATAGCCAGGCACCTCATAATCAAGTTGCTGAAAATTATTTTAAGTCAAATATCTCAAAAGATGATGAATATTAATATTAACAACTTCCTCTCTTCCTCTTTCTTCTTCCTCTTTCTCTCCTCCTCCTCTTCCTCCTTCTTTTTTTTCTTCTCCTTTTCCTCCTCCTTGTTATTATTATTATTATTATTGTAAGAATATGTGGTAAAGATAAACAGTGTTAAAAATAAAAAGATGGGGGGCTGGGGTTGTAGCTCAGTGGTAGAGCACTTGCCTCACATGCGTGAGGCACTGAGTTTGATCCTCAGCACAACATATAAATAAATAAATATATTAGTGTCCATCTACAACTAAAAAAATTTAAAAATTAAAATAAAAAGATGAACAAATTATACTGCTTATAAGAAAGCAGGAAGGACTGTGTTAGCATGATAGAGCTGACTTTAGAACAAGGAAAATGCCAGGCATAGGCAGATGTTTCCTAATAAGTGTTAATTGAGACATTATAATAATCCTAATTATGTGCACACTTAATAACAAAGTTTTAAAATAAATGATGCAACTCCTGAAAGTATTAAAAAGATAAATAGATCTATGATTATAGATGTATATTTCAACATTTTCCTTTTAGTAATTGGTAGAAAGCACATATAAAAACTATAAGGCATGGACAAATCTTGGACATCACTACAATCCAACCTGATCTAATTCACATTTGTGGAAAACTATAGAACACATTTTATTGATGTATACACAGAACATTCACCAAGATCAATTATATGCTGAATTATATGCTGAGTCATAAAGTAAACCTCATAAAATATAAACAAGGAAAGAAAACATGCAGATTACGTTGTTGATCAAAATGAGATTAAGTTAGAAATCAATAACAGAAATAAATCTCAAAATGTCAGATTTTAAAAACACACACTTCTAAACAACCCATCGGACATAAAAGAAAGTACAAGACAATTATGAAATATTTCAACTAAGTGAAAATCTAAACACAGTGTACTATAGTGGGTTTAGTCAACTAAAGCATGAATGAGAAGGAATTTACTGCTTTAAATGTGCCTATTAGAAAAGAAGAAAGATCCTACATGAGTCACCACTTTAAGCTAGAGGAAAAGAGAGCAAATTGAAGCCAAGGAAAATAAGAAAAAAATAATGACGGTAAAAGCAGAAATAAATGAAGTAGGAATCAGAAAAAATAAAGAAAATAGGTATAATAGGAAGTTGATTCTTTGTCAAAAATTGACAATTGATCTTGTCAAACTTGTGGGTAGGTCAATAAAAAAGAGAGAAGGAAAATTTGCTAATCGTAGGACTAAAAGAGAGGAAATCAGCATAGATTCTACCGGCATTAAAAGGATAATAAAGCAATCCAATGAACATCTTCAGCCCATAAATTGTATAATTTACATGAAATACAGAAATTTCTTGAAAGACACAAATAATCAAACTGACTTAAGAAGAAACAAAATAACTGAGTAGTTCTTTATCTATTGCTGAAATTGAATTTGTAATAACATGCTTTCCTCCAAAAAATATAATTCATATGGCCTCATGAGTGAATTATAGCAAATATTTGGATATTATTTAATATAAATTTTACTTAAACTCTCAGAAAACAGAGTCGAATGGAAAAATTTCTAACTTATTTTATAAGGTTGATGTTAGCTCAATATCAAACCCAGATGATTTATTTATAGGAAAAGAAAACTGAAGATCAATATCGCTCATGAACTTAGATGCAAAAATTCTTAACAAAATATTATCAAATCAAGTCTGGCAATGTATTAGCAAGATAATGCAGGTGGTTACTGCAGGTTGATTTAGCATTAGATGAAAATATGCCAAATGTCATTTGGCCTTCACAGAACAAAAGAAAAACTCATATCCCATTGTAATAGCTTCAGAAAAAGTCTGACAAAAATCTAATGCTCACTCATGATTAAAATAAAACTCTTAGTAACCTAGGAATAAGAGAATTACCTCAAAGTGATAAAGAATGTCTTTGAAAAACCCATGGCTAACATCATACCTAAGGTAAAAGATTGAATACTGTCCTCTTAAAATGAGGAATGAGACAAAGATGTCCACTCAACCTACTTGTATTTAACAATTTATTGGGACATTGGTGGAATCTGTAGAAAGGTCTTGCTTCTGAAATGGGGGATAATTAGACTTAGAGTGAGCTCTATTGAAGATCCACTTAATAAATCATAAAAACCAGACCTATGGCCTGTTATAGCCAGTTTAATAGGGTTAATTAAAAAAGAGAAAGACATACAGATTGAAAATATGAAATAAAACTGTATTCATAGATGACGGAAGAAAATTCTAAGTAATCTAATTCTAAAAGTTACCAGATATAATACATAAGTTTAGCAGGATTTTAGGACACCTGTAATATTTCTATATACTAGTAACTAATTTATAGTAGCATTAAAGATGAATCGGGGATAGCTAGGCACGGCGGCGCATGCCTATACTCCCAGCAGCTTGGGAGGCTGAGGCAGCGGGATCTTGAGTTCAAAGGAGTTCAAAGACAGCCTCAGCAAAAGCAAGATGCTAAGCAACTTATTGAGACCCTGTCTCTACATAAAATACAATATAGGGCTGAGGATGTGG
This sequence comes from Xerus rutilus, assembly GCA_028644305.1. NCBI lineage: Eukaryota > Metazoa > Chordata > Mammalia > Rodentia > Sciuridae > Xerus > Xerus rutilus. The sequence goes on from CM053401.1 coordinate 3,651,061, forward strand.
CTCAGTGGTCGAGTGCCCCTGAGATCAATCTCCAGTAACCCCCTCCCCATCAAAATGAATTAGGGATAAATCTAACACAATATGAAAATACTTAAACACTAAAACAATATACTTCTGAGTGAAATGAATTATAAATAAATAAATGACCTAAAGAAATAAAGAGATATGCTGTGTTTGTGGACTAGAAGACTTAGTCATGTCAAGATGGCCATTATCATCAAATTAATTTTTAAAGGCAGTGCAATCATGGTCAAATTCCCAATGTGTTTTGGTATACATTGATAAACTGATTTGAAGACTTATATGGAGATGTAGAGGATCTAGAATAGTCAAAGAAGTTTTGAGAAAGGATATCAATTCTGGAAGACTTAAACTGCCTGATTCTGAGACTTACTCTAAAGTTTTAGAATTAAAGATAACATAATATTGAAAAATTATAGACATATAACTGAATCAAACAGAACAAGGAGTCCAGAAGTAGACTAGGTGTGTGTGAGTTGTGATAAAAGTAGCAAGTTCATTGAGAGAAGGGGCTTAAGGTTCAACAACTGTGGCCAAAAGACTTGAATATTCTTATGGGAAAATGTGAAGCTCAGTTCTTGCCTCATGCAGTATCAAAAAAAGCTAACTCTGATTGGGGAATATAGCTAACCTAAAATATGAAATAATGAAATTTGTGGAAGAAAACATTGGATAAATTTTGTGATTTTGGAGTAAGCAATGATTTCTTTGATATGATTCAGACACACAAATCAAAAAATTACAAAAACTAATTTCAAATTCATCAGAATCATAACCTTGTTTTCCAAAATACACTCTTAAGAAAATGAAAAGGCAAGAGGAAGAATAGGAGAAATTTGCATCATATTTATCTTACAAAATCTTGTATCAGGAATTTCTATTCAGGCACAGTGGTGCATGCCTGCAATCTCAGCTACTCGGGAGGCTGAGGCAAGAGGATCACAAGTTTGAGGCCAGTCTCAGCAGTTTAGTGAAACCCTATCTCAAAATAAAAACTAAAAAGGGCTAGGGATATAGCTCAGTGGTCGACTATCCAAGAATTCAATCCCCAGTATCACCAAAAATATGGAAACTTTAAGACTCAGTACTATGGAGCTCCAAAATCCCATTTATGTTGGGAAAACCTTTGTGGAGACAAAACGACTTATTTCATTGCATATAAATTTTACCATTAATCCTCAAAATGGATTAAATATTTCTCTTGATACTTCTGTTTGTACACAAGATGGAGTTTCAGGGACTGGATCTACCTTCCTGCCTGAAACAATCAGAAAACTAAAAAACAAAAACCAGATGAAGACATGAAATTATAGACTCAAAAGCATTAGGCAGCAAAGGACACAGGTCCTTGAAGAGTGGGGACCAATTGCACGAGCCCTAGGATTGCTCCAGGTTACTTACTTTGTTGATAGTCCCCAGGCTTCAGCACAGGAAGGGGACCGAAACCAAGACAGCCTGGCTTGTTGAGTTGAGGACAAGGAGCTGAGAATCTGGGGAAACAAGGTGGCTAGGGTTTGCAGGATAGAGGACCAAGAAGAGGGAACCATACAGAATGAACTCCAGAGAACTGCAGTGCCTCTCTGAGCACCTAGCAGAGCATTGATCAACACAGGCATGTGAGGAAGCGATTTGAAGTTTGGGGGAAAAGCATCCAAATGTTCTTTTGCAGAGCCAGGAATAAAGACTGTTCCCATCAGCCAAACTGGAAAACTCATAACTCATGGGGCACTGGTGGAAGTTGCAGAAAGGTCTCGCTTCTGGTGTGGGGAATAATTAGGCTGACATTGAGCACTATTCCAGATCCACTTAATAAATCAAAAAAACACGACCTGAAAAGAATGCTTCCAAGTAACTTAATGTCAATCTCAAGTTATGCCAAGAAAGCACAAGTATATTTATATAAAGTAAAAAGAAAAAAATCCAATCTTCCTCAAATTATTCCATGGAATATAAAAGAAGGGAGCTCTTCCAAACACGTTCTATGAAGTTAGTATCATCCTGGCATCAGAATCAGACAAAGACACATCAAAGAAAGAAAGAAAACTTGAGACCAATATTCTTCATGAACAGAGATGAAAAAATCCTTAATAAAATATTGGCAAATCACATACAAAACACATTAAAAAGATACTATGCACCATAATCAAGTAGGTTTCATCCCAGGGATGCAAGGTTGGTTCAACATATGGAAATCAATAAATGTAATTTGTCACATAAATAGACTCAAAGACAAGAATCACATGATTATCTCAATAGATGCAGAAAAAGCATTTAGCAAAATACAGCATCCATTCATGTTTAAAACACTAGTAGAAATAGAAATAGAAGGAACATACCTACACCCTGTAAAGGTCATATACAAAAAAACAAAGGTCAACATCATTCTAAATGGAGAAAAACTGAAAACATTCCCTCTAAAGACAAGAATAAAATGGGAATGCCTACTTTCACCCCTTCTATTCAACATAGTCCTTGAAACTCTAGCCAGAGCAATTAGACAAAAGAAAGAAATCAAAGGGATACAAATAGGAAAAAAAGAGCTCAAACTATCTGTTTGCCAATGACATGGTTCTATATTTAGAAGAACCAAAAAACTCCACCAGAAGACTTCTAGAAGTCATTAAATGAATTCAGTAAAGTAGCAGTATACAAAATTAACACCCAGAAATCAATAGCATTCCTATATTCCAACGACAAAGCTGAAATAGTCTCAAAGAAAAAAGAAAAAAAACACTTGGGAATCAATCTAGCAAAAGAGGCAAAGACCTCTACAATGAAAACTAAAGAACACTGAGGAAATAAATTGCAATAGACCTCAGAAAACGGAAAGAACTCCCAGTTTCTTGGATAGGCAGAATTAATATTGTCAAAATGCCCATCTTGCCAACAGCGCTATACAGATTCAATTCAATTCCCATCAAAATTCCAATGATGTTCTTCAAAGAAATAGAAAAAGCAGTCATGAAATTCATCTGGAAAAATAAGAGGTGCAGAATAACAAAAGCAATACTTAGTGAGAAAAGTAAAGCAGGACGCATCACAATACTGAACCTTAAATTATACTATAGAGCTATAGTAACAAAAACAGCATGGTACTGGCACTAAAACAGGCATGAAGACCAATGGAACAGAATAGAAGACATAGAAACAAATCCACAAAAATATAGTTACCTCATACTAGAAAGGGCGCCAAAAATATGCACTGGAGAAAAGATAGCCTTTTCCACAAATGGTGCTGGGAAAACTGGAAATGCATATGTAGTACAATAAAATTTAACCCCATCTCTCATCCTGCACAAAATTCAAAGTGGATCAAAAACCTAAGTATTAGACCAGAAACCCTGCACATACTAGAAGAAAATGACACTCTAACATATCGGCTAAGGAACTGACTTTCTTAACTAGACTCCTGGTGCAAGAAGTAAAATCAGTAATAAATGGGATGGCATCAAATTAAAAAGTTTCCTCACAGCCAAAGAAACAATTAAGATCTTGAAGAGAAAGCCTACAGAACAGGAGAAAATCTTTGCTACATGCACCTCAGAGCATTAATTTCTAGGATATATAAAGAACTCAAAAAATTTAGCACCAAAAAAAAAAAACCCAATCAATAAATGGGCTAGGGAATGGAATAGATACTTCTCAGAGGAAGAACTATGGATGGTCAACAAGTATATGAAAAAGTATTCAACATATAGCAACTACAGAAATGCAAATTAAAACTACACTGAGATTCCATCTCACTCCAGTCAGAATGGCAATTATACAATATAAGTAACAATAAATGTTGGTCAGGATGTGGGGGGAAAGGCACACTCACACATTGCTGGTGGAACTTCAAATTGGTACAACCACTCTGGAAAGCATTATGGAGATTCCTCAGAAAACTAGGAATGGAACCACTATTTGACCTAGCTGTCCCACTCCTTGGTGTGTATCCAAAGGATTTAAAATCAGCATACTACAGTGATGCAGCCACATCAATATTTATAGCAGCTCAATTTACAATAGCCAAGCTATGGAGCCAACCTAAGTGCCCTTCAACAGATGAATGGATACAGAAAATGTGGTATGTATACACAATGGAATATTATTCAGCCATAAAGAAGAATGACTTTATGACATTTGCGAGTAAATGGATGGATTTGAAAACTATCATTCTAAGTGATATAAGCCAGTAACCAAAAGCCAAAGATTGAATGTTTTTGTTCACTCATGAAAGCTAACCCACAATAAGCGGGGAGAAGGGAAGAATAGATATTCAGTAGATTAGATTAGACTAAGGTGAATGAAGGGAAGGGAGGAAAGACAGTAAAAGGAAAGATAGTGGAATGAATACAAAATAATTTTCATCTGTGTTTAAATCAATGAACAAAGTAAAATTTACAACAGCTGGCATCTAAACACAGATTACCAGATGTGAAGAAGCAGGAAAATGTGACCTATCATGAGAATCTATCATCTATCTATCATCTATCTATCTATCTATCTATCTATCTATCTATCTATCTATCTATCATCTATCAAAATTGACACAGAATTTACATACATGGAATATTTAGGAGATTAAAATGGTTGTTTATAATAATTATATTTTATAGTTAAAATTGGAGACATAGAAATAACCCAAATTAAATGCCTAGAGATGAAAAGCACATTAGTTTGGATTAACTGGAGATTAGACATTGAAGAAGAAAATAGTAAAAAACTTGAAGACATAGGAACAAAAACCACCCCAAATGAAACATGCAGAGAGACAACAACAACAATAATACCAGTGATCAAGTGGTATAACGTGTGTAATTGAAAGCCTTGAAAATGGGGGGAGGGTGGAGAGAGGAAAGGAAAGACCTTTCGAGAACAAATGGCCCTAAGTTTTCCAATTTCTATGAAAACTATCAACCTACAAATCCAAGCTCAATGAAGAGGAAATATGAAGAGTAATGAATGTACATCATAATCCCACAGATCGAAGTCAATAAAGAGCAAGAAGAGAAGGAGCCAGAAGGGAAAAGACACGTTATACGTGGAGGAGCAAAGATAAGCACGACAGCGGATTTCTCACTGGAAACAATGTAGGTAAAAAGACTGTGGAGCTACATCTTCTAAGCAGTAAGTGGAAACCCTCTCATCCTAGCCTTCCTCACCCAGAGAAAAACATTTTTCAAATGTGGAGGAGGAAATAAAGTGTTTTTAAGCCTACGAAACCCCAAAGAATTCATCATTAGCAGAATGAGGCTATGGGAAATTGTGAAGAAAGTCCTTCAAGCAAAACAAAAATGACACCAGATTGAAACATGGACCAACCTGAAGGAATAAAGAGCGTCCGAAATGGCGACAGGCAGTCAATACAGAAGGTATTTTCTTCTTTCAGCCTCTGTCAAAGACAACTAGCCGTTAGCACAGAAAACACAACACCACATTTGGGTTTCATGAGATATGTGTGGATTAAAATGTATGAAACGGTAGCATAAATAAGGGATTGGGAGAAATGGAAATTAAGTTGTTGCGTGTGAAGTGGTTTCACCCCCAAATGGTAACCACCTGAAGGTGATGATGCAGTAAAGTGTATGACAGGGACACTCAGGCGACCATTATAATACTTGGAGCTGTAATTTGAAGATTATATGTTGCTCCGTCAGATTTTCTGCAGTCTGTTGGTGCAGAGTGAGGGGAAGCTCTGGTCACTGGGAAGAGGTGGGCTCTGCTCAGGCCACTGGGAAGAGCAGGAAGAGAAGACTCCTTGTTCTGGTTTCCCCCTTGAGGTTCTGTCCCAGGGCCCCTCTATCCAGCTGAAGGCCTGGGCTATCTCCCTTGGGCATCAGATTATTATTATTATTAGATTATTATTCTAAGTCAGCACAGTGCTCTGGTGAATTGCCCGATAAAATACAGAATGCCCAAATTTAAATTCCAGATAAACAATAGATTTTTAGTGACAATATGTCCCAGGTGAGGCATTCCGAGACATTGCTATGTGCTCAGTCTAGCCATCTCCTGCCTTGGACCATGACAAGACCCCTTCCCTCTAATGAGCTCCACTGGGAGGGACCGGAGCTTCTCCTGGGGGTTTTAACTTGCCTTTTGCCCCGCCCTGCCCCACAGCCCACCCATGGCAGGAGTTTGGTGAGGATTTTCACCATTGGTTTGCTTCCTCAGGAGAGCATCCAAGGGTTGGGGTGGGGTTTGGAATCCTACATCCTTGCCAAACCAGAACTCCATACCTGCGCTTGGCAGTCCTTTGCCTTGTCCCTGACTGAGGCAGTTGTCAACGGTGGAGCTTGGGAATCGTCTCACTTGTTTGGGTACCAGAGCAGGAGGGTGACGCCACTCCCCTGACTCCCCTGCTTTTCCTGGAAGTGCTGCTGGCTCACTGTCTAGGCACCGTGTGCTGCTTGGGCACCACCTCTGCAGTGCCTGCTGTTGAGGAAAAGGGGATATCTGGCAACTGCCGCTCGTGGTGACGAAGCCACCAAAGATGCTGATCAAGGATGCTACATGGGTAGTTTATTTTCTGGATGTGGGTCTCCTCCATGGTCAAGAGCTCCTGGACTGCTGGGATCCCTGGTGTCAGCTGGAGTTGGGGAGAATTGTTCACAGATGAATGAACAGTGCGCGCACAAGGAGGGCTGTCTGCCCTCGGCAGGGCTGCTGGAGCCCCGATCCCTCTGGCTGCCTGCACCATGGGTCTGTGCTGGGGACAGGAAGAACACTGGTCTGTACCCTAGTTACCCAGTGATGGGAGAGGGGTGTTGTTAGTCACTAAGACTTCCAAATTAGTTTATCCTTTGTTTCCATAAACTGATGGAAATTGAATCTAGAAACAAGCCAGCAAGGTAGGGGTTCAAAGGTAGGTTGATTTCCTAGTGGTGGGGCCTGGGGAGAAATGAGACCCAGCATGCTCTCAGGAGACTGTCGTCAGGTGGGACACAGACGAGCAAGTCCAGCTGGGGCAGAAGGACTCAGTGCGGGCACAGACGACTGAGCGGGCTCTGGGAAGCAGACCAGTGGGCACATGGAGCCTGTGAGCAGCCAGCAGTGGGCCGAGGGCGAGAGGCAGTGAAAGCAGGGTCTGTGCTGAGAAGAGCCTGGGGGACACAGCGGGGACAGATGAGGCTGTCTGCAGAGTGGGAGCAGAGGGCCTGCATGCCGTGCTGAGGGTTGGGCTGACGTCAGCGTGGAGCCCCAGACAGGCTCAGGCAGAGGGAACGGGCCTCGCAGAACTGCCTGAAATAGCCTGGGTCACAGCGAGTTCCCTAGTGTCATGGGATACGCTGAGTGACCTAAAGACACCAGCCACTCTGTAGCTGAACGCCTGACCCCAGGAGAATTGTCACCTGTGTGAACTTCAAGGCTGAAGAAGGAGAGTGGGTGCTCTGTCCATGTCACAGGGGACGTTGGATATCTCTGGAACATTTTGTCAACTGTCTCAATCACACTGCCTCTGACCTCTGTCTTCAGTGACTTGATGACTTTAAGGGCTTGTTCTGTCTATAGATGTGTATTTTGCCCTGTAGGCTCTGGGTGATCCCAAAGTCATCCAAAATGATAAGATTAGCTAACTGGAAACATGTTTTTAGAATCCTCTTTTTGTTTACAACAAGAGCATGATTTCCTCCCAAAGTGTACTCTACGCAGAGAGTTTGGAGAGACCAGCCCCTTCCCGGGTGAGGCCAACCCTGGGAAGTCACTTGAGGTTGCGTCAGGACTTGCCGCACATGAAGCCAAGTGAATGGTGTGAAAAATGAGGAGGTGTCTCGTCTGGAGCATGGTCTGCACCAAGCTCATGAGCACTGGATGAGGACATCCAGCCCTGAGCACTGCCAGCCTGTCAGCACACAGAGCTGATTAAGCCGTTGGTCTTCTCCCCCAAGAGTGTACGGTCTTTGGACGATGCCAGTTAAACACGTGTGAACCATGCTTGGGCCGTCCACTGTGAGGCCAGGGAGGCCGAGGTGTCCTGCTGTGTGAACTGCCTGCTCACCTGGCCAGGACATGGGTCCTTCATTCTAGAATTCCAGGATTCTCCAATGCACAGTCCAGGTCGAGGGATGCTTTAAAATCAGAGCCTGACCCATCTGGCGTGGTTTCCCGCTGTACTCCCTGGGTTCACGCTCAGCTCTGCAGATTTCACACTGTCCTGAAATAAAAAGGGGAGGTCTGAAACGGTACGATCCAGGCCCACCTGAGCCTCAGAGTGTGAACTTGTTTGGAAGGCAGGCTTTGGAGGATTGTTAAAGGTTCGAGATGAGATGCACTGGATTGGGTGGGCCACAAATCCACTCAATGACTGGTGTCCTTGGACAGAAAGGGACACAGAGAGAAGTTCATGTGAAGACAGAGGCAGAGCTGGGAGCCACACTGCTACAAACCAAGGATCCCTAAAGCCACCAAAAGCTGGAGGGACAAGGACGGCTTCTCCTCCAGAGACTCAGGAAGGGCTGTAGCTCTGCTGGCATCTTATTTGAGGGCTCATGGCCTCCAGAGCTGGAAAAGAATCAATTTTCATTGTTTTAGGCCAGCACATGGATGATAGTTTGGTGTGGCGTTCCTCAGAGGCTGGTACGCAGCATGGCAGATTCTAAAAGCAGGAGCAAGCCCTGTGAAGTCTGAACCATGGCCTTACCCTTGCCTGCCAGCTCAGCCGGGACCATGGACGAAGGGCAGAGGGTTGACCTGCACAGCCTGTGCCCCGATGCCCTCTCTCCTCTGCTCTTGCCCAGGCTCTGCCGTCCTTGCTCTCTCTGACCTGGGTACCCCGCCTGGGGTCCTCATGGGCTTAGGACTGATAGTGGCCATCGCCCTCTGAGTGCTGAGATAGTACTGGCATCCACTCCTTCACTCATGGCCCTCAGATGGCTTGAGTTGTGGGGAGGGCCAGCATAGAGCCCCAGAGGGCCTCTGGACCATCTTCCTGCATGGAAACCCAGGAGATGACCTGCAGGGTGCTGCTCAGAGACCCAGGGACTGCGGCAGCAAGACCCAATGATGAGGTCAGGAAGTCGGATGCCCCGCCCTGCAGTGATCCTGTAGGTGACTCTGTGCAGGTCATGTCACCCTTCTGAGCCTGTTTCTTCAGTTGCAAACTAAGAAGCAAGGCGTCTGCATGGAGTGTTGTAAGGACTGTCTGAGGCCAGGGATAGGGAGCCACTCCACACACAACAGCAGAGGAATGGGTTTCGTCACTGTCACCTGAAGGAGCTGCCAATGCAGGTCAAGAGAGCACAGCTCACTAGTGCCAGCAGGGACAGAGGTCCCATTGCCCTGTCTGCCCAGCTCCTGCAGTCAACTAGCACATCCTCTGAATCTCACCTGCAGCTCAGGTGGACCGGCCCAGGGAAGGACGTGACTTGCCATCTCCAGCAAGGATCAGAGGCATTGTCCCTGCCAGGGGCCAGGGCAGTGTGGGGGAAGCCCTCCACTTGTCCCTTGTTCATGTAGAGCAGGGTCCACCACATGCTCTGCGAGGGTCAGAGGGCAAGTATCTCGGGCTCTGTGGGTTTCTCTGTCAGTTCAGCTCTGCCATCACGGGTGAAAGCAGTCCTAGGCCCCTGGGAAGGAAGTAGATGTGTCTGTGTGCCACTAAAGCTATGGACAAAACCAGGCGACAGCTCGTGTCTGACCTTGGACTGCAGCTTGCTGACTTCTGAGGCTGGAGGGACTTGGGGAGAAGCTGGGCTCTCTTGTGGGTTTGGAGTGGTTTGGATTATGAGGTTTGGGCCACGGGGCTAAGTCCCCAGTTAAAACAACTCGCTGACGTGACATGGGGCCTTCTTTATGGATGTGTCTCTAGAAGGGGTGCCCAAGATGAGCAGTTGCCTTTGGTGTGCCAGCAGTGGCCAGGCCCTTCCTACAGGACAAGGAAGCCCTGGAGGTGCCCAGGACTGGGACTTCCTCTGCTCCCGGCCAGTGGTTCCTGGAAGTGAAACCAAATAAAGATTCTGCAGAGGAATTTCTGATTCCACTTTTTCCCGAAGTCTGACAGGGCAGGGAAAAGCCAGGAGACATTGGCCAGGCCCTGCAGCACTAGCTGGAGTGGTTGGCTAATTCACACGTGTTCTGACACGATGTCCGGGCCCTGGGAAACCTGGATGCTGTGTTAGTGTGAATGCAGAAAGACTTGATGTCCCCCACTCTGCCTTTGTTCTTATTGTGAATAGTGTCACTAATGATGATGGCCACATATGAAGTCATTGTTCTGAGGCAGGAACCAAGCAAGTCCCTTTACATGCATCTCAAATCTTGGCCAGAACAGAGACATGGGAGGTGGAATTCACCCATGTGCACACGAGGATAGAGGCCCAGGCAGGTGAGGCGGCTTTGCTCCACCCAGCAGCTATTCAAACCATGGGGCTGGAGGTGAAATGCAGCTTCCTTCAACTACAAATCCCACACCTCCACTAAGTGGCTTCCCTATGGATCCACAGAGCACCTCAGCACTGCTGTACAGGAGCCCTTTGGCCAGAGTCTCTCCTGGTGGAGCGCTCAGCTCCAAGCTTCCTTTCCTTCCTGTCCAAGTCCCTTTCGAGCCCTGTAAAGGATGTGTGGGTTAGCTGTGCAGAGTGTGAGGTTTCCTTGTCATGGCTCCCTGGCTCATTCTGAAATTCCCGGCCTCCTTCTGGAGTGGTCTGCATGTGTGTGGGCCTCAGGCAGGTGCTCTGAGGTCGCTGGGGATGATGCACCTCACTGGACTCGGGGTCCCAACCAGAAGAGCTTGTCTCTCTGCTGGTGGGCACCTGCTCCATGTCCTAGAAGAGCCTCCTTCCCTCTTGGCCTCTTTTTCCTTCTCTGCTCACCAGGGGCATCTTGTGCATGCCTCCAAGCCTCTCTTCCTGGTGTCCCCAGTACCCAGGATGGTGACTGATGTATGGAAGGCTCTCAGCAGGTGTTTGACAAATGGATGAACTAATGACTGCACTTATAGGAGCGGTCACGTGACCTTACTCAATGCCATTATTGTAACAACTCTAGGGTGGACACAGTGTGTGATCATTTCACACAAGAGGAAATGGGACCTCTTCAGCAGGGCTGGCTCAGGATCCCACAGTGAGGGGCAGAGTGAAGTAATGGTGGCCTTTGCTGTTTACACGCTGGGCAGCCAGCACATTTCCTGAGCACTTCTTTGGTCTTGTGTCAAGCGATAGCATGCGTCATTTCTTTAACTTGCACATCTTAGGAGCTTGGTCCTCTTATTCCCATTTTATGGACGAAGGAACCAAGGCACAGGGAAGCTAAATGTTTTGCCCAGGGAGGATTAACTCCTTGGAGTTAACGAGGATAGAGCACAGAGCCCACTGGGTTCTGGACCAGCACACTGTGCCATCCACGCCCCAGACCTCCCCAGCATCTCCCAAGGGTGACCTCGGACCCTTCACCACTGACAGGCACAGAGGCACTGGGAGGGGTCTCCCCATGGAGCAGCCTTAGAGATGGATGTTGGAAGCAAATTCCAGATATCTTCCTTCCCTGGAACCTTGATCCTTGCCTCAGAAATTTGACAGGGTTTGGATGAGGTATCAAAGAACTTCAAGTGATGGTTGAGGATGAATTGAAATGGAAAGATTCTGGCCTTGGAGCAAGGGGACCTGGCTTCAGACCCACCCTGACCAATTTTGTGGTCTTGGGCTCCTTACTTCTTTGAGGCTCCATTTGCTTATTTTAAAATCAAGAATACAAATACAGTAGTCCCCTCTTATCTGTGGTTTGGCCTTCTGCAATTTCAGTTACCCGTGGTCAACTACAGCCAGAAAATGTTAAATGGAAAATTCCAGAAATAAACAACTCATAAGTTTTTAATTGCCAACCATTCTGAGTAGCATGATGAAATCTCATGCTGCTCTCCACCTCCGTTCCACCTAGGATGTGAAGGGACTCATCCCTCTTTCCACCGTGTCCACGCTGTATATGCTACCCACCCCACTAGCTGTCAACTACTCAGCAGTCGTCTTGGTTAACAGACTTACTGTTGTGGGGGGGAGAACAAGTGGACTCTTACATACTGTTTATCAGGGCACATTGTTTCCGTGGTTCTATTTTATTGTGAGTTGTTGTTAATCTTTTACTGCACCCAACTTATAAATTAAGCTTTATCATAGTTATTTAAATATAGGAACATGTTACATAGGGTTTGGCAGAGTCCTATGGCCGGGCATCTGCTGAAGGTTTTGGAATGTATCCACCCTTGGATAAAAGGGGACTATTGCACATGACTAGGGGTCTTCTATGATGTGCTGCCAACTCCAGGCCAGGGCACAATGCTTGGGGGTTGCGTGTCCTGTTCACTTGAACTTACTGGTTAGCAGAGGTGGTTCCCGTCCCCGAGGAGCCACCGTGCACCACACACCCCTCTGCTTCCTGCCACCTGGGAGGCAGGCACAAGCATTTCCATTTTACAGGTGGGAGAATAGAGATTTTAAACACCACAGGGACACGCTGTAGGCCACGCAGCTCTAAACGGTGGCCTTGGCCCGCGGGCAGCTACGCCTGCCCTGCTCCTACTATGACTCTGCTCCTCCCAGCACAGCTGGTCCAGCGGCCTGTCTTGTTTTGCTGACTTTGAATATATTTTGAAAAGATTTACTGGACATGTTAGGAGTTTTCATCAGCTGGGGATTTTTTTTCTTTCTGGGTTGTTGTTATTTTGCATCAGGACAAAAATGAAAAGAATTTAATTCATCATTAAGCACTAGGGACAGGGAATGTAGGAAGGAGCCCGCAGCCAAGGAACAGCACAGAACGGGAGGGAGACGCCTGACAGGGTCCACCAGGCCGGGGTGTGCAAGTCTTTGTTGGCAGCCCTGCCTTGAGGGAGTCCCGGGGCTGTTGCCTGTGGACCTTCTGGGCTGGCTCACGGGTTCTGGGCCAGGCAGACGCTCGGCAGGCATTCCCAGGAGGAGCTTGTTTTAAGGAAAATTAGATATGCCCAATCCCAGGGTTAGGAGGGTGCTATGGTTTGAATGTTTGATTTCTCTGAAATCTGTGTTGACTGAATCCCCCAATGCGACAGTATTAGAAGGTGGACCTTTAGAAGATGACTAGTTTCTCAGGGTTCCACTCTAATGGTCTTCAGTGCCTTCCACCATGGTGGACACAGTGGAAAGGCACCATCTTGGAACAGACAGTAGCCCTCAGTAAACATGGACTCTGCTGGTGCCTTGGCCTTGAACTTCCCACCCTGTAGAGCTGTGAACAGTACATTGCCCAGCCCTGGGTATTCTGTTGTAGCAGCAGGGATGGACCAAGGCAGGGAATCACTGGGTTTGTGTGATGAGCTTCTGGTTCTAGATTGTATTAACATGTGGGCAGGGAAGGCCCAGGAGGGAGGGAGGCAGACTGGGGGGTGGGTGGGATTCTGGAGGCCAGGCCTGGCTATTCAGACCCAAGTGTCCTCTGCTCCCAACTCCACCCTTTAGGAGCAGAAGAAAGCTACCACAGTGACGGGGCCTCCACTTTCTTGTCTGAGATTAAGAATCTCAACATGCACCAAGGGTTCTTGAGCAGATGAGGAGGCCCAGCTCATGCATGGATGTGGACTCATGGCATGGCACCTGGGTGCCTGCACAGTCACGGGGGCCTTTAGGGCAGGTGTGTTTAGCACAGGGAACAGGCTCTTCCAGCCGGTGCCAGAACCCTCTCCTCCTCTCTCCACACCGTGTGCTATTCCTGGGAAGTCCTCCTGGCTCCCCGCAGCAGCTCACCTGGTGGTCCCGCTCACCTCCACGGGCTCCCAGAGCTCCATGAGCTCCTCTTGGCCCTTCCCATGCGGCCGAGGCAGCTGGGGCTGCTGGGTCTTGTTCTTTTCCTCCTGGTTCTACCCCTCTTTCCTCAGAGCTGTGCCTTAAGGGGGAGTCGACCAAGCGGAGGGGACAGGCTAGAAGGGCGTGTTCTCTGCTCCCTGACGCTCACACCCAGGAGCCAGGTGATATCAGAAGTGTCCCTGAGTTCCCATGTGGAAGCCGAGACAAGGAATGCCTGGAAGAAGTTCCAGCCCCTCGGAGACTCTGAAGGCTTTGTTTGAGGGAGTTTTAGCCAGTGTCACTGATGAGCGAGTCGCAGAGGCCTTGAACTATTATGAGGAACCTACGTAGGAGGTTCCACGGTGATGTGCACAGGGGAGCCATGTCTCCCCCGCCCAGCCCCGCTTGTCCTGACGCTCCTGACCAGCTACTCCTGTTGCTGCAATGACATGGTTGATTGGCCATTTACCTACCCCCCACCCCACACGCCGCAGCAGAGGGGAGGGGACGGTGTCTCAGCCTCCTCAGCCCCCTCGGTCTTCATTCCTTATTGTTCCTCTTCCTCTCTGGAGTGTCGTTTGATTCTTATTCCACACAGAGTTGTCGTACTGCTCCTCCGTGGGGTGCAGTGCGGCGTTGTGATCCTGGACGCGCTGGGGAGTGACTGAGTCAGGGTGGCCGACGTTTCCTCCGTTTATTGCTTCTTGGTAGCAAAACAGGTGAAATCTTTTCTCCTTGCTCTTTTAAAATACATTTCTGTGTTACTTTTAAAAACTTGAAATGTGCTGAACGGTTTCTTTAGTGCTAACGTCACATATTGATACACAGGGGCAGTCTACCTGGCCTGAGATTTTTTAGCATGGTGGAAAGTGGCCCACATGAGCCCTGTGAGCCATCGGGAGGTGTCCATGTGGCCAGCGACGTTCACTTCACCACCATCCACTCCCGAGGCCCCACCTCCCCAAACTGAGGCCATCCCTGTCCCCGCTTGGCGTTGGCTCAGCCTGGTGCTCTGCCCACAGCTCTGTGAAGTGCCACCCCATGCTCCTCTGAACGGGGCCACGAGGAGGAGCTGGTGCAGGAGGGGTGGCACAGGGTTTGTCCTTCCCTGAGAGCTGGCTTCCAACCACAGGTAAGTCTGCATGTCCCGCCAGGCCCCATGTGGCCACTCGCATGTGCCCACATCACATGGCAGCTGAGTTGCAGTCCTAGGAGGGTCCAGAAAGCCCCTGAGTTTCCCTCGTCTTATTATGTCCACCAGAATGAGTGCTGGGGCTTCTGGGATGCACCCTTCAGGGAATCCCCGTGGTAAAGGGGACACGTGATTTTCTGGGACGTGAGTCCTGCCCATGAGCCTCCATCCCACAGCCTTCTGGGAATGTAAGTGTCCCTTGCTCCCAGGGAGGGTAGTCGCTGGTGGGAAGGGCCGCAGGAGACCCTCTTGCTGAAGATGGGGCCCCTTCCCAGAGGCTTTGCCGTCAAGAGTGACCCGGGACCCCTTGTGCTCCTGCAGCCAGAACTGCTCTTGCAGGGCTCTCCTGCTCTCTCCTCTCACCACTTCTCTGGAAAAGGTTTTCCTCAGCCATGCCCAGAGTCATTTAGGGACAGCTGACCCCAAGCTCTCCCGAGGTGGGGTAGGAGCCTGGAGGCAGCCTTCCGCTTTGAGTAGCAATATTCCTGGCCAGACATGAAAGGAAGGATTATAACAGCCCATGTTCTCCAGGCAGCTTATCTCGACTAAGTGGGAGTCAAGAAAAAAAGTCCCCATTGTCACTCCTGTCTTCTCAGCTCCAGTGCCCTGACAAGGTCTGAGGAGACCCCAGGGAGGCTTTGGGTACATCCAGTTTGCATCAGGTGCCTCACATGCTGGCCCAAACCTCAGGGCATGGACTGCTGCCGCTATGGAGGAACAGCAGGTGCACAGAGAGGGCGTGGCGCCTGCCTGAGGCAGCACAGCCAGGGAGCAAGGCAGCTCCACTTAAACCAGATCTGCCTGTGGCAGTACCTAGGCGGCTTCCTCCTGCTGTTTGTCTCCCATGGGCCCAAGGGGCTGGGCTCTGCCTGAACATGGTGTTCCCTGGTCACATTGGATGGGGTTGTGTAATCCTGTGACTGTGTGGTGAGTGGACATGAGTGTGTGGGCTTTGGCAGGGGTCAGGCCAGGTTAAGCCGAGGCCCGCGCCACATCCGATGGGATCCTGTGCCAGAGCAGCCCCCTCGCCACGTGGGAACTGGAGTGGGAAGCCAAGGCCTGGGCTGATGAATGGCAGGCGGTGGCCTTGGGAACCTCACTGACACAGCCTCCTGCTCTGAGGCCGGCCTGCGCTCGCTGGGCTCCACCCACACCTGTTTTGGGCACATCTGGTGTTTTCACAGGGACAAGGGGCACTCAGTGCTATCTCCCCTTCCTCTTCTACAGCGTCATGGCAGAAGCATCTGGAAAGAACAGGAGACAAGCCCCAAGGCACGCCCCCACCCAGGCTTGCTCACATCCAAGGGTCGGGCTGAGAGCCCCAGGCCAGAGGGAGGAGCTTGGTGATGACACTCGGGGGACTTTCCACACCTCCCCTTAGGCATGAACTCTGGAACGGCCGGCCTGGTGAGTGAGGCCTCTGGGGCCAACTGCAAAACATGTAGCCCAGGGAGTCAGGGGACCCGGGCTGCAGCCGAGCCACACTGGCACGCTCTGGCTTTCCCTTTGTGGAGCAGTGAATCGTGGGGAAGAAGGAAACCGCTTTGCCACCACCGGAGCATTGACCCGGAACAGAGATGGCCCTGGAGCCAGCCGCAGCACAGCACTCTGCCTGGAGGCTGCTGTGTGGCCGCGGAGCCCCGTGTCCCTCTCGCAGTTTTGCATGTGGGGACCTGTCTGTGTCCTGCGGCCAGCTCTTGCTAAGCGGTGGGCTGGTAGATGTGCACATACCCCCAGGGGGCTGCAGACGCTGGTTCCTGCAGCCAGGCTGAGCACGGCTGAGTGTGGCCATCAGGTGGGCGCACTTGGGGAGGAAGCAGGTGGGGGGATAGTCCTTCCGGGGGCGTCAGCAAAGCTGCCACCGTAAAGGATGAGGGCCCAGAGACAGTGGAGGCTGCAATAGAGTTTGGAGGCAGGAGGAGCTACATGCGCTTGGCTTGGCCTGCCAGGCAAACTGGGGCAGCTTGAGGTGGCCCTGAAACAGGGACCGTGGGAGGACGGGTGAGGAGGCCAGGGGCCAGGGCACAGATTGCCCTTGAGAACTCCAGGCCTTGCCCTCAGGGCTACAGAGCAGCCTTTGGATTTTAAGGAGAAAGCACGCCAGGGTTTATTGATGGACGGATGCCTGTGTTCATCCAACATCGCCCTTCCACTGTGTTTCTGGCCTGGGGCCAGATGACACTAGGGGATGTTAAAGGTGTGTTTGAAGCTGGGTGCAATGTCGCATGCCTGTGATCCCAGCAGCAGGAGGATCATGAGTTCAAAGCCAGCCTCAGCAACTTTGTGAGGTTCAAGCAACTGAGATAAAATATTTTAAAAAAGGGCTGGGAATGTGGCTCAGTGGTGAAGTGACCCTGGGCTCCACCCTTGGTACAAAAAAACAAAAAGGATGCATTTGAAAAAGATGTTGGGGCCCTGGCAGTGGGGCAGGTGTGCGGGAGGGGAGACCAGAGGCTTCTCTGTCATCCCGGTGAGAAGCTGGGGGAT
Organism: Xerus rutilus; assembly: GCA_028644305.1. Classification (NCBI taxonomy): domain Eukaryota; kingdom Metazoa; phylum Chordata; class Mammalia; order Rodentia; family Sciuridae; genus Xerus; species Xerus rutilus. The sequence goes on from CM053401.1 coordinate 3,668,497, forward strand.
GGAAGCAGAAGGTGGTGGGAGGGGGAGGGGAACTTGGCTTGTGTCATGTGAAAGGGACAGGTGGCACACTTGAGATGACATGGGGAAATACGAAAGGGTCAGCAGTGGACCAGAGGGCCATGATGCAGCACTGTGTTGACCTCATCAGAGAGGAGGGGCCTCGCTCCAGACCCCAATCCAATCATGACAGCGACGCCCTCACGGTAGTGAGGTGTCAGGACTTGCAAGTTCCCGGACACTTTTCTAGGACTCTGGAGGCCAGCAGAAGGATGAGTGTCCACAGGTGGCTCTGTCACCAGAAAGGGAGTGGACACAAGGCAAGAAGGACATGTGGCCTGCGTGGTTCAGGAGCCCTGAGGCCACAGCTGCTCTCACTTGCCCATTTTATAAAGGTAGAGAAGGAGCCCAGAACTGTTTCAGCCACATGTTTAAGGCTTCGATAATAGTCTTCTCATCTTGCCATCTGGTGGCACAAGGCTTCTAGCAATGTCATCATTCATATGGGATGTGGGAACATTTAGCCCCTGATTGCTCAAGATATGTCAAAAGTTCCCAGGCCTACTTTGAAGATAGCAGTGGGGCAACCTTCTACAAAAGCTTCCTCTTGTCTTCCATTTCACTTACCTGTTTCACTTACCTGTGGTCCATTGTGATCTAAAACATTGGATAATTCCAGAAATAAACAGTCCTAAATTTTAAATTGCATGCCAGTTTTAAAATTTCAATGAAATCTGAGCTATTCCACCTCTTCCTGACTGAATATGAATCCTCCTTTTGTCCCATGTGTCCATGCTGTATACACTACCCTCACATTAGTCACTTAGTGGTAATCTTCATTATCAGATTTACTGTGGGAGTGTCTCAATACTTATTCAAGTAATCCTGATTTTACTAGTGATGTTGGCAGTTTTATCATGATATAGGTTATACTTTTTCTATGTTGTTGTTAGTTATTATTGATAATCTCTTACTGTGCATAGATTATAAATAAACTTTATCATAGGTATTTATGTATAGGAAAAATAGTATCTATGGGTTTTAGTATGAGCTGTGGTTTCAGGCATCCACCAAGGATCTTGGAGTGTATCTTGATAGATGAGGGAGACAGCTATCTGTGGTTAGACATCTGATTAGAACCTTCCTTCCCTACTACTGTAAGAAACTCCATCTCCACTTTGCACTGAATGACACTTCAATGTGAACACAGTGACAGTCAGGCTGGCTAACTTCATCCTTCTCTGGGGGCATGATTTCATTCCTTCTCTAGCCTTTAATTTCATGGCAATAGTGTGTGTTTGTATCTACTACCTTGAGCTTTTCCAAGTCTCCAAACAGGGGATTTTTTTAACCCATGTGAGCCCAGGCCACAGACATGCTGCTCGGGGGTCCAGGAACATGGGCTGTAAACACAGCTACTCCACACACAGGGCTGCAAGCTATAGACACGTCTTTCCCCATCAGCTCCCATGCGACCCAGCTGTGAAGTCCAGCCAACTCTTCCCCAGGCCTCCGAGTGCCTTCTGACCTTAATCCACCTCTTTGGTAAGATTTATTAATTACCGTACTTGAGACCGCTTTGTGCCAAAAAGTTCAAAGCATCTTCCAACCTTAACCCATTAATCCCATTAGCATCCCAGCGAGAGCGGAAGGCACCAGTGTGTCCCGTGATCCCATCTGCCCGCTGCTGCGCTCCTGGGGAGGGGCAGGGGTGAGGAGCAGAGCGAGCTTGGCCTGGACATCCTTGGTGAGTCAACGGCAGGCTTGGAAAAGGAGCTGAGTTTCCCAGCTTGGGCCCTGGACTGGGCTCCGCCAGTGCAGGCTCTGTTCTTACAAAACACCCATTGTCCGCGCCTCTGAAGTTGAGCCTGTGTCCGGGGTAGGCAGATGTCAATATCTAAGCGCCACCCGCGCCAGTGGGCCCTTGAGAGGAGCTTCGTCATCGGGGCAGAGAGCAGGGCCATGTCTCTTCTCTGAGTTCCTCTTTCCCGCTGCCCCAGGGTTGGCCTTGGAATGGAGGTTGGATCCGTCACCTGTTTGGGGAGCGCCACAGCTGTGCGGTCCCCAAGGGGGTTACCTACCAGGGCAGGGCTGCTCCCCCGGTGCTTGGGAGGGGACCACCACCCAAGGCAGCAGGACAAGGAAGAAACAAGATGTTCTTTCCCCGGCCTGTATCGCCCTCGCCCTCACCCTCAGGATTCTACGTTGTTTTTAATTTTCAGCCTAATTTTAGTCCAAGAACTTGGTGAAGCTGGAGATGACTCTTAAACTTTCTTTCTTTCCTTTTTTTGTAAACAAGTGCACTTTTTCTGGCCAGATGTTTCTTTTTGTCTGGCCTTACAGGGCTGCGCCATTGAGCTGTCCCGCTGAAGCTGAATAAATCTTTGTTTTACGGCTTCTTAGGTCCTTTACAACCAAGGGCCTCAGGAAGAAACCGGAGCTTTTCATCCTTCTGGTGGTGGCCTCGAATGACCTCACAAATGCACCACTGGCTGGAAAGCCCTGGAGATATTTATGTGGCCAACCTGAAAACATAGTAGCAAAGTCACAGGGCCTAATATTGGGACGTTAATCATGCCTGGGTTGGGACAACCAGGCGTAGCCGTCCCAGGGACACCACCAAGAACCAAGAGCGCTGCTTTTTTGTTAATGGTGCATCTTGTGAGATAGGTGTGCCCCAGCAGCGAGCAAGACCGCGGCCGCCTTCTCTTCCCAACCGGACACTCCATTTACACTCTGAGGCCCTTGTTGAAACATGAGTACATGGGGGCCCAGAAGGGCTTCTCCGTGGAGAAGGGTGTTGGAGGGAGGATGCTCGGCGGCAGGGAGAAGGTGGAGGTGTGGGGCGATGGCTGCTTGGTTGGGAGCGCAGCCTCAGTGCAGATACTCTTCCCTGTGAAAGGACCCTGGCTGGAGGACAGCCTTGTAAAATCTGCTGAGTGATCCAGCTGCGGCCAACTGTGGAGCGCTCCAAAGCTGGAGAGCAGGGGAGGAACCGGAGCCTATTTCTTGGACAGGTTTTCATGTCCTGAGAGGAAAAACAGTTATTGCTCAATTTTGCAAGTTGGGTTCTAGGTTCCCGCTGTCACACCAGACCGCAGGCCAGGCCTCGCCGTGAGGCCCAGCCCTGCTCCGCGGCAGGGGTCCCAGGTCTGGGCATCTCAGGACTTGAGCCCGCGGCATCCGCCTGGGGCCCCTTCTCTCTGGAAGGGCACCATGGTCTCCTGCGCCCTTCCCCACGTACACGGTGCCGTCAGCTGCCTGGCCACCCAGCCCTGCTCAGCCTGGCCCACTCCTCCTTCCCTCCATGTCCGAGCAGTCATCAGATCAGGTTGGTTCTGCCTCTGTGGCATCTGGTCACCATCTCTGTTCCAGCCCCGCCACTCAGGCTCTGTCATTAGCCTCCGATGGGCCCTTTGGGCTTCTGGTCCCTGGACTTCATCTGTCTGTATAGGGTGCTGAAATCTGTTCTGAACTCACACCGGAGCACATCCCTCGCCTTCCTCGTGGCTTTTTTTACCCAGATAATTTGGTTCAGGCTCTTGGCCACACAGCCTAAATGGCCTCTCTGGACAAGAAATCAACGTGTGCCCCCTGCTCTGGCCACGCTGAACGGAGGCTCCTTCTGTTCCCTGGGGATTTCTTTGCTTGTCCTGTTTCTTCCCCTTGCATGGAGCCCCTCCTCCACCCAGCTGAATGACCAGAGGCCTCATCAGCTGCCGAGAGGTGGAGGTGCTGGACCGGCTAGACCGGCTGGACCCATGGAGGAGAGAGTACTGGGGAGCCGACTTAGCTCTGAAACCAAAAGGAATCCGGAAACATAAGAAAGACCAAGAAGGGCATTTGATGTGCCTCTTCAGATGTGACTGCTGGACTTGAGGGACACGGGGGCAAAGGAATCATGTCTACTGTCTGATTTCACTACGTGAGACACAGAGTGGACGCCCGACTTCATCGGGGCCTCAGCCCCCTGGAACAGAAAAGTGTGGTGAGATACAGGGACAAAGGGGTGCGAGCAGCATCCAGGAAACACCCACCAGGACGCAGGCTTGGGATGCGAAGGCCCCACTTCTCTGGAGCATCTCCTCTCAGAAAGTGGAGTCTGTTCCCCACCCTTGAATATGGGTGGGCCTGTGGTTCGCTGTGGCCAGTGACATGTGGTGGAATTGAGGCCTTGTACATCTGGAGCCCTGGCCACTAGACACCTGGCAGCTGCTCTGGCTTTCTGTGCTGGCCACGAGCCTCAGGGGGACAAGAAACTGTGTGGAGGTGAGGCCAGGCCTCTCCTCTGAGGCTCCCTATGCAGGAGGCCCAGGAGATCGTCCAGCCCCCCACAGACGTGGCTTGTTGACCTGCAAAGCTAGTGACCACTCACGGGGAAGGGTGCACTCCTCATCTGTGACGAGCCTACAGCCCAGGAGTCTGCATCCAGAAGAAGCCCCTCCTTCCCTTAGCGTTCTGGGGATCTTGCTCATTGATTGACAATGAGGATGCAGAATCAGCAGCTTAATTATGAAACTTATTTGCGCATCCATCTGAAAATTCAGAGACTTGACCTCTGCACTTCTTGGTTTTTTGGGTGGTACAGTATAAATACCATGAATTTGCCATTTCAGCTGTTTAAAACACACGGCACAATAGCAGCATTAGGGACAGTTGTGCTGCTGCATGGCCATCGTCACTATTTAGTTCCAGAACTTTCTACTATCCTGAAGAAGCCTGTGCCCATTATGCAGGCGCTGTCACTCCCTCTCCCCTCCAGCCCCACCCGGCCGCCGCTGAGCCCTTTCTGTCTCTAGATGCTCTGCTGCAGACACCTCGCACAAGGGCATCCCAGAGGACTTGTCCTGTGCCTGGTTTCTTTCTCTTGGCATCATGTTAACGGCACTGTCTTGTAGGAAGGGCCACTGTGGCCCTGGCAGTCCTCGTCGGGCTCCGAGTTGCTCTTCTCTGCATTTGGCAGATGAGAGACCTCAGGGACAGGAAGTGGGATATTTGGTGTCAGACGTCTGGCAGAAGTGACTCAGAGGTTCCCATCAGCAGAGTTTCATTCTGGTATCAGGGCCATCCCACTGGGAGGTCTCTGGATAGCAGAGGACACTGGGTGAGTGGACTCTTTCTCATCTTCTTCTACTCGGCACAGGGAAGCCACAGTCACACCCAAACAATCCATTACACATGTGTAGCAACACCCTTGTATTACTTTAAGACAGGTATTTTTTCCAATTATAGAAATAATACCTACTGTCTTTTTTTTTTTTTTCTGTTGCTACAACATACCTGAGGCCAGGTAATTTATAAAGAATAGAAATATATTTGGCTTACTGTTCTAGAGGCCAGGAAGTCCAGGAGCATGGTGCCAGCATCTGGTGGGAGCCTTCTTGCCATGTCATAACATAGCAGAGGGTGTCACACAGCGAGACAGAGCGAATGTGTGTCAGCTCAGGTCTACAGAGTCCACCCTCTCCTCGTAAAGCCAGCAGTCCCATCGTGGAGGCTCACACTCTGAGGACCTTATCTAATCCCAGTCACCTCCCAGAGGCCCCACCTCTAAACACTGCCAACATACAACCTTGGGGAACCTTAAAGTTTCCAACACAGAAAACTCAAGGGACGTGTTTAAACCATAGCACCCACTTAAAAGAATGCAGACACATCAAATGCAAAATAAAATAAAATGAGATTTATTGATTAAAAAAATAAGAAATGAAAAAAGACGAAGAAGTGGAATCGGGGAAATGAAAGAAATGAAGAAAATATGACAGAAAAGTTTGTAACATAACTGACGTGATGGAAAGGAGCAGGCGCCAGGGCTACACGGAGGGAGCACCGCCCAGTGAACACACCCACGGGGCCGCTTTGATGTAGATGCATCAAACATTCCATGGCGTTGAAACAGCCGTGTGGGAGTCGCAGGTAGACATGGACGCAGCTGAGGCTCCTGCCCAGGGAGAGCAAGAGGGCAGGTGGGAGCTTCCCCAGCTCCACACAGGAAAACAGCACTGGGCAGGCTTTTCCTGGATCCAGCACCTCGCTCAAAGCTCTTTCACAGGTCACACCCTGAAGGGTCCCCAGTGGCTCTCTTACATGACAAGGACACAATTCTGTAGGAAGATGCCTTCTGCTCTGTCACGAGGGCTGATCCACATCCCACAAGGCAACTATCCAGCTCTGTGCCGCCCTGTGGCTCTGCAGTTGCCTCTCTGGATAAAACCAGGTAACCTGGTGGCCCCTGTGTACCTGTTGGTCCTCACCACATGTGACAGCTCGGGGATCATGCTGCATCCGTGGTGTCCCAGCGTTCCCTTACTTGGTAGGCAATGAACATCGGCATCTGTGGTGACTGTGCCGTAGCTGGTGGATTTGAGTGGGCTCCCCTCTCTGACCCATGAAATGCCGTCCCTGGCCAGCCCCACCCCCTGATTGCTAAGGATTTCCTTAAACTTCTCTTCAGCCCATACATGATTGAGAATGGCTTATGAAGTCTGTGCCCAAGACATTCACAAGGCAAGGCATGGGGAGGAAGGGCCACCGCAGGGGGCTGAGGGGCAGAGGTGTGTCCATTCCTAATAGCCGTCAGCACCCAGCGCAGAGGGGATGGTCACAGGGTTTCCTCTTGTTTTTCTCCTTTGGCCTTGAGGTCTCTCCTCTAAGCTACTGGCTGGGAAGGCTGAACTGGACTCTGGCCAACCAGGACATGGTTCCAGTGACACATAGCAAGCTTGGCAGGCCACCCATGGTTGCAGAAGTGGGGGTTCCCTGAACTCTTGCTCCACATCACAGGACCTAGCCAGGGCTCTGGGCGAAGGCATGTAGTGGGTGGGGACAGAGGCAGGGAAAGACCCTTCACTTGAGAAGGACAGGAGGTACAGAAAGAAGGCCTGGAAAAAGCCCCAGGGAGCACCCATCTCATGTGGGAATCTTTTGGCTTCTTGAAAAAATGATGTCTTTAATCTGTTTTTCTCTTTTTCCTTTCTATCAAAAAAAATTGTCATGAAGCAGATGGAATTTATGATTGAACATGAATTTTTAAGAATAGAATATTTGCTTCCATAAAACAAGAGCTTAAAGCAGGGGAGAGCCTGAGGAAAGACCCAGCCAGGAGAGGAGGATTGCAAGAGCTTGCAGAGCCCAGGGAGGCGTGAAAACACGCAGCCAGCTGCAGATGCACAGACTGCTTGGAAGCAGCATAAAGAACAGCAGCTGCTGTCGGGAAGGAAGCCGGGCATGTGGAGGGCAGGAGCGAGAGGAGCGTGCACAAAACTCATGGAAGCAATGAGACACTTAAAAGGACATGGTTATGGGGAGGCAGTAAGAAGGACCTCAAATATTTGTACCAATAAGTCTAATGAATGAAAGAATTAAGATCATGAAAAAAGTTGAATTAAAACTACAATTTAAGAAACATTTCTGGAATCCAAAAAGAAGTTTCTACAGATTGAAAGGGAATATAATGTCCCAGAAGAAATGTGTCCACTGGTCATGCTAAAATCTTCCTGATTAAAGTTACCTAAACCCAATCTCTGTTCCCTGGTTCCCTTCCTGTCTTTGAAATCTGTCTGGAGTCTTCTCCTCAGTGAGAAGGGAGAGGAGCATGCCTAGGACATGCTCAGGAGAGTTGTTTTATACCCAGCCAAACTGATATGCAGACCTGAAGAAACCACTAGAGGAAGAGTTTGAGCTAACTCAGGGATGAAAAAGAAGAATTAGCTCTGAATTCGCTCATTCCAGGGTTAAGACTCAAGGTGGTAGAAAGGTTTTGGGCAGAGAGAAAGGGAACAATAAGAGAGAGAGATAAGAGGGCATGGCTGGGGTAGCAGCCCTTGGGCAGGAAGAGCTGAAGCTCAGGTGGACTGCCTTGGGTTCAGGCATGGGCATCCCTCACCAGGAACAGGAAAGAAGGTGGCGAGGGTGGGTGCAGGGACAGCACATGGTGGCTTAGAGTGGCCACAAGGGTCCAGGCTTGTGGAGTTCTCTTCTGGGCACTTACTGAAGTTTCAAGTGAGCGGCAGGTGCTGGGACTTGGAGGAGAAGGGGGACTGGGTGAAGCAGTCATTTTGCATAGTGGTGTGGAATTGACGGTTGGGTTTCTCCATTGAGTTCATTATTTCCCAAATGAGATGTTTTGTTCCTACCAGTCCCTTTTGGCACATTTTCAGATCTGCACGCTCCTTCCTTATTAGTCTCCTGTTGGCTTATTTTTAGAAGTCCATCCTTGTTTTCTCTACACATGTTATTTGTGGCTCTCCTTTATTCTGTTTCTGCTAATTCTGGCGTCTCGAGTCCTTCTGGTTGAATCTCTGTTGTTTCTCTGATTCTCGCCCAGGGGGCTACCTCCTCTGTGCTTGGCGACCTTTATAAACCTGTCTCTGTGTATTTTAGGTTTGTGGGGATTCTCACAGTCCAGACTGGGGAGGTTTTTCTTTAGGAGCAGCTGGCCGCCATCCTCAAAGTCCTGGCCCTGTAGGAGCTCCAGGTATGGCCCTCCTGGCTTGCAGGCTGGCTCTGTGACCCCGGCGGGGGGGAGGTTGCTGCTGTCCAGCTGTCTTCAGGGAAGCCGGCTTGTGCCCCTGCCTGTCTCCCTGGCTGGCTCTGGTTGCAGCTCATGCCCCTTTTCCTGGTGTGTGTAGGGGGGCGCTGTGGGCATGCAGTCTGTGAAGCTTCCACTTGCTTCTAGGGAGCCCAGCAAAGCACCGAGAAAAGTCCCCTGCCCCTCCCACTTTTTTGGTGTGTGTGGGGCATTTGTAGATCTGGAATACGGTGTTTCACAGATTCTAGAATTTACAGCAGCAAAAGAGGAAACTAGGTTTACTTTATTATTTAGCTACGTATTTGCTCATTTATGTCCTGTGGATTGAACACGGGGCCACTTTACCCCTGAGACACTCCCTCAGTCCTTTTTATTTTTTATTTTGAGATCGTGTCTCAGTAAGTGGTCCCGGCCGGCCTCAAGCTTACCATTGCAGGCATGCGCCCTGTGCCTGGCTTCTGGGGTTTCCATTTTACATCCGCCGGCACCTTCAGACACTCGCGCCTTCGTTCTCTTTCCTGCTCCACCGAGGGAAGTCAGGCAAGGAGCTGTGCAAAAAGGCGCGCGGCAGCCGCCGAGCACCCCAAGCCCTGAGCAGGGTGCCAGGGAGCACTGTCCAGCTCCTGCTCGGAGGAGGGTCTGGGCAGCGCCTCAGACCAGCACCCTGCTCTCTGCTCATCCTCTGAGCCCCTGGTGTTCAGGCCCCGCTCACTGTGGCTCCTTCCTGGAGAAGACCTTGTCTGGCCCTGCCAGTCACTGCGTCCCTCCTTAGTCTCCCTGCCCCGGTGTCTCCAGCTTAGCCAGGTTCTTCCTCCTCCTCCTCCTCCTCCTCTCCTTCACTGTCTCTGCTCATCACAGAATCCAGCGAAGGGCAGATGCACATTTTTGTTGCTGTGATGAATGAATTGGGGTAACCAGCAGACCCCAGGCCCTTTGCTCACTCTCTCAGAATTTTTGGCATCTACATAGCACTACCCAGCCTACAAACCAAAGCCCTGAGCCCCAAGCATCATGCCTTCTGGAACCTGCCTTGGCCAGAAGCCTGGTCTTCTGGCACTGGGGAGAGCAGCAGCCAGGCGGCCAGGTTAGTTAGCCACGGCATTGCGTGCATCTGTGGCTCCTTCCTTTTCATTGTTAAGTAGTATTCCACTGTATGGATATATAGCAATTTGTTTATCCAGTCAGTTCTTTTTTTTTTTTTTTGTACCACTGGGGCTTGAAGCCATGGCCACATAACCACTGAGCCTCATTCCCACCCTACTCCCTTTCTGAGACAGGGTCTCACTAAGTTGCCAAAGCTGGCCTCAAACTTATAATCCTTGTGCCTCAGCCTCCCGAGTCACTGGGATTACAGGTGTGTGCCATCATGCCTGGCTTCAGTCACCTCTTGATGGACAGTTTGACTAGTGAAGCAGCTAGAAACATTTGGGACCAAGTTTTTGTTGGACACATGTTTTGGTTTCTCTTGGGTAAATGCCTAGGAGTGGAATGGCTGTGTGTGTTTAACTTTTTAAGGAACTACCAAGCTGTTTTCCAAGTGGACGGTCACTTCACAGTCCCACCAGCAGTGTGTGTGTGTTGCAGAATCTCTGTATCCTTCTCATACTCGACATGGCCGGGCTAGCCTTGCTGGGGCTATGGAACTAACTGTGGGCATTCTTCACACTACGTGCTCCAGGCCACCGTTGCTATGGGCTTCCCAGAGCGTTTTTCTCACTATCTTTGGAATAGCTTTTACTTTTCATCATAGTCTTTTTTTGAAGAGTGAAAAATTTTTATTTGGATATACTCCAACTTTTTAGTTTTTTCTTTTTCATTTCATAATTTGTATGGTATTTAAGAAATCTTTGCTAAACATAAGAACACCAGAATTTCCCCATGCATTTTCTTCTAGAAGTTTAATAGTTTCAGCTCTTACATTTAGTGCTATAATCTATTGCAATTTCTAACAGTGTGAATTTCAAATTTCTGTGTCACTTTTTATTTTTTATCCAATTTTGCTACCATGATTTATTTCCTCACAGATTACCTGGAGTTTTTGTTGCAAGTCGATTTTTCACATTGTGATTTATCATTTCTTAAATTTTATTTTTTTGGTTCTTCTTAGTTATACATGACAGCAGATTCCATTTGATAAAGTCATACAAGCATACGCTATATTTTATTCTAAATAGGACCCCCTTCCTGTATATGAGCACGATGGTGGGGTTCCCATAGGTATTTTCATATGTGTCCATGGGAAAATTATGTTAGATTTATTCTACTGTCTTTCCCATTCCTATTTGACCCATGAGCTCTTTGGAAGTTTATTATTTAGTTTCCAAATATTTGCAGACTTCTTTCATCTTTCAGGTATTGATTTCTAATTTAACGTCATTGTGCTCAGAACACATGGCTTGACTGATTTAGATCTTTGTAAATTCATTGCATTTATTTGCCAAAGAATAAGAGCTATCTCCGTAATGCTTGCATGCACTTGAAAAAACAAACATGTATAAGATTGCAGTGCAGTTTGTTGGGATATTGAATAGATCTCGTATTAGTCCCACTGACTTGTAGTGCAGTTCAGAACCCACCTCCTTACTCATTTTCTGTCTGTCTGTTCTGTCTGAAGTCTCCAGCTATAATTGTGGATGAGTCTATTTCTGCTTTTATTCCTATCAGTTTTGCTTCAAATATTTTGCACTATTTTATCAGAGGCCTGAAGATTTAAGGCTGTATGCCACCTTGATGAATTGACCCCTTTGTCATTACTAAACGATCCTCTTAATCCTTATGGATGTCCTTTGCTCTGAACTCTCCTCTGCCTGATGTTAATGGAGCTGCTCCTCCAACTAATGTCAGCATGATGTACTGTCTCCACCCTCTTGCTCTTAATTTATCTATGTCTTTTTAATAAAGGGAGTTTATTTTAGGCAACACGTATTTTGTTCTTGTTTTATTATTTAATGTGACAACCTCTGTCTTTTATTTGAGGTGTTTAGAGCATTTACGCTTAATGGGATTATTGATTTAATTAACTTTAAATCTACCATTTGCTAGTAGCTTTACATTTGTCTCCTGTGGTCTTTGTTCCCTTTTCTCTGACTTCCTTTGGAGAGCTTGAACAGGTTTTGCTCTTTCAGCTTATATCCTCTGTTGGCTTTTTAAAAATATTGGGTTACTTTGGGGTTTTTACTGTAAATTTATCACAGTTTATCTTCAAGCACTGTCAGACTACTTCACACACTCACAGCGGAACCGCCTCGCAAGGCAACGCTTCATCTCTCCCCTCGCAGTCTTTCTGTTACTGTTGTCACGACTTTTATTTCCACATATGCTTTATTTCTATTTTTCCAGAACTGGGGATTGAACCCAGGGGCTCTCTACCACTGAGCTACACCCTAGCCCTTTTTATTTTTTGTTTTGAGACAGGGTCTTTCTGATTGCTAAGACTGGCCTCGACCTCATGATCCTCCTGCCTTGGCCTCCCAAGTCACTGGGATTGATTATAGGTGTAGGCCACTGTACCCAGCTTATTTCTACATATACTTTAAACCAACAATATATTGAGATTAAGTTTACTTGAAATAGTCAATTATCCTTTTCCCCGCCTTTGGTACCAGGGATTGAACCCAAGGGTGCTTAACTACTGAGCCACATCCCAATCCCTTTTTAATATTTTATGTAAAGACAGGGTCTTGCTGAGTTTCTCAGAGCCTCACTAAGTCGCTGAGGGTGGCTTTGAACTCATGATCCTCCTGCCTCAGCCCCCCAAGCTGCTGGGATTAGAGGCATGCATCACAGTGAATACTATCTTTTTAAGATATTTTTTACATAAGAGAAAATGTCTTTCATATTTACCCAGTATTTACATTTTTCATGCTCTTAATTTCTCTGTGTACAGCCAAGATTTTGTCTGTTATTTGCCTTCCGTTCAGAGGACTCACTTTATCACTTCTGGCAGTGAAGTTCTGCTGGTCTTCAGCTTCTGTATGTCTGTAAAATCTTTTCCTTTTGATTTGTTGCCTTGCCTTTATTTCTGATATGTAGTCTTGCCCTTTGGGATGCGGCCCCACTGTTTGCGGGTACACATTGTTTCTGGGGGAGGTCGGCTGTCACTCTTGCAGCCGTGCCTCTGTATACAGTGTGCCCTGCCTTCCCTGCTTTGCTGGTTTGACTTAAAGCTTCTCTGTGCTGTTGGTTTTGGACAATTGTATTATGGCATACCTTGGGGCGGTTTTCTTCACACTTCTTGTATATGTGAGTTTGCAGCTTTCATCAAATTTGGACTTGCTGCAGCCACAGTCTCTTCACATGTTTTTGTCTTGGCCTGCCTGTCCTTTGGATCTCTAGTTACACACACAGGCTGTCTGGGCGAGTCCCATGCTCACGGATGCTCAGGTGACCCATCTTTGTGCTCTCTCGGTGCCGTTTTGAATGACCTGTTGCTGTGCCTTTGGGTGACAACATGTTTGTTCTGTAGCGTGCAAGCTACTGGTACACTTAGAGTTTTTTTTAATATCTATCTTTCAAATCTCTTTTCAACATTCTCATGTTCTTCTCTACCTACTCAACATACAAAATACAGTTAAAATAACAGCTTCACACCTTTACCTACTACCCTCTGTCATTTCTGGGTGTTTCCACTGACTGATTTTATTTTACTTTCTTTTTTTCCTGATTAGGGCTCATATTTTCCTATTACTTTGCATTCTTAATTCTTTCTAATTGTATGCCAGAATTGTAAATTTTAGTTTGCAGGGTGCTGGGTGATTTCACTTTCCGGTACCTATTATTCCTGGAAGACATTATGTTACTTGGAAATAGCTGGATCCTTTTTGAGGTTTTATTTTGAGTGGTGTTGGGTGGGACCTGACTGGTCATTAGCATAGAGGTCATTCTGTTTCAGTCGTGAGGCAACAGCCCCCTGAATACTCTGCCTGAAGCCTGTGTATTACCAGACTTCTCTCGCTGTTCCTGGCTCCTATGTGCCCCAGAGATCCATGTGCCTGCCTCTTCCAAGTGGGTCCATCCTGCCTCCCATGATGTGCTACTCAGTGCTCAGCTGAGGTCTTGGGGGTCCCTGCTGACCTGGGCCACATGCTTGCAGACTCTTGGGCCTCTGGGGTCTCAACTCTGTCTCCTGTCTTAGGAGAAATACCTGTCTCCATCGGAGTGGCCCCTCCTGGCAGCTTTGCCTGGTGTCTACGTCCAGATAGGAACCTGGGACAGTGACAGGACTTATTTATTATTATTATTACTTTGTCTCAGGGGTCCATGCTGTCCATGCTGCCTGTTGTCCATACTCAAAAATAGTTGTCCTATCTTTTTGCTGGGGGGAGGTGTTTTGTTCAGTTGTCGAATGTGAGAATAAAACTAGTCCCTGTGCATTATGGTCAGAAGCAGAAATTCAGAAATGCTGCATATGTATTTTTATAATGGTAAGATACAAATGACATGGTATCATCCTCTTAACCATTTTAAATGGACAGCTCAGTGGCGTGAAGGCCATTTTCACTGCTGGGCTACCGTCACCACCCACTCCATTCCACTTTCATCTCCCCAAAATGATATGATTTCTCCATAAACAATTTTTCCCCATTCTCCTTTCTACCCAGCCCTGGTAGCCACCATTCTACATCCTGTTTCTGAATTTGGGAATCTTTAGCTGGGCATGGTGGTGCGTGCCTGTAATCCCAGCAACTCAGGAGACTGAGGCAGGAGGATCCTAAGTCCAAGGCCAGCCTCAGCAACTTAGTGAGGCCCAAAGCAACTTAGTGAGATCCTGTCTCTAAATTAAAAAATTAAAAAGGGCTGGGGATGTGGCTCAGTGGTTAAACACCCATGGGTCCAAGTCATGTTTCCAAAAATAAATAAATAAATAAATAAATAAATGAGTTTGAGGACCATACCATATTTCTCCTTATATGTCTAGCTTTCTTAGCATAACATCCTTAAGGTTACCTATGTTGTAATATGTGCAAAATTTTCCTTTTTAAGGCTGAATGCCTATCATATGGCCATACCACAGTCTGTTCACCTGTTGATGGACACTGAAGATTTTCTCCCTCTTATGTTTGTGAATAATGCTGTGGTGAGTGTGGGTGTACAAGTACCTGTTCAGACCCCTGCTTTCTATTCTGTTGGGTGCATAGCCAGAAGGGGAGCTTCTAGGTCACTCAGGGATTGGAAGTTTGCTAGTTTGAGGAACAACCATTCCCACCATCCAGGCACACATCTCCCAGTTTCTCCAAACTCTGCCAAGACTCATTTCATGGTGTTGATCCTCGCCATCCTGATGGGTGGAGCTTTCCTCTTCACCTTCAGAAGAATGGCCTTCCAGGTAAGCAGGGTAGGCAAGCGGAGGTTCTGGGCGCTATCCCAGGTCTGCCTGAGGCGGGCTGAGGTGGGCACTCTACAGTGCCACTGTCAGTCCTTGAACCCTTCAGGGCCACCTTCCAGTGCCCACCACAATGCCCAGCAATCCCCAAGTGCTCTGCACGTGGTGCCTGGAGGGAGGCCTGGTGGCTAGAGAGCAGGCAGCCCTGGGGCCTGCATGGCTGGGGGGGGGGGCTGCAGCAAAGGAGGGGGGCAGGGGAAGAGGAAGGGGAGAAGGTTGGGAGGTCTCCAGCGAGCAGGCTGCTCTGGGTCTTGGTGTGAAACTCAGGAATCTGATCTCAGGAGCTGTGAGAGCCAGGACCAAACTGGCATGTTCCAAAGATCACGGTGACCATAGTGGGTGGGGGGCATTTGAGGAGAGTCCAAGAGACCAAGAGGGCATGCGGAGTGGAGGATTGGGCTGGAGGGTGAAGGGGCAGGGGCATTCTCAGGCTCCCCGAGCAGTGAGCCAGCGGGGGGACTGCACTTGCTCACATGCTCGCTCTCTCTCTCTCTCTCTCTCTCTCTCCATATACATCTGTGGGAGTTTTATGGGGAGGAATTGGCTTATACAAACCCCAGGTACTACTGGCTGCAAGCTGGAGACCCAGGAAAGTAGGTGGTGTGATTTAGTCTGAGTCCAAAACGTGATAGCCTGGGGACTAATGGTCCATCTCAGTCTGAGGATCAGGATCAGGGAGATGAGATGAGGCATCCCAGCTCAAGGGCAGGCGGGAGCAGGCCGTGTGTGTGCACACACAGAATCTTTTCTTCACCTTTTGTCTCTTAGAGCTCTCACATTGGGGAGTCTGCCACCCAAATGCTCATCACGCTCGTGATACACCCAGAAGTGACATCTGATTGGCCGCAGCCCACTCAGACCCGTGCATGGAGTTAGCCTCCCCGGGTGGGCAGAGAGTCCCTTTTCAATCTTCGCCACCTTTGTCTTCTGATGTCGGCCAGGCCCCTGGGAAAACCTGCTGGCTCACACACATCGGCAGCCTCTCTCTCTGGCAACAGGTGTGAGAAATTCATTCCATGTTTGGAAACTTGCAGATTATATGAAAATAGACACATGGGAGAGGGGAGAGGCGCTGGTCTCAATCTGGGCAGAGAGCTTCCATTTCTGGGATCTGAGAAGTAATCTGTGCCGAAGCATGAGTTGTTCACCTGGGCGGCTTGCGAGGAGAGAAGACTCAGCTTCCCGCGTGATGCCTGCTTTCTCCAGGCCGTTCCTCTTGGCTTCCTGTGTGGAAATGACAGCCCCGCCTTGGCTTGACTTTGCAGAAACAACGAAGCCCAGAAGACGGCAGACTCCTCTTTGCTGGTCTCTGGAGTGCCAGTGGATTCTGTTCTCAGATCCGTGCCTACCTCTGGGTAATGGGCAAACAGGGATGTGCCATTTGTCATGAAAATTAAAAACATTTGAAGCAAATGTGAGTTACAAACACATGGTTATTATCTAAAGGATATAAACCTTTACATTTCATGAGCTGAGAATTTGGGATACATTAAGCAATGCAGAGTATGTAGGGGGACTTTAAAAACAGCACCGACAGTCAGGGAAGGGAATCGAGGAAGATGGGACTGTATCGGTGGCCAAATTTGTCCCCACCCATTGGTTTCAACATCCCAGGACATTTTAAATCATTAGGATCTCCATGACATGGACCTGCAGGGCATGGGTCAGCATCTCAGCTGTGGGACCAAATCGCTCCTCCTCCTCGTCCCTCCCCTGCCTTCTGCCTCTCTTTTCTTTACATCTGCGCTTACCTACACTTAACTTCTGGAATGTCATTTTCTTCTTGTGACAGCTGGTCTCATGTTCGAGCAGCCGTGACCAATTTCCAAGCAGTTTCCTCCTTGGAGAATTTCTCTGCTTTTGAAAAAGCCCCCTGGACATATGACAGAGAGTATGGGGAGCAGAGAAGACTGCTGTCACTTGGATTCTAATGATGCTTTATGACGGTCCCACAGGGAAATGTAGAATTTTATTCCAGGGGGCAGAGACCCAAAAGCTTATTAAACAATGACACCATGGTGATGGACCTGTCTTACAATCGAATAAACAGTCGTAATTTAGTAAGATTCAGAAGCTCAGATTTTGAATCTTCGTGTATTTTGAAGCATGGTAAAATATAACAAACCTAATCAATTCCTTCCAAACAGGCAAAGCCTACAGAGTTCCATGGAAAGAAATTTACCATGGGGGGAAAAAGAAATATTGAAAAGTACAAATGAGTTCACTGTTTTTCAGCAGAAAAAGGACTAGAGAAGGGACTTGCCCAGATTCCAAAGAGCAAGGCCCAGGTTGCAAGTCATCCCACTCTGAGAGCACGGGCTGGCCCTTGACATGTCTCCTCCCTTGTCCTTTGCTCTGCAGCAGCCGGTGAGGAGCTGAGGATGGACCTAGAGGCAGTCCACTCAGGTCTTGGGAACAGGAGATTCAGGCCATGGAGAGGGTGAGTGGAAGCCACGGGACTTGATGTTAAGCGTTCTCATGTTCCGGGCCTTAACCCACCTCCACCTGCTCACCTGATCGGCTTGGTGAGTATTCGCGATGCTCTATCCGCCCTGGGGAGGCCATGGTGAATGAGGGATGCTCACCCTGCTCCCTCGACGGGGTTCATCTGCCCCTGGGACAGATGCCCAAAGCCCTGCAGAATAACAAGGGATGATTTCGTCTCAGTTCCTGCGGGTGAACTGAGCAGAGGCCGGAGAGAGTTGGGGACCCGTGGACTTGGCCTGGGTCGAGGGTGGGGAGGAGGGCCTCTCTGAAAAAGCCGTTTGGATGTTAAGGATGCATGTGTCCATAGGTGGGGAAAGGTGTTCCTGGTGGGTGGCACAGTAGTACGTAAGGGACCCTGCAGCAGGAAAGAGCAGCAGGCAGCCAGCAAGCCGGGCGCCCGGGAGAGGGCAGCACCTGGAACTCGCAGCAGGGCGGGCACTCCAGGGCCCACCACTAATGCTGCCTGTGGCAACAATATTCGGGCACCTTCTCCAGGCCTGTGTGTTCCCATGGCTCCCTAAATGTTATTCCTGGCTGAGTCCAGCAATGTCAGTGCAAGCCCTAGAGTGTGTGGGAGGCAGTGGCGTGGCCATGGGGACAGAGGACCCCTCTTCATCAGCCACGGCTGCAGCCAGCCCCTCTCCCTGGTTGCTCACAGGGAGGGGGGACGGCGACAAGGAGCTGAGGAGTGCCTCCTTCATCCCTGGCATCTGTTCCCCATGCACCATCTGCCCCAGACAACAAGCCCACGTCTTTCTTCTTGTTCTTCCTTCTCCACTTCTTGTTTGGACTGAGGGAGTGGAGGAAGTTGGGTGAGCCCTGCAAGCTTTCTGCAGAGGAGAGGGGCTGCCTATGGGCTCGCTCTGTGTTCCAGTCTCCCATCCCAGTGGTGCTGGCTCCAGGCTGGGTGCTCCATGCTGGGTGATCAGTGCTGAATACTCCATGCTGGGTGCTCCATGCTGGGTGGTTAGTGCTGGGTGCTCCACAGTGCTGGAGCGGTGCCCACCTGGGCTTGGTCCTCTGTCCTGCATGGCAGACACTGACCCAGCAGACTGAGGATGGAGAGGCTTTACATAGACCCTCACAGACACCCCGATATTGTGCAATTTAAAGACTCCTACCAACAATTGGACAGAGGAGCTCAGCGAAGAGTAGTGCTGGGAAAACCTGTTCTCTTCTAAGAGCCTCATCAGCGACACGCCATATGGTTTTCGCCAAACCATTTGGGCTGCTCTAAGATTTTCTATTCCCAATTGTAAAGCTGAGCTAATAGAATCTGCCACCTCACCGGGATATCACAAGCACGCTTCTTAACGTCTATAAATGCCTTTGAACTCTCCGGGAAAAACATGCCACCAAATACCACGTTAAATCCATCTAAATGTCATCCTAACCCCAGATCTTCATTTCGAGAGCAGGGATTTAGGGCTTATGTGGATGCGTTTATTACAGTTCTCACAGCAATGACACACGGCTGATGGCCTGAGTTTTCTTTCTTTTTTTTCTCTTTTCTTCCTCCTTTTTTTTTTTTTTTTAACAAGACTGAAATACACCACCAGGTTGAGGCTAGGAAGTTTTTCAGTTTTTCTCTATTATGAAGAACAGCCTGCGTGTAGGAGGTTTTCTGTGGACACCTCAGCCCGTCCTCGGTGGCCTGGCCCCTGGGCTCCCAGCATTCTCTTGGTGTCCTTGAACCAGAGGCAAGACCAGCTGGTCTTTTATCCTCGCATCTTCAGGATGTGTTCTGAGGGATCAGCTTCATGCTCTCATGCCGCCCTGGCTTTTCTGTTGGGGAATGGAGGAGAAAATTCCACAGACAGATCTGCGATGGTTCGTGGTTTAGAAAGCCCTGTGACTGTGTATTTGACTCTCTGATACAGCTTAATTATACTGAAGTCCATGTGTTTACTTCGGAGATTTCCAAAAAGAATAGAAAAGATCTAGCAACCCTAAATTAGTTTAGGAACCAGCATGTCCCTTGCTTTAAGGAACACAGTAAACATTTCAAAAGAGCATGCCAGCTCTATCTGACTCTCTCTTCAGTGACTTCAGAGAAAACAGCAGCAGTTAAGCAATGTTTGCCAAGAGCAAATCTGGGGACGGGTGTTGATTTTAAAAGAGAAGGGAGGGGCACACGCTGCTCACTGCAGGTCCCAGGCTCGGTGGTGACACGGTGACAACAGAGGCAAAGGCCTGTTTCTCAGAGACTTCTGAGCAGCCACGGCCCTTCCTTGACCTCCCTGCTGTCTAGGTCCCTGATGGTGGAATGACCCACGCCTGCGTTGTCCGACCAGTTCTTTCCTGACACGTGAGGTCCAGCTCCCCAGGTCCAGCTCCCCAGGTCTGGGAACCAGAGAACAGAGGGCGCCCTTTGCGGGTGGATAGGTCCCACCCTACAGCAGGGAGAGTCTGCCTGGGCTCTGTAGGACCTGAAGAAGTGAGGGTGGGGTCATCTCCCACCTGACACAAAGGGCCCCCACACCCCTCATCCCACCCTCTTTCACATTCAGCCAAACAGAATTAACAGGCAGAGGCTGTTGGAGAGTCTGGTTTGTTTACAGAGAACAAGCTTCCTGGCACCCAGAGCCCAACAGCAAAGAAACCATCTTTTGTCATAAGCATCTCGACCTCCGGGGGCACAACCACGAGCAGCGTTGGCCCCCGACCTCCCACCTGCCCCAGGCTCCAACCGAAAGTCTGCACAATGGCTGTTCAGTGGCCATGGTTCTTCCCAGGGCCTTGAGTTTGTTGTCTGCACCCCAGGGAGCTGGAAGGCCGGGCAGCTGACCCACCCGCACCCCGCCCCCTGGTGATGTTTGAAAACCATAATTTTGTTTTATAGGTCACAGGTCAGCCCATCCGCGCCGATCCCTGTAATTGGACAGGACGGGCTTTGTGTGGCCCGATTACATCTTTTCTTTTGGACCCAACGGGAGCCATCGATTAGTGCCGCGCTCGTGCCTAGAGCTGACCTGAGCCGCTCTCAGGCAGACCTTCCAGAAACGCCCCACTATGACTTCATTCCCAGGAATCTTAATTGCCAAGCATTACAGTGACGGTGTCTGCAGTGGCGTTGGCAAATCACCCCGGTTTGCTGTCTGGGGGAACCCCTCCACCCAACTCCTGGCCCCTTTGCTGCTCTAGGGAACAGCACTGGCTGGGAGGCTTCTGGCCACGAGCACTGAGGAGGGAGCCTGGAGGGGACAGCTCCCTCCAGGACCTTCCCCAAGCCACTTGCTCCCTGGCTGGCCTGTTTCTGAAAAGGTCAACGGGAGGAGAGAGGTCTCAGCAGTGTCCTGGTGTCAGCCTCACCTTCTCCGTGTCGTGAAGTGACGAGTCACTTGGATCACAGTGCCTCAGTGTCCCCAGCTGGAGAGCAGGACTCAGGCTTTCTGTGAGACTTGGATGAAACGGAGAGAATGTGGTCAGAGCACAGGGCCCGTCTGATAGCAGCCCAGTGACCTTGAGACACAACCTGAAATATCTTATAGAGAGGAGCTACCCTGAAATCCCAGCGACTCGGGAGGCTGAGGCAGGAGGATCGCAGGTTCCAGGCCAGCCTCAGCAACTGAGTGAGACCCTGCCCCAGAATCAAAAATAAAAAGGAGTAGGGGTGTAGCTCAGCGGCAGAGAACTCCTGGGTTCAATCCTTAGTACTGAGAGAGGGAGGGGGGGAGAGAGAGAGAGAGAGGAGCTACGAGCTGGGTCATTTGGGACACAGATGGGTACCTTGGAGCGGATATTCTCGGTCTTCATGTGGCAATCCTGCCAGCTCTTTCTTAGTGACACAGTGTTTTAGCAAGGCCCTCACTGTCCTGTAGGAGGGGGCACAGGCCCCTCTAGCGCTTCAAAGAGGCCCTCCATTGTCACAGTGGTGTGCAGAGAGAGTTCTGAGAGGAGGTGGCACATTTGCATAGGCGCCAAGAAGCCTCTTTGCCGGAAAGGGATCCAGACCAGACCCACTGCCCTTGCCCGGCTTGGTGATGCCCAGGCGGGGCCCAGGCTGGCTTCGAGCTGCTGGCAGGGACAGGCACCAGCGTTGCCAACGGAGAGCCCGCTCACTATGCGAGAAATGCAGGGGCAGTGCCCGGGCTGCGTGGGGTGACAGTCCTCGCAGTGTGTGCTGGACAGCATTGAGGGGGGATCACTGGCTACCAGGGGAGCCAGGCAAAGAAAGAGGTCTGATCTT
Source organism: Xerus rutilus (assembly GCA_028644305.1). Taxonomy (NCBI): domain Eukaryota; kingdom Metazoa; phylum Chordata; class Mammalia; order Rodentia; family Sciuridae; genus Xerus; species Xerus rutilus. The sequence goes on from CM053401.1 coordinate 3,690,082, forward strand.
GGAACCAGCCCATGGCGCATCCCTGTGATTCATCCTGCAAGGATGTTCTCATGGCCGTGGGCACAGGCCCAGGGGATGAGGCAGGCATCTTTCAGGGCCCCACCCCTGCCCATCAGTGGGCACAGTCCTGTCCATCCTTCACCACTAGGAACTCAGCACCTACCTTCCTTCCCTTCGTTCCTGAGCCTCCAGGGGGCCTGAGCGTGAATAGCTCCAGATGTGCTGTTTGTGGCCATGGAGGTGTGTGGCCGAGAGTGGAAGCGTGGTGAGGGTGCCCAGGAGGGCCACTAAGTAAGCAGTTGTCCCCACTCTGGCTGCCCCGTGCCCTTTGCCTGTCTCCACCTATTGTCCTGGGCCGGCCAGAGCATCCCTGCGATTGGCCCTGGAGCAGTCGGCCAGCTCTCTGCAGGCGAGGCCGTTTAACACAGGGAAGGAGTGGCCAGAGGCCAAATGCATAGGTCATCAGAGCCTGTGGCAAGAGCCAGGCCCAGACATGGCTTCCTGGAGGTGAACGGCTGGTAGGATCCACCTCGGACTACCAGACAGTTCTCTGAAGTAAGTCTCAGTTTTGAAAGACGTTCCCCTGGGACTTGGCTGGGCTGCAGTTTTGGGACGACTCTGGTGTTGCAGGTTGCTCCTGCTGTCTCTCTGTCCACCTTTCCCTCCATTTCCTCTCTGCCCTTTCCCTCTCCCTCCTTCCTCCCTTTCTTCCCCCTTCAGTGCTTGGTTCACACAACCAGTGTCCGTATGTCCCCTACCGTCACAGTCTCCATCATTGGTCATTGTCACCTCTGCGAATGCTGGACAACACTGAGCTTCATGGTTTAAAAACAGATGCTTTTGGAAAGAGGCACATCAGGTGCCGGATGCCAGCTTTTGCACGGAATGGGAATTTGGGATCGTGTGTACTTTCCAATTATTCCAATTATTCTCCTACTAATTGTGAGGTACTAACCCATCAAATGGAAATGGGTTTTATTCCCCATGCACCTCTCAAGTCCTTTCTGGAACAAGATGGGATGTAAAAATAAATCAAGTAAATAAATTTTCAACATGTGCAGTCAAACCCAGACATCCTTGCAAATGACTTCTCTCCCGACAGCATCTGGAGCCCCACGCCATCAGGAGCTCCGCGCAGAGGAGGGCAGCCTCAGGAGGAGCCCTCTGATTTATGGCACTTCCACGCTCAGCTTCCTCTTAATGGCTTTCTGAAGGTCACTGACACTCACGGGGAGTGGGAAAAGGGAGGCTTACGCCTGTTGGGGGAAGCACCACCACCCAGCTCATGGGGACGTAAGAGCACCAGGTCATGAGGCCCGGTGCCACCTCCCCTTTCCAGTCAGCCTCACACGTGGGATTCACACACTGGTGCCCCGGCCTGCTTGCGGGCTCACGGTGGTCCCTTCTGTGCCCAGAGGGAGGCAGCACTGTGCTGGCCGATGCTGTCAGTGTGTGTCCAGGGTAGGGAAGAGGCCATGCTCAGGACTGGGCTTCTGTCCATGGAACAGATGGGTTGAGTTGCAATTTATATCTTGAAGTCCTGACCCCCAGGGCCTCAGAATGTGATCTTACTTGGAAAGAGGGTTGTTGCTGATAGAAGTCATTGAGACGAGTGGGTGGGCCCTCGTCCTACAGCACTGTGGCAAGTCACGGGGGGAGATCTGGACACACACAGGGAGAGCACCCAGCCGTGTGCTGCTTCAGGCCGAGATGAACAGGACGCAGCCACCAGCCAAGGAGGAGCAGCCTCTAGAAGCCAGACAGAGGCCTGGGTCCCATCCACGCCCATAGCCTGTGGGGCCCACCACTACCCACGCCTTGATCATAGCCCCCTGGCCCAGCACTGTGCGGGCCCTGGTAAAGGAGTCCAGTCTGTGGCGCTTTCTTTGGGCAGCCCTGGAGGTCCAGGAAGACCCATGCAGAGAGCGTGCCCGGCCTCCCTGCTTTTCTCTGAGCTCCAGCTGCCTGGAATAGGGGCTTCCGCCATGCCTCTGCCCCTCCTCAGGGCTGGGGCTAGGAAGGAGGAGGTGTCCCGGCCCGTGAGCAGATCTGTCAGCCCCCTGCCCGTGTCTCCTCTTTCCTTCTGCAGTGCTACTCCCAGGACGTCCCCCTTCCTGCCCTTGCGTTGGGCTGACCCTTCAAGTGGGGACCCCAGGGATTGTAGTGGGCGCCCTGTGAGGACGGACTGCAGTCCAGGCAAGGAGCTGAGGCGGTCATGGCGAGGGCAGTGCAGGAGCGCTGGCTTCTGAAACCAGAAAGGCCAACCAGAGACCCTCGTGGGGTCACTGACCGGCTCACCTTGGAGCCGCCTGCCCCTCATGGGGGTGAATGCTCCCATCTTGGGGTTCTAGTTGGGTGCGTGGAGAGCTTCACACACCCCCTAAAAAGCCTTAGTGGCTTTCTGTCCCGCCGTCTCCCTGGGTGACCCCTGGACTGTGCTTGCTCCCTCTGGTCCCTATTCCCACCCCATCCCCATAAGGTGGTATCCGAGGGCCCTCTGGCTCTGAAGGGCAGGCTGGGTCTAGGAGGTCAGGTCCACATGGCCTTGAGACCCAAGCCTAACCTCCCCTTAAGGCCGTCACAGCCTCCCTGCGTGTGCATGCCTACGTTCCCGTTTGCGTGTTCGTGTGCGTGTACGCACGTGTGTGCAATGCGTGTTTCTACGCTGACATGCGTGTGTGCGCGTATGTCTGTGTATATGTCTATGTGCTTGTTTGAGTGTGTGTGTGCCTGTGCATTGTGTGCGTGTGTAGCGTGTGCCCTGTGTTAGCACTGTGAATGAGGGTGAGGCTTTCATCTCCAGCAGCTGAGAAGTCAGGATTCTGTCCGAATCTGGAAACTTAATTCACTGATTTCAGCATGGAAGGCTCTTTCGACTCAGTAGAGTTTTCACTGCAGTTGGGGCCAGGTGTCAGCAAGTGTGTAAAGTGCTTGTACCACTGTCCTTCATCTCGAATTTTCTATGTTGTATCTGGAGTGTCATTTCAGGAGGGACATGATTTTCCCTGGTAGCAACAAATGGGCATCTTTATTAAAACAGCCAAGTGTTACTATTTAACAGTGTGGTTACAGAGTGACAGCAAGAGGCCCAGCCTGCTGGGAGCTGGTGTGTAGGTGAGGCCAGCTTAGCTCTAGGGCATTGCAGCCCACTCTGCCCCCAGGACCACCCGGGTCTGCGGCTCACTCCGTGCTGCTGATTGCTCCTGGGCAACCATGGGCCCAGAAGGGGGTGAGAGTTTCTGCCTCCCCAGCCCATGCTGACAGCACTGAGGGACACAGGCCTGGCTTTCTTGCACACCCACGGAACCCTAAAAGCTGGCAGAGGGAGAGAGAGAGAGAGAGAGAGAGAGAGAGAGAGAGAGAGAGAGAGAGAGAGAGAGAGACATCATCGAGAGCAGAGGCAGGAAGAGCTCTGGCCACAAGCTATTTCTGTGCCTTTGAGAGTCAACCTCTGTGGCTTTCCCTAGAAAGAATACGGCAAATTTGCATTCTCACAAAGAAAAAAGGTTTTCCTCCTCCCAACAGGAGTCTGCAGCCACTCAGCACTCTGGAGATCGCACAAAATGTCACTACTATGGACAGGCACATGTGCCAGGCTTCTCAGCTGGTCCCCAACCACTGCTCTGCTGTGCACAGCTCGCCTTAGCCACCTGCTGCATGAGCTGTGCGGCCCTAGAGGACTGGTTTTGAAAGGAGCTGCGTCCTATGTGCAGACCAGCTTGTGGTGAGGTGTTGTAGGTAGAAAACGTGGGTCTTCAGACAGAGGGCCCGTGGCAGAGCCAATGCTACGTGCACCCTGAATCCCTTGGCATCTTAGGCTGTCCGTTTTGGAGGGGATATTGAGATGGGGGCCTTTTTTGTTGTTTAAGCACGAGTTTAAGCTCATTGAGGATGTGCCCTGACCTTCTCTACTCCCCTAGATCCCGAAAGGCCTACCATCAGGTTTGCTCCAAGGAGCTCGCTTACGGGCAGGCAGGGTGAAAATAGGGATGGTTTGCTCTCCCTGCGGGAGATTTTGGTCATTTTCCTCCAGAAGAGCACCGCCTTCCTTGCTTCTCTCTTTTCTAAATTTGCACCTGTAACCCAGGACGCAGAGGTGTGGGAGCCAGTGGGTTTTCACACCTGTGCAAACAGCACAGGGGCCGAGGCCGAGCTCTGTCCTTCTGAGCTCCCCGCTCCCACCAAGGTCAACACGGGCTTGCACTTCACGTGCGCAGATCCTACCACACGTTCCCTTCCAGGCCTGGCTTCCTTGTTCCTGCACTTGGGAGGTTCAGCCACTTTCTCGCATGCGGTCTGGGGTCCCAGCTCTCACTGCAACACAGGGATCCAGCGTGGGAATCTGCTCGCAGGATGGACCACATGCGGTTTCTAGTCTGGGGCTCTTACAAAAGCTGCTGGGAACACTGGAGTCTGTGCTTCCCGAGGGAGGTCTGCAGCGCCCATGCTGGAGCGCTTGGGAGTGGGCGCGGGGGCAGGTGTCTGGCCTGGGCACCGGCACACCCGCCACAGGGAACGGGTGCTGCTCGAGCCACATCCTCACAACCCTTCTCTGCTCTCGCTCGAGGTGCTGTGTCCTTTTTGCCGTTTCTCTGCCTCCCTCCAGAAGCACTGCCATGTGGCTTATGACAAGGTGGGGCAGCAGCTCAGCGGGGACAGAGCTGTCCACTCAACACGAGTGGGAACAATCGGACACTGTAGCGCAGAAGCACTCAGCCTCGGCTGCGCTCCCGAGAGTCTGTGTGCGTGTGTACATGTGTGACCTTTCCAATACCCATGGTATGTTCACACAACTTGTATTAGGAACAAAATCTCAGCAGAGATTCCAGAATTCTCTAGGCTCATTTCTCCGACTTCAGTGGAATAGGACTGGAAATTAGCGTGAAAAGAATGTCATCTCCAAGAGGCAGAGGTGTTTGCTGCTGTTGTCACTCGTGGCTACATCCCCAAAGCCTAGAATAGTGCTTGGCTCCAGTTCTTGAATTGATGAAAAATACATCGAGACACGTCAGAACACATTCCATGTAAATCAGCAGCTGTCCTAAGTAAGGATCTTGATGGATGCCTTCCTACCTAGAGATGGGGTTTTCAGGCTCTCTCCAACACCCAGGACCCCAGCCCTTTCCTTCCTTCAGCTCCGCATTCTCTTGGTCCCAAAATGAAGACAATGATTATAATAGTGTGTGTGTCAGTCAGCTTTCTGTGGCTATAACAAAGACCTGAGGGAATCAACTTAGAAAGAGTAAAGGTCTATCTTGTTTGATAGCTTTGGGGTTTTTTGTCCAGAGTTGCTTGACCCTGTGACTGTGGGCCTGTAGTGAGGCAGATCATTAGGACGGGACCATGTGGTAGAGGGGAAGCAAAAGGAGCCATGCTCCAAGATCCCCTTCCAGGGAGCTCCCCGTGACCTGACTTCCTCCCACTAGGCTCCAACTCCTGAAGGTCCCCCACCTCCTAATAGCACCACAGGCTGGGAGCAAGCCTTCAACACAAGGGCCTCGGGGCACTGTCAGGAGCCAACCCATAGCCATGTTTATCACCATCATCATTACTATTGCAAGGATGCTGTGCATGATGTACTTTGTGCCCACCGTCAGGCTCAGCCCCTTACACATTTTCATTCATTAAATGCTCACATCTGCTCATGAGGCAGTACTATTAATCCTCATTTACAGATGGGTGAACCGAGGCATACAGGAAGTCAGTAACCTGGCAGAGCCAGGGGCTGGGGCATACCTGCACTCTGGTTACCGTTTTAGCTGTTCTTTCCCTCCAGGTATTATATTTTCAAAGCCACACAAAGAAAGTGCCCTGATGGTGTCAGATGGCTGCCCTGGTGACAAGATGAGCTGAGAAAATGCAGAACAGGAGACCCAGGTTCGCTTTAGACAAACCACGACTCATGCTTTAGAGCTCGGGATGCCCCACTTGGAGTACAGCAGAGGTTCCTGAAGTCAGGACAGAAGGGAACTGCAGTCAGCGTCCCTGAGGGATTTCTTTGCCACAGGAATAAAGAGCCCATCACCTGCAAACGGAAAGTAGTTCTCTGGATGACTTGAAAAATAGAAACCATTTATAACTGAGAATGGGCTACCTAGAGTGGACCCCACAGACAGAAAATCTAAAGAGAGAGGTGTTGAGGCTGTTGCCCAGTGGTAAAGTGCTTGCCTGGCACATGTGAAGCACTGGGTTCGATTCTCAGCAACACATAAAAATGAATGAATAAACAAATGAATAAATTTAAAAAAAAAAAAGATTGTGTGTTTAAAAAGAAAAAGAAAATCTAAAGAGAAACCATGGGGAATGGGAATCAGAAGACAGCACAGGCCAGCCCACTTTGCAGACCCCTCTCCATTTTTAAGGTTATATCCACAGTTTGTCACACAAACTGCAAAAGGTGGTTTCCAATTCATTCGATGGAGTTGGCAAAACCGCAGAACCAAACCCAGATGGGACCACTACAAAAAATAGGCCACGCCACTAGGAAAACAGTGTAAAAAGTCCCAACTGAAACCGTGACATGTGAACTACAGCCCTGTGTTAGAAGACCACGCTTACCCTAGAAACGAAAGTCTCAAGTTCAAGTCTCAGGGATCTAGTTATGCAATTTCCTACAATCATCATTAAAAGAGAAAGATCTCGTTAGGCACACCAGATGTTGGGCTGATGCTCAGCCTTCCCTCACCTCCTGAGGTCCCCTCTGTAGTGCAGGGGCTGAACTTTGAGAAGGGATGTTTCTTGACTTTCCTGCTACAGGGTTCGCTTATGTTTTCACCACCCAGAGGTGCTCACTGGTTTGGTAAAAGGGAAGGAGTTCCCATTGCAGATAGGAGCACCGCGTGGCCAGCGACAGACCGCCTGGGCCTGCTACACCCTTCAGGGGGACTCTGCTGGGCATGCTCCCCCTGGAGTGTGCCACTCTGGGGGCTCGCCCTGGAGAGGTCGGCAATGTCACATTCATAGAGGCGAGTGGGCACTTATCTGCTCAAAGCTTTGAGTCGAGTTCCCCCCAAACATCCCTTCTGTGTGCTAAAATCATACAAGAGATGGAGGGAGTCTTCTTTCAAAGAATTCTAGTTTACATACTGTTTGTATTTGTGTGTATGCAAAACAGCTCTTGTATTCTCTGTACAACATTTGGTATGATAAACTCAGATTTTCTTGGGGCTTATGGATAACAGTTTTGGAGAGCTGTCTCATTTGCTTAGTTTGGTGACTTGTCAAAACTCCTTGGTCTGTTTCGATTGCTTCAGTGATAACTCATTGGAAAAGAGATGTAGCAGCCTTCAAGCCTCTGCAGGAAATAATAGATGCTATCATGTATTGATATCAAACACCTTTATGACAGGCATCGTGCAAGTTGCTTTAGAAGCCTCTTCTCATTTAGCTTTCATTATTTATTGATTTATGCAGAGAAGTTTTGAAGGGGAGCCCCTAGGCAAAAACTGCCAAGCGAAAGTCAGGAGTGCAAGTGATTAATGTGCTAAACTCCGTCTCGCCCTCCTGGAATCTGAAATGCGCTGGGGACGAATCTGTGAAAATACGATCAGGAGCAAGACAAGGAAGTGCGTCCCATAGTAGCTGGAACGGAGCTGAAGCCCACGGGGGGAGGAAGCTGGAACCCAGAGAATTTCTGACCAGCAACAGTCCACTTACTTCTTGGCTCTCTGGTGTCTCCCAGCTTGGTCTCAAAGGCAGCTGAGGATCTGGAACTACAGGCCAAGAGTGAGAGGAAAGGTCCCCAGCGAAGGCAGACCCTCCAGCTAGAGAGCAGAGGAGATTCTCTCCCCTCCTGTTCTCTGTCACTCTAGCAAAACCCCAGATAACTGATAAAGAATGGAGGTTTATTTAGCTCACGGCCCTGGAGTCTGGGGAGCCCAGTGTGAAGCTGCTGGCCTCTGCTCAGCATCTGGCGAGGGTCCTCTTTCTGCACCAGAACACGGCGGAGTCGTCACATGGTGAGACAGAGCCAGCTGCTAGCTTGGGTCTTTCTTTTCTCTTCTTATAACACCACTAATGCCATCATGGAGCCCCACCCTCATGACCTTATTAAATCCTAATCGCATCCCAGAGGCCTCACCTCCAGATACCATCAACACATGACTTTGGGGATTAAGTTTGCATACACAAGCTTCTGGAGGACACATTCAAGTCAAAGCAGATGTTGTTCTTTCTTGTTCCTATGTGGGAGCAGTGACTCTAATGATTGCAAATTCTCCCACGGAAACCATCAAAGTCGGCAGCAACAGGGCCATGTTGTTTAACTGCTGGAAGAAAAAAACTGTCGACACCGGGTGCTGTAGCCACTGCCAGCACCCTTCAGGAATGGAAAGGAAATGCAGGCACTCTCGAGTGCAGGGACATCAAGGGCACTCTGCCCCACTGACCTGAGAGGCTCCTCAGCCTCTCGTCAGCCTTTGTAAATAAACTCTGCTTACCCATATTAACTCTGCCCTTAAAAACAAAATAGTACTGCATCTTTCAGACCCAGAAGTCCTGTGTCACCAGCCAGAACTAGCTCACTTGCCTGAGGCCACGCATTGGTTGGTGACTGGGGGTAGGTTAGGACCTAGACTTTCAAAGGCACCCATCCAAGACTGCTGATTGACAGCAGCGAGAGCTGGCCAGGGCAGCTCAGTGCAAACGTCAGACTGAATTCCCGTCTTTTCAGGCATTTGTATGATTAATTTGAAACCATTGTATTGAATTTCCACTCTTGGGGCTTCCTCCATAATTCGGCCGCAATGATTGCAGTCCATTGTACCATGAAAGGTATGAGCGTGACTATTTATGAGCATTGGGGAGCAGCTTATTCACACATGTTGGAGACGTTCTTTTCCTTCTAAAGCCGGCCACCAACAACCACAGGACACATTTAAAAAAAAATTTAAATGAACTTAGTAGAAGGACAGTTTCATTAGGCTTGACAAATGTGACCTGCATCAACCATCACCATAATCAAGGTAGAACGTTTGTCCCCAGAGTTCTCTCCTGTGTCCTCACCATCGATCTCCCTTCCCCCCAGGGCCTCCTGCAGCCCCTGGGCTGCTCTTCTGCGCTACATTCTCCTCCGTGCTGGTTGATTCCGCTCGGCAGGGCGCTCTGGGGACTTACACCTGTGGCTGGCATCTCAGAGGTTGGTGCCTTTGGCTTGCTCAGTACTTTTCCATTGCAAGCATAGAACCGGATGGGTTTGCCTGTCGCCCATCAGCAGGCGCAGGCCGTGCTAGCAGGGCAAGGCCAGTGACGGAGCTTGGAGTGTTTGTGCACAGGCTGTGTCTTGGACCTGGGCTTTCATTGCTCTTGGGCCAATGTCTGCTAGTGGAGTTTCTGGGCCGTGGGGCAAGGACCCGTGGGACATTAGGGGAAGGCCGTACTTTCTTCTGACTCAGCTCACCACAGCAGCCGCTGTGGAGTGTCCCACTGCTCTGCGTCCTCACCAGTCCCAGAATGACACCAGGAGTCTTGTCGCGGTTGTTTACAAAAGAGGCCATCAACATGCTACACGCTTGGGGGTTCCCTGCCGGCCCGGCCTCCACTCCCTTGGCCCTGGACAGTGGCCAGGAGCTGTAGGCCTCAGAGAGCAGAGTCTCCTTTCTGAGACCTTCTGCTGGTCCTCTTTCTCCTCCCCCTTCCCAGTGCAGTCCCTGAAAGCTAGACGACTTCTCATGGAAACTAAAAGGCATGCTGATCCTCCCTGCCGTCTGCCTTGGAGCTGGCCATGAAGAAATTCTCTGACCTACCTTGTCTGACGGCAGCTCAAAGGGACCCCACTTCACGGGATGTGCCCAGACCCCGGGGAGGAAGGACAGCTGCTCGGAGAGGTCAAGGGTGACCTGAAAAGACGGACTTGCCAGTCCTGCAGTCCACGGGCAGTGGGTCTGACCCTGTCCAATCACATCTTCATGTTTCAACCTAGCTTATGCAGTGAAGTCTCCATAACACCCCCAAAGGACAGGGTTTGGAGAGCTTCTGCACAGCTCACCAGCATCAGGCGAGAGGCACATCTCAGTGCTACCTGTGCGTCTCTTCATTTGGCTCCTTGTGTCCTTTATAATAAGCTGCTGACCCTAAGTCAGTGCTGCCCTGAGCTGTTTGAGGTGCAGATCAGTGTAACCCAAGGAGAGAGCACGGGAACCCCAGAGTACAACTGGTCTGTCAGAAGTTCTTGAGTTGGGACTTGAAACTGGGTCTGAAGCGAGGACAGACCTGAGTCCTCCACCTGTGGAATCTTGCCTTGCCGCTCGGTAGAAAGTGTCAGGATCGAGTTGAATTAGAGGACCCCCCTGCCCCCATGTATGCTGCAGAACCACTGCTTGCTTGCTGGTGGGGAGAAGCCCCCGCACATTCTGAGATCATAGTAGTGATCTGTGTGTGAGGATGCACTAGAGGAAATTGCAGGATCAGAAAGCCCAGAGTCCTCACAAACCTCCTCTCCCTGCAGGTGTGACTTCTCAGGGCTTCCTCTTGCAGAGTCTGGTACTTGCTTCACGGCGATGAATCTGTCAATACGTTGCTATTAACCAGAGTGCAGTTTACTTTATGGGTCACCCTATGGGTTTGGACATGTGTGTGATACCATGTACCCACCATTACAGTGCTGTAGAGAGTGGTTTCCCACCCTAAAAAGACCCCAGGCCCACCTACTCCCTCCCATTCCTTCTTCAGTAAGTCACGGGTCTTCTTACTGTCTCTGTAGGTTCCTTTTCCAGAAGGTCATGGACTTGGGCTCCTCCAGCATGCAGCCGTCCAGAATGGCTTCTTTCCCATAGACAAGTGCTTTGGGGGTCTTCTCTGTCTTCTCATGGCTTAACAGCTCATTTCTTTTCATTGACATTTTCCGTTGTATGGATTTGCTACCAGTTATTTATTCATATCATCCTGGATTAGACGTCTGTTCACATCTCTTGCCCACTTTTAATTAGGAAGATTGGTTTCTTATTGTTGAATTTTAACAGTTCTTTGGGTGTTTGGGGTAGAAGTGCTTTATCAGATAGGTAATTTGAAAATAACTTTTCCCCGGTATATGGCTTGTCTCAATTGCTTTGCAGTATCTTCATAGATCAGAAAAATTGAGTTTTAATGGAGTCCAAATTACCAACTTGTTCTTTCACGGATTGTATTTTTGGTGTTGTATTTAAAAATTCATCACCAAACCATCAGTTTTTCTTCTGTTATCTTCTAGGAGTTCTGTAGTTTGGGATTCACCTTGGGTTATGGTTCATGCAGAGTTGAGTTTTGCTGAGGGGTGAGCCTTTGTTCACCCCTCAGCAAAAGTTGAGTTGAGTTTTGCTGAGGGGTGAGCCTTTGTTCATATTTGCGGGTCTGCATGGAGATGTTCAGTTGTCCCATCACTGTTTGATGAAAGGACTGTCTGTCCATTGAATCACCTTCGCTCCTTTGTACAAGACCAGTCAACTGCACTTCAGTGTATGTTTCCGGGATCTGTGTTCTGTTCCATCCATCTGTGTTTCTGTTCTTTTGCCAGTACACATTGTCTTGATTACTGATGCCTCACAGAAAACCTTGAGGTTCTCTTTGTTCTCTTCCAGTGCTGTGTTGGCTATTCTTAGTCTTACCTTTCCGCATAGGCTTCAGAAGAAACTTGTTGATACAAGGTAACTTCCTACGATTTTGATTGAGATTGCACTGAACACACTTGTCACATTGGAAAAACTGATGGCAGTATTTGCCATCCACAAGTCTGCAATACCACTCTGCTATATTCTGATTCTTTCTTTCATAAAAGTTTTATAGTTTTTCTTGTATATATCTTGAACATGTTTTGCTAGATTAGAACCTAAACGTTTTGAGTTTTTGGTACTAAAGTAAGAAGCATTGTTTTTTTAATACCAAACTCCAATTTTTACTACATTTTATTATACAGGAAAGCAATGACTTTTGTATATTTATCTTATAATCTGAAATATTTCTATAATGTTTTATTAGAGGTTTTGGGTTGATTCTTGGACATTTTCTACATGTTTTTTATTTTCCTTAAAATCCATAAACATTTTCTTTTCTTTTCTTGTCTTATTGCTTTACCTAGGACTTCCAGTACAGTGTTGAAAAGCTGTAGTATTAATGTATACTATTACTATTTATCAATTAACATAAAAATTTACATAATTTTTAAAAAGCAATGGTGAGAGGTACAGCCTTGCTTTCTTCCATATCTTAGCTGTTGTTTTCTTGTAGCTGATTTTTATCAAGTAGTGGAAGTTCCCCAAAGCTAGTTTGCTGAGAGTTTCTTTTTTTCAATCCTGAATTAGTGTTAAATTTTTCTGCTTCTATTAATATGATCATTTGACTTTCCTTTTTTAGCCTGTTGATATGATAAATTGATTTTTGCTGTTGAACCAATCTTGTATAACTGGAATAGATCCCATTTGCTCATAGCATGTAATTCTTTCCATATATTGTTGGATTTGATTTGCTACAATTTTGCTGAAAATTTTTGCTCTATGTTCATGAGAGATGTGAGCTTTTAGTTTTCCTTTCTTCTTGTGTCTTTGTCTGAGTTTGGCTTTAGGATAATGCTATCGTTTCTTCCTTAAATATTTGGTAGAATTCATCAATGGACCCATATGGAACTGGTGCTTTCTGTTTCAAAGGCACTTATTTATTGATTGGATTGCTTTAATAGATTATTCATACATATTAAGATCACTTGTTTTTTCTTGTGTGAGTTTTGGTATATGTGTCTTAAGGAACTGGTCATTTTCATCTAGTGTGCAAAATCTGTGGGACATGGAGTTGTCCATGGTAATCTTCTATTATCCTTTCATATCCCCGGGATCAGTAGTGGTGGTCTGTATTCCATTTCTGATGTTAAAAATTTGTGCCATCTTTTTTTCTTAGTTAATCTAGCTAAATGTTTATCAATTTTATTGGTCTTTTCAAAGAATCAGCTTTTGGTTTTGTTGATTTTTTCTGATTTCCTATTTCATTGGTTACTGCTATAGTTTTTAACATTTTTTTTCATTTTCTTACTATGTTTTTAATTTGTTCTTTTTTTCTAGTTTTCTAAAGTAGAAGCCTAGGTGATTGATTCAGGATCGTTCTTCTTTTCTAAAAAGTATTCACTGCTATAAATTTCCCTCTAAGTACTGCTTTTGCTGCATCCCACAAATTTTAATAAGTTGTATTTTAATGTTCATTTCCTTTAAAAATATTTATTAAATTTTCTTGGTACTTCTTCTTTGGCCCATGTGTTATGACAAAGTATTTTGTTGAATACAAAGTGGTTCTGAATTTTCCAGGTATCTTCCTGTTACTTATTTCTAATTTAATCTCATTGTGTCAGTGAGTATACTCTATTATTTCCATTCTTTTAGGCTTGTTGAGATGTGTCATGACTTTGAATTTTGATTTATCTGGGTGAATGTTCCATATGAGTTTGAGAAAAATGTGTACTGTGCTGTAGTGATTGAAATATTCTATAGATCTCAATTAGATCTAGGTGTATGACTGTGCTATTCACCTCTACTATGTCTTCACTGATTTTCTGCCTGCTGTATCTGTTCATTTCTGATAAAGAAGCATTGAAATCTCCAAATATAATAGTGAATTCACTTCCTTCTGACAGTTCTGCTAGGCAATGCCTCATGTATTTGGACACTTTGTCATTAGACTCATATGTTAAGGATTGTTGTTTCTAATTGGAGAACTGATTCCTTTATCACTATCCAATGCTTTTCTTTATCTCTGACCATTTTCCCTGCTCTCAAGTCTTACTTTGTCTGAAACTCAATGGCCACTCCAGATTTGTTATGATTGGTGTTAGCATAGTGTAACTTTCTTCACCTCCTTACTCTTAATCTGAGTACATTTCAGGAAGATGTCTTCGTGTTTTTTTTCCTCTATCATTTATAGTCATCCCTTTTTAATCAATGTGTTTGGATCTTGACATTTGAAGTTATTATTGATGTAATTGGATGATTATCTACCATGTTTATTACTATTTTCTATTCATTGCCCTTTTTTATTTCTTTTTGTCTTCTCTTTTTCGACCTTTTCTGGTTTTAATTTTATATGACTGAATTTCTTTTAGCTATGAGCATTTTCATTGTGTTTCTTTTCTTCTTTTAAAAACTATTTTAAATGACTGTCAGAGTTTGTAACAAACCTTAACAACTAATCCAAGTTCTTTTCAAATGCCACTGTACCATTTCATGGGGTGTGCAGATACTTCCTAACAGAGCACTGCCAGTTCCTCCCTCATGTCCCCAGTAACACTGCTGTCCTTCACTTCACTTATCCCTTAAGTATAATCATGGAATACATTAATTGGAGCAAACTATTATTTACTAGACAGAGAAAAATAAAAGTAAAATATTTTATTTTGTTGTTACTGACTTATTCTCTAAAACTCTTTTTTTCTTGATGTAGATTTGAGTTTTTTACCTACATCAATTTCTTTTTCTTTGAAGAATTTTTCTTTCAAGGCAAATCTACTGGTTATGAATTCCTTTGAATTTTCTTTGTCTGAGAAAGTACTTCTTTTTTTTCATTTTGGGAGGAAAAATTCACAGATACAGAATTCAGATTGGTGGATTTATTTTTCTTTCAGCACTTTAACTTTCTCACTCCACTCTCTTCTTGCTTGCATCATTTCTGAAGGGAAGTCTGAGGTGATTAGTAGCTTGATCTTAAGTTCTCTTAAGTGCTGATTGAGAGGTGTAGTGGAATCTTGAGCTAATTGTACATTTTCGCTTCTTTCAGTTCTATTTTTTTTCCTGCACATATTTTGAAAAGCTCTGTTATTAGTAGCATATGTGTTTCTGTTATGCATATCATCCGGATGAACTAAGCATGTATTCTGATAAAGTGTCCTCTTTCTCTCAGGAATATTGCTTTTTCTAAAGTTTACTGTCTCCAATTGACAGAGACAGTCCAGTTTTCTTGTTATTGATGTTTGTATAATATCTTGTTTTCCATTCTTATATTTTCATCTATTTGTGTCTTTATGCTTTAACGGAATTTCTCATAGCATAGAGTTTAGTCTTCTTTTCTCTTACCTTTTAGAAAGGCTATTCTGTCAAGAGTCTAACACGATGTATCTGGTAATGATAACCAAGGTAAGGCAGTCCTTAGGGTGAAGGGCTTTGTTAACTGGGCTAGGGGTTGAAGTGTGTTTGATGTTTGCTGCAGCAGTTGTAAGTTCCAGAAACTTCAAATTCCTCTAGGGTCCTTGTTTTCACCGCCCTGATGTCTTGGATCTCTGTGAACTACATCTTAAGTGTAGTCTGTGCCTTGCAGCAATTTCACTGTTTGGAATTACTGTTGTTCTGCTGGCGCCCTGTTGATGTGCTAGTAAGATGTGGGAGCATTCTATAATCTTATGAGTATGTTTTAAGCTATTAATTGCTCTGTGTCCCTGAGGTTTGACCTCCACCAGTGTGTCTTAACTTTACCTCTCCCCCCCCCTTAGGTGATACAGGAAGGCTAGAGGGGGCTGGAGTTGGGAAATTGCCCTGCCTCACATCTGAAGTAACACTGGGATGAAGTCCCCACCCCACCGAGTAGGCCTTTGTTATGGAGATGCTCTGAGAGTATTTCAAAGTGGTTCATCTTCCTTTCTGTCTGCCTGAGACATGAAGAGATTTCCCTTGGCTCTTTACAGTAGACCCTGGTGGGACTGAAGATAAAACCAGATCAAGTTTGTCTAAGAATGCGACTCCAGAATTTCTCACGCTGTTTTAGTCAGCTTTTTTGTTGCTGAGACTGAAAGACCAGACCAGCACAATTGTAGACGGGTAAAGGTTTGGGGTCTCATGGTTTCAGGTCTCAGTCTAAGGACAGTTGGCTGCATTCCTTAGGGCCCAAGGTGAGGCAGGACATCATGGCGGAAGACTGGCGGAGGGAAGCAGCTCACCTGGGAATCAGGAGCAGAGAGCGACTCCACTCCCACATGCAAAAAATATACCCCAAAGCCATGCCTCAATGCCCACCTCCTCCAGCCACACCCACCACTTCAGTTACCACCCAGTTAATCCCTTCTTGCATTGTCTCACACATGAGCTTCTGGGGGGCACCTCACATCCAAACTGTAACATTCTCTGTGCCTGTCCATACTCAGCTCTGGGAACATGTCACAGTGACCAGGTAAATGTTTCCAGTAGCTTCTGATTCCAGTGACTTCTGCCCACGTTGGGATTTTCCAGCTATGGCTGTGTCCTGTGGCTTCTCCCATTTTGGGGTAGCTTTCCCCAGGATCTCAGTTCTCCAATGGGTCCAACAAAGGCCTTGGTTTTCCTTTTGTTCTAGTTTTGGTTTTTGTAATAAGGACAGAGCTGATTATTTGCAGGTGTCTCACATGTCAGATCTGAAACTGGAAATTCCCTTTCTTTTTTTCCCCAGTGTGCTAATTTTTGCAAAAACAAAGATCAATTTAAGCCATTTATATATTTAGTTTGATTTTTTAATCTTGCTACTTATTTCATCTCCCTGTTGTATATTCTTTGTTCCTTTTCCCTCATTTTCTGCATTTTTGGGTTTGATTGATTTTTATCATTCTATCACTTTATCTCTTCTATAGATTTATCAACCATTCCTCTTTGTTTTATGTTTTTAAAATGCTTTATGATATACATACTGAATTTATCAGTCTACTTTCAAAATATATTTACCATTTCAGATATTTCATAAAAAATATAAACTATGTATTTCAATTTACCCCTCTTGTCCTTTGTGCATTATGGTCCTTCATATATTTCTACAAATGTTACTCCATAAAACATTATTATTAATTGTGATTTAAACAATTATTTTTAAAGGAAATTTTAAAATGAGGACTTTTGGGTCTCAGGGTGTAGCTCAGTGGTACAGTGTTTGCCTAGCATGCATAAGACTGCATCTGATCCTCAGCACCATATAAAGCAAAAACAAACAAACAAACAAACAGATCCCCCAAAAAGAAAGAAAAAGAAAACATGCCTTTTCTATTTGTTGTCTTTTTTCCCCCCGTTTTTATTGCTGTTCATTTCTCTGTGTAGATTTATGTTTCTATCATGTGTTGTTTTCTTTCAGCCCAGAGAATTTCCTTTCTCATTTCTTATAGTATAGATTTGGTGGTGGTCAATTTTCTTAGCTTTTGCTCATTTGAAAAAGTCCCTATATCAATTTGATTTTTAGAGTAAAATTTCAAAAAACAAATGTGGAGTCCCATAGGGTGTCATTTTATTACATTTTTTGAAAAGGTATTCCAGCGAGCGCCTTTGGTTTGCATTGTTTCTGATGACACTTTGGCAACCATTTTATCTCTGTGTCTTGCGTGCGTTCTTTATATTAGTTTTTTTTTTTTTCTGGATCCTTTTAAGAACCTTCCCCCACTCCTTACCCTAGGCTTTATTTGGGTGGAATTAAATACACTGTGTGCACGTGCACTGACGGTTTGTTAGTGAATTTCTCATGTCAGCCACTTTTCTCTCTGTAAGTAGCCTTTGGCTGATTTTTAAGGTTTCCCGTCTTTCCTCATTGACTTCACGTTTTCCTTTGGATCCTTGTGCATTTTCACAGTGGCTGCTTTATAAAGCGATTATGGGATGATTTCCCCACCTCTATTGTTTCTAGGTCTGCTTCTCTTGATTGATTTTTCTCCTAAGGTTATAGTTCCATTTTTCCTACTTGTTAATGTGTCCAGTGATTTTTGCTGGATGGTGAGTCTTGTGCATGTCAGACGATCGCCTAGATTTTGTTGTTTGTGTAAAGAATGAGGAAGTTTATCTTAGCAGGCAGCTCAGTTGCCTGCAGATCAGATCTTTCCAAGGCTTGTTTGTGGTCTTTGTGAAAACATTGCACACTAGCTCTCTAGAGCTGACTTAGCTGACTGTTCACTCACGTTTGTACCAAGGGCTCCTGACCCGAGGCCTCTTAAAACCCAGCCTTCCTGAATCCCTCCTCTCTGGCTCTTCGGAACAAGCTCTGGGATGGGTCCCTCTTGCAGCTCTCAAGGAGCGGAGCTTAACCCGGCCTCACGGGCTTCCCCTTAGACAGGGGTAGCTTCATATTTGGCGAATATCTAAAGGAACCCCTGTGCAGATTCTGGAGCTGTCCCACTGCTCTCTCCTCTCTGACACTCATGCCCATGAATGCCAGCTGCTGCCGTTTCTCCTAACCCACAGTCTGGTCTCCTTATCTCAGTGACACTCCCAGACTCTGCTTGGGTCACTCTCCCGATCCAGTGGCGCAAAGGTCTCCTCCAGGTGGGAGCTGGCCAGCTGACCAGGCTTGCTTGCCCTTTGTCCCTCAGAGGTCAGTCTTTGCTGCCAGCTGTCCTGGGTGTGAAAGCAGATTTTTCATATGCTGTGTACAGTTGTTCCACAGGAGAGCAAGATCAGAGCTGGACACCCCATGGGGACCGGAAGGAAACCGCCCTCTCCTGGTGCACGGGGTAAAAGAATCTCTCATTTATTCAGAGAACCTGAGCATGAGGAAAAGCTAGACGACCTGTTCTGCAGGTCATCAAAGCCCAACGGGGTGTTGAGTGATAGTCTCTTCCCCTAGAAGCATGCGTCAGACCACATGCCGGGACAGTGACAGCCTCCACGCGTTCCAGCAAGGGAAAGATGGGAAGGTGGTGGTTGATGAGGGAGGGCGTGGAGGAGGCAGCGGGGGAGGGGGAGGAATTACTGTGGCCAAGGCCCAGAGTGCGTATCAGTAGAAGCCAATGAGCCAATAGTACAGGAGTAAGGACACGTCTTCTGGGAAGAGCCAGGTAGTAAATACTTTAGGACACACACGATCTCCATCTTCTCTTCTGCTTTTATGGCCTGTTGTCAAAGCTGTTCTGAGCTCACAGACGATATGCAAACAGTGAGCAGGCTGGATCTGGCCTGCAGGCTGTCCTTCGCTTACCCCGGAGATGTAATAACAGAAGAAACAATTCACAGAAGAAAATGAAAATTATTAATGCATGTATGAGGAGCTGCTTATCTTCCCTGATAATCAGATAAACAATTCAAAGCAAATGAGCACATTTCACGTGGTTCAGATGGGTAAAATTTTAAAAGACTGACAATATCAAGAGTTAGTGGAGGTAAGAGGCAACTTCAATTTGCACACACTGCTGGTAAGGGTGCAAAGTAATTCAGCCACTTTGGAAAGCATTTCGTCAATAGCCAAACCAGAATTGGAATTGAAAATGCACGTTCACAAAGACTCCACAAGGCCACTCCTAGATCTATTATCTAGAGAGACCCATGCATAATTGCAGCACTGTTTGTAATAGGGAAATAAATTGGAAACAACTTAAGTCTACACACACACACACACTCATATCAACACGGCTACATCTCAAAAACATAATGTTGAGTGAAACAGCAAGCCTAGTGCAATAACATTTACGAAAATGTTTAAAAACACGCTGCAAACAACACTATGAATTATTCATGGATATCTCTTTCTGTAGGTGTAAACAGGAAAACAGTGGACTGGAATAATATACCGAGTGCAGGAGGGGAAATCCATGTTAATCTGCAACGAGAGAATGTCCTAGGGGTGGGACAAGGCAGCCACCTTGAAATATTCTCTTATAAAAAACGTCAAGCAACGGTGACAAATATTAACTCTTGTCACTTTTAGGAGATGGACACAAAAGTGTTTGTGTCATGCTCTTTGTTTTTGCATTTTAATTTCCCATGAAAGAAAAGACCAGACAAACCAGTTCTGGCTGCATATATAAAAATGTGGTTGAAGTTAAAAAAAAAAAAAAGTGGAGCCTGGTGTTGGGAAATTCTTATCACAGGATGGCCCTGGCCCCTGATTCAGGTTGGCCATTTCCCCTCTGTGCTTCAATTTACCCAGCCGTGGAGTGAGGGATGCAGTTTCAAAGCATAGGGATTGCTATGTGTTCAGCGGAATAGACTAGAACAGATTAGAAAACACAAGGGCGCATCACCTGCAGGGCTGGAGGAAGGGAAAGGAGGGCTTTTGATGCATGGGATGATGGTTGCAAGTGTCACTGCTGATTGACGTCAAACCATATGCTTAAAATTGGTCATAATGATAAACGTTATGCTGTGTACATTTGAGCACACACAAAAAAAGAAGCTTGCATGGCATCCAGGAAGGATGATTGTTATTGCACAAACCTTTAATGTTCACATAGTGGAGCAGTTCAAAACTCAAAGCTGGGTGGCGAGGAGGGCTGGGGGGCTGGAGAAAGGCCCTCAGTTTTTGCCCTACTTCCTGAGCTTTTATTTCTGCTGTTTCACCTGCCTCTCCTGCTGGGATCTGGTCCCAGCCTGTCCCCCTCTAATCATCCCAATTTAAGGCCACCATTCTCTCCCCCATTTACCCAGGCAGTGGAATTGAAATCCCCTGCTCTGGAGGAATAGCACTCTGTTCTGAGCCGAGCACATCAGTGTTAAGCGCTCATCATAACAATTATGGCCATTAGTCTGCCAAGCTCTAAGTAGCAAAAGAGAAGAGAGAGAAAAGAGAAAAAGGGAGAGAGGTAGCTGTGCATTATGCAATTTAAGTGGCACAGGATGTGAGGATGGCCGCAGTCTGGCCCCGGAAAGGAGAGATGCATTAATATAAATCAGAAGCCTGCTGCTGGGGCAGGCACAGCGGAGGGGCCAGTGGTGTGCGAGGGCACAGGGCTGCTCAGTCTCCACGCGCCACTTTGTCAGGGTCCAGCAGATAGAAAAATAAGCCTGGGGCTTTTAATGTGCAGTTTGGAAATTAGTTTCAATTAGTAGAGAGACATTTTAAATTTCGAGAAATATTCAGCCTTCACAGACTCCATTTAGCACGTAAAAGCCATTCTCAGTGTTAATAGAATGATAGCATATAAAACCAGAAGGGACCTTCGAGATCGTCCCCGCAGCCCTCTGGGACACGGAATGAGTTAGTCCTCCTGGCAGTTCTGCACAGAGGCGGGGCCGGGACTTGGAAGTCAGCCTCTGGGTTCCCAGTTAGCACCCCAACCTGCAGGGAGGGAGTTCTTGACACATCAGCAGGGTACGTGGCTGCATGTGTGTGCACACTCACACGCACACGTGTGTGCTTGTGGCGTGGACAGGAAGTAAGTGGCTAGGGATCCCCTTGGACAGCCCTATGGCTGCTGTATAGATGGCCCATCGATTCAGTCCACACTGGCTGCACCCACCGTGGTCTGAGAACCATTAAGATCATCACTGAATCTCCTTCCCCGGGGAGGAAGAGCTGAGGCCCCCCCAACGTGCTGTCCCGGGAGCTGCAAAATGAGGCCGATTCGACCTGCCTGGGGGGACATAGGTTTTCATGAGAACATAAGTGGAAGAGTCCAGCACACAGTAGGCTCTTCACAGACCCTCCTCTCCACCGCAGAACTCTGCAAGGGCAGCCTTGGACACACATGGCCGCAGCACGGCCGCGTCCCCTTCGCGGCATCTGGAAGCAGCCCCCAGTGGAAGAGCAGCGCGGGCTTGCTGATGGCCGCGTTGTTTCTTTTCCTTGCTGCCTAGAGGCAGCTTGTCTTTAATCAGCGTGCGGTAATTTAGTACCCTTCACATCAGCGTGCCAGGAAGAATGAGCCATTAATTTTCTGGAGGTTCCAAGAAAATTCTTTTATTTGTTACACTACAAACACATTGAGGCGCTGTCCTGGGGGTGGGGGGGGCAGCTCTGCTAACTCTCTTGTTTACCACGAGTGGCTTGGTAAAAATTAACCGCTGCGGTCAAGGTTATCTTTCCTCGTTGCGGCGGGACTGATGGACTTAAGTGAGATTAGGGGAACGGAGTGCAAACATGTTTACAACCAGGATTTCCATCAGGAATCTGCTTTAACTGTACATCGATGGGACCGGGATTGTGCAATGCTCAGCTTGGGAATCCTGTAGGTAAATAAAAAACAAGACTCCGTGTGGGTTTGGGTTTTGCTTCTGCCCACTGTTGGCTGTGGTCCCCCCCCCCCCCGCCCCACACATCTGATCTGTTGTAGGCATTTTCCCACAGAAGCTTCTGGTAAAGGCTGCCTGTCATTCTTGCAGCCTGTCCCTCCTCCTCTGATGACCACTCCTTGTGGACAGTCCACACTCCCTCCTCAGAGGCACGTCAGGTGACCTTGCCTCAGTGGCTGGTGGGGTTACCATGTCAGTGAGAGTCACCAGTGCCTGAAAGTTCCTTTGCTCCTTGGGAGGAATTTCTGCCTCCTGCCCCTCACCTGTTCTGTGTGTCTCCCTGGAGATCCCTTGGAGAATCCCTCCACTTCAGGGGCTGGGGGATGAAGTCACTGCCTAACTTTCAGGCTGCTGCCTGGGTCCAGAAGTGACTAATCCAAGAATGTGGGGAAGGGCAGGGAGGCCAAGGCCCATCCTCAGCAAGAAGGAACGTGGTGCTAGGCCTGCGTGCCACCAGAGTGGTCATCACTGACACACCTCCCCGTTACCAGAGGTGGCTGTCAGCTGGACAGCCTCTGCTGGTGACTCCCTGGACAGCAGGAGGCCTGGGAAAGGACCAGGAGCAAGCCACGCTCTGTGTTTCGTGATGATTGACTAGACATTGAGCTTCAGCAGTGGCGTCCTCAGGGAGCTTAGCCCTCAGCTCTGCAGTCCCCTGGCCCCAGACTCACAGGGGCTCCTCTTGCATTGTGTGACTGATGCTGATTCTTCTCTGAAGACACAACAGGAAGGTGGGCAAACCTGCAGGAAGGAGGCTCCCACCTCCTGGTGGGGTAGAGGAGGGCTCCTGGCTGGGGCATTCCTCCCAGTGGGCCGAGGGCCTGCACAGGGGGGCACCAGGCCCCCTGAATTCCTGGATCCCACTCCAGGCTCCAGAGAGAGAGCCACATTAGCATAACCTCACTCCGCTGTAGAAAGCACAGGACATGTGGCTTTTCATTAATCCAGCAAAAGACAATCTCAGGGAAAGCTAAGAGGAAATGAGGACAGATGATGCAACCAGACTGCCCCTTTCCAGGACTCGTCACAGAGTGCTGGCCTGCACCTGGCAGCATCCCTGCACCTCAGGGGACATGGCTCAGCAAACCTTCACTGGTACCCTTCTCCCGAGCTAGATGCCAGGGCCCTACATCGAGATGTGGGGTGGACAGCCCTGAGGGGCTCAGGGTGCCCCAGGAGTAGGCGAGGGGACAGGGAGGATGGCATTCAGCAGACAGCAGGGAGGGAGAAGGCAGCGCAGGTGAGGGGCCAGGGGCCGGAGGTCCGGTGGGGTGCTGTGGGCCAGACCCCAGCTTCTGGAACCACCCTTCTGTTTCCTGCTGCTTCTGTCAGTTCGTGTCCTTGCTCATCATTGAGCACCAAGCAGCTACCGCAGGTCTGGTCACCACAGGTCTGCTCCAGTGCTGGGGACAGTGACAGGCACTGGCCCTGCCTAAGCAGAGTGCCTGGCTTGTGCGGGCCGGATTCAGTGAACGTGGCTCTTTCCTTCACTTTTGGAGCCAGCGACAGGCCGAGTCCTTCTCAGTCCCTCTCCTGTTTAAGGACCCCTGGGGTCACACTGAGATCCCTTTTGTAACAGGAATAATCCCTCGGTCCTATTCTGATTAGCAACTCTAACTTCATTTCCACTGTGACAACCTCTTAACAGGTATGTTCCAAATTCACTGGCCCCAGGTATTCAGGTGCAGACATCTTTTGAGGGGATATTATTCTACCCACAATGGCTTCCTGAGGGGGTGGCACCTAGACTGAGTCTTGAAGTATGGCAGGAGCTCAGTGGAGCCCGGCAAGGTGGCATTGGGTCCCAGAGGAGCAGATCTCTTTGGTATCTCCTTGGAAAGTCAGGAAGGGAACTGAGATTGGAATTGAGCCATCATTTGAAAGGGAGACAAGACTTGGCAGAGATCAGCAGAGGGCATAGTGTTAAGGAAAGGGTGGGTTTGCATGTGGGAAGGTGACCACCATGCCTAGGAGTCCCTGTAGCTCCTGCTCCCGCTGGGCACAATGTAGGCAAGTCTTTTGCAGCAGGCTTCAGGGGCAGAGAGAGCTCATTGTTATTCTGTATTTGGGAGCCAGAGAGGCTGCTGGGGAAGCCGGCCAGACGTAGAGCTGATGGAGACCATGCATGTAATAAAGCCGGCTAGGCTGGTCCAAAGGCACGTACTGTACTCTGAAGCCATTTTAAATTTTGCCAAAACCCCAGGGTTCGATCCAGAAAGAAGACCTCGAGTTAGGGATGCGGTAGGGGCGGGGCGGGGCAGTGGGCAATGTAATTGTTTCATAACATACTAAGTTAATTTATTTGTTTTGACTTGCGCATTTTAAATAGGGTTTCATCATTTACTGTGTTTTCCATCTGATCCTGTTACATGGGTAGGAGACCTTGTATTTGTTTACTCAGGGGAGGCTTCCCATCTCCAAATTCCCGACTGGTCCTGGGCCGGGAGGCAGTATTTTGATAGCTAGTGCTCTCTGGTGCCTCTGCACCTTCTCCATTTCCACTCCCCACTTGTTGATTTGAAGCCCCGCCACAAGCTTTTCCTCCTTGACTTCCACGCCGCAGCAAATTCAGGCAGGAACGTGGACCCATCGCCTCCTACGACGCCACCATGGCCCTGCACCCAGTCTCTAGTGGCTGCTGACCCAACTGGCTCTCAGCATGGAGAGTGGGGCAGAGGCCCCAGGGGTGCTGCACAGGAGGCCAGGAGGCAGTAGGGAAAGCCCAATGCCCTGGACAGCAGCACCAAGCCTCATCCTGGCCCTCTGGGAGCCTGCTAGGGCCACCCTCCTTCCTCTCCCTTCGGGGGCATCTCTAGGGCTTGGTTCAGGAAGAAAGCCAGCAGCCTAACAGCTCACCACCCTGTCAGTAGCCAGAGTTGCCCAACACCCCTGCTGGAGACCAGGAGACTGGGCCTCAGAGAGAAGCTCGCTGGCTGGCCCTTTCATGGTAAGTCCTCAGTGGAGTCCCTTCTGCACCCAAACAGGAGCGCTCAAGCCACAGCGCCCCCTGCGCCCCGGCTCCAGTGCGGGAGCACATTCTTAAACACCCTGACCAGACCACCATGGCCCCAGGTTGAAGCCTTTGTCCTCCGCACCTCTGCCCACCTTCCTCTGCCCTCTGCCTGCTATTCAGACCCTCACGCAGCACCTGTCCTCTTATGCCCAGCCTGCCCACTCTCCAACGTCCCTCCTCTGCCCTGGGATCTTTCCTTCTTCTCTAAGACTTTGAGCCGCCACCTCGCCCTTCTCTGAACGTCTTTCACCCCTGTGCCTGGGGACCATTCTCAGCCTTGTCCTTGCTCTGTGAAGGACGGTGGCCACATTCAGCAACTATCGCCTATTGCTGTGTTCATCTGTCCCGTGGAAAGTGACAGTCTTGTGTTGCTTCTGTGCTTATGTCAGATCCCGGCCTGGCCCAGGCTGCAGAATGAACACTGCTGGATGCTTCTGGAACAGAGCTACCTCTGAGCCTCCGACTCCTCATCAGCAGGCGGGGCCGGGAGCCATTCAGACCAGAAGGGTTAGGTGAAGCTCAGCGCTGAGAAAGTAATGAGAGTGAATTTGTAAAACTTAAGTTATCCAAACAAAATGATCCTTTCCAAATAAAAACCAAAGGCAGACCTGTGAGAATCCACAATTAAAATTCAGAGAGATACTCGTGTGATTTCAGGAGGGGCCATGGAGCAGAGCTGCAGATAAGCTCAATTTGGAGTCATTGTAATCATGACACAACCGCCATTAAAATAAAGTGCAGAACCTTCAACTAGCTGAAAAAAATCCCATTTTCTAACGGCGAGCAGCAAAGAAAAACAGGGTGAGAGTTAGAGAGAAAATAATGGAATAAAACAGCTGAAATAAATCTGATTCTAGCAGTGATTACAGGGCTAGTCAGTGTGTTGCATAATTAAAGAGAGTTGTTCATACTGGACTTTTAAAAAGAGGGTTCCCATAATAAATTGTTTGCAGGAGATGTGCTTAAAATAAAAGGATGTCTAAAGTTGGAAAATAAAGAGACAAAAACACATATTGCAGGCATATAGGGTCAAAATAAATCTAAGGTAACAATTTTTTCTTGAAGTCTTCCAAAAGAGACTTTAAAGTTGAAAACATCATGGGAGTCAAAAAAGATATTCCGCAGTGGGGACAGAGGACAATTACTATAACAATGCCATAGAGCCAACGCTGGGTGTCTAACTGAGCAGATGGCATCAGATGGGACCCCTGCTGGCAGCAACTATGAATTAGGGCCAGCTATGAAGACCCTCTGTCAGTCACCCGGCTGCCCAACCAGGAAGGGAGAGCAAGAAGGTGAGCCAGGAAGCCTTCTGCATGGCGACCTGCCCAGAGACAGCCAGCTCTCCCAAGGAGGGGCTCCCAGCCCACTGCCCGCAGGAACACGGTCATGGGCAGAGCCAAGTCCCCTGGTTTAGAATTCAAGACTACCAGAAGCTGGACACTGTTTTGCTCACCTTTCTTCCAGTATAATTTTACTTGCAATAAAGTACTCTGTTTAAGGGTAAATAGTCTGATGACTTCTGAGGAGGGTGTGTTTGTGTAAGCTGCGTCACCGTGGTGATAGAGGGTCTTTCTACCATTGTCTGCATTCCTCGCTTCTGTGAGGCTGACCCTCCCCATCACCTGGCCCCTGGTCACCTGGCCCACCCGTCACCTGGCCTTTGCTGATCTGCTTTTGTTCTCCAGAGCTTGGACTTTTCTAGAACATCTGTGACTGGAATCACGAAGTGTATGGTGTCTTCTGCCTGGGTTCGTGCACCTTGGGCACAGCCTCTGCACATCACGCCGTCCTCCGTCCTCTTCACCACAGTGATGTCTGAGGATTGTGTGGATCGACCACGCTTTATTCCACAGCGTATGCGCAGAAATTTGGGTTGCTTTTGGGTTTTGCTGGCTGTGAAGAGGCTGCTGGGAAGGGTCACGAGTACCTCTGTGTGGGAACACGTCCTCTCCTGGGTGAAAACCTAGGAGTGGAATTTAGGGGCTGTGTGAGAAATGCATGCTTAATGTTCAGAGAAAGAACCAACCCTTCTTCCAAAGTGCCCGCGGGAGCAGGAGTTCTGGCTGCTCTGCACTCAGGCTCGTCCATCTTTCTCACTTGGGCCCCTCCTGCGGGCATGCAGTGGAAGTTCACTATGGTCTCATTTTGGCTTTCTTACTTGATCGTGGTTTTTAGCAGCTTTTCAAGTACTTGTTGGCCATCCATATGTCTTCTTTTGTGAAGGGTACTTTCAAATGTTTCATCTATTTTTTATTTTGCCCAATGAGATGGTTTGTCCAATAACTGGATTCTAAGGATTGCTTGTACGATCCAGAGGCAAGTCTGCTCTCAAATATGTGCTTTGCAATGACCATGAAACTTAGTTTATTATTATTTATTATTATTATTATTATTATTATTATTATTATTATTATTGTTTGTGTGTGGCGCCGGGGATTGAACCCAAGCAGGGCCTGTGCATGTGAGGCGAGCACTGAACCAAGTGAGCTGTGTTCCCAGCCTGTTTATTATTATTATTTTCTTTCTACAATTTCTTTCCTACTTAAGAAAACTTTTCCTTTTTTGAATCTATTTTTTACTGGTTCTTTTTAGTTTTCTGTGACATTATGACAAAATTATGGAACATAATTTGCTCTAATTCTGTCCCCAGGACTTCTCTTTCCCTTCCCCTCCTCCCAACTCATATTCCCTTCCCTTTGCTGATCTTTCTGCTACTTACTTACAGTTTTTTTTTTAAACTTGTGTCTCATGCATGTACACGATGCTGATATTCACTACGGTACATTCATATGTGTACATAGGAAAGTGAGGTCAGATTTATTCCACTGACTTTCCCTGTCCCATCCCCCCTTCTTTTCATTCCCCTTTGTCTACTCCTCTGATCTTACTTATGTTCTTTTTAAAAAAACTAATCCTCCCTCTCTAATTTTGGATTAGCTTCTGCATATCAGACAAAATATTCAACCTGTAACTTTTTGGGACTGCCTTATTTCCCTTAGCATTATAGTTTCCAGTTCCATCCATTCACCAGAAAATGACATAATTTCATTCTTTATGGCTGAGTAATATTCCATTGTGTATATGTACCACATTTTATTTATTCATCCACCTGCTGATGAACACCTAAGTTGGTTCCATAGCTTGGCTATTTTGAATTGAGCTGCTATAAACACTGATATGGCCTCATAATGGTAGTATGCACATTTTAAATCCTTTGGATATATACCAAGGAAAGGGATAGCTGGGTCAAATAGTGGTTCCATTCCTAGCTTTCTGAGGAATCTCCATACTGCTTTCCAGCATGGTTGCACCAATTTGCAGTTCTACCAGCAATGTATGAGTGTACCTTTCTCCCCACACCCTCGCCAACATTTATCGTTACTTATATTCTTGATAATTGCCATTCTGGCTGGAGTGAGATGGAATCTCAGTGTAGTTTTAATTTGCATTTCTCTAATTGCTAGAGATTTTGAGAATATTTTCATATATTTGTTGACATTTCATATTTCTTCTTCTGTGAAGTGTCTGTGCAGTTCCTTTGCCCATTTATTGATTGGGTTATTTGGGTTTGTGATGTTAAATTTTTTGAGTTCTTTCTACATCCTGGAGATTAATGCTATATCTAAGGTGCAGGTGGCAAAGATCTCCTTCCATTCTGCAGGCTCTCTTCAAGCTCATAATTGTTTTGTTTGCTGTGAGGAAGCTTTTTAATTTGATGCCATTCCATTTATTGATTCTTGATTTTACTCCTTGCGCTTTAGGAGTCTTGCTAAAGAAGTCAGTTCCTGAGCCAACATGTTGTAGTGTTGGGCCTACATTTTCTCCTAGTATGTGCAGGGATTCTGGTCTAATTCCTAGGTCTTTGATCCACTTTGAGTTGAGTTTTGTGCAGGGTGAGAGATGGGGTTCAATTTTATTCTACTACATGTGGATTTCCAGTTTTCCCAGCAACATTTAAGAGGCTGTCTTTTCTCCAATGTATGTTTTCGGCACCTTTGTCTAGTGTGAGACAACTATTTACGTAGGTTTGCTTCTGTGTCTTCTATTCTGTTCCATTGGTCTTGCCTGTTTGGGTGCCAGTACCATGCTGTTTTTGTTACTACAGCTCTGTAGTATAATTTGAGGTCCAGTGTTAAGATGCCTCCTGCTTTGCTTTTCTCGTTAAGGATTGCTTTGGCTATTCTGGGTTTCTTATTTTCCAAATGAGCTTGACTGCTCTTTCTATTTCTGTGAAGAATTTCTTTTTTTTAAAATTTTTTTATTTTATTTTTTTATAGAACCATAATGTACATTTTAATTTTCTTTTACATATATTCTTTGTCATATTTTTTTCTCAAAAGTTGCATTTTAATACATGTTATCAAATATAACAGAAAAAAAACAAATTTTCAGAAGCTGTACACACTGTTCACTGAAAACATTTGTTGAGGCAAATAGAAAAAAATTGTTACAATCATAATTTTTCTAACTTTGCACAAAATTATAAGCAGATTACATTCTTCATATTAAACACCTTTATATGCACTTTCAATGAACAGTATATATATATACATATATATATTTATAAATATTTTTTATCAACCATCTTTACTATACCCATTCCCCTTTCCTGCCCCCCGCCTCCCTCATGTCGTGTCCAGTGTTTCTCTATTTCTCTTATGTTTCCCATTCCCACCTCCCTTATTCATCAGCATTCTGTGAAGAATTTCACTGGAATTTTTATGGGAATTGCTTTGCATCTGTACAGCACTTTTGGTAGTATGGCCATTTCCACAATATTAATTCTGCCTATCCAAGAACATGGGAGGTCTTTCCATCTTCTAAGGTCTTCTTCAATTTCTTCCTTTAGTGTTCTGTAACTTTCATTATCAAGTCCTTCACCTCTTTTGCTAGATTCCCAAGTATTTTTTTTGAGGCTGTTGTAAATGGGATAGCTTTCCTAATTTCCTTTTCAGCAGATTCAACATTGGAATATAGGAATGCAATTAATGTACGGATGTTGATTTTGTGTCCTGCTACATTGCTGAATTCATTTCTGAGCTCTAGAAGTCTTCTGGTGGAGATTTTTTTGTTGTTAATGAACAGATAAGTCGAACTCTTCTTTTCCTATTTGCATTTCTTTAATTTTCTTCTCTTTCCTGATTGCTTCAGCCACAGTTTCAAGGATTGTGTTGAATAGGAGTTGTGAGAGTGGATATACTTGTCTTGTTCCTGTTTTTAGAATAAATGCTTTGAGTTTTTCTTGATTCAGAATAATGTTGGCATTGGTTTGTCACATATAGCCTTTCTAGTGTTGAGGGAGGTTCCTTCTATCACCAGTTTTCTAATGTTTTAAACATAAATGGACACTCTACTTTGTCAAATGCTTTATCTGTATTGAGATAACCAGGTGATTCTTGTCTTTAAGTCTCTCATTGTGGTGGATTATATTTATTGATTTTTTGTATGTTGAACCAATCTTGCATCCCTGAGATGAACCCCACTTGATCATGATGGTTTTTGATTTGTTTTTTTATGCAGTTTGACAATATTTCATTAAGAATGTTTGCATCTATGTTCATCACAGTTATTGTTAATCTTGTTCCTTTGCTCTGTATGCCTGTATGTACAACCAAAACCTATCTTGATTACTGTGGCTTTACAGTAAACTTTGAAATTGGGTATTTTTAATTTTTTCCAACTTTGTTCTTTTAAAAATCATTTTGGCTATTCTAGATCCTTTGTATTTCCACTCAAATTTTAGGATCAGGGTGGGAATTTTTGTTACAAAGGGCTTGCTGAAAATTTGAAAAATATGCCATTGAATCTATACATCTATTTGGAGAAAACTTCCATCCTACAAATGTTTAGTCTTATAATCTATGAACAAGGTATGTCTCCATTAATTTAGGTTTGCTTTAATTGATCTTACCAGTGTTGTGAAGTTTCTCTTGTTAATACTTTATTTCCAAGTATTTCTTAATGCTTTTGTGAAATAAAATGTTTTTTTAACTTTATCTTCATATTGTTCATTGATGGTACATAGAGATACAATTACTTTTTGGTAGACTGTGCTAATATCATAGGACCTTACTAAACTTATTAGTTCTAGTAGAAATTTTTCTGGAATTGTAGAATTAACATTCCATACAAGAGATTGAGCTAGCTGAGAATAAAGACAGTTTTGTTTCTTTTTGCCCCAAATTGTATTTATTTAATTCTCTTTTCTAATTTCATTCACTAAATCCTCCAGTATGATAATGAATGAAAGTGGTAACAGCAGATATCTTTGATTTCTTCCGAACCTTAGAGGGGAAATATTCAGTTTTTCACCATAAGCTGTAAGTTTTATATTGATGTACTTTATCAGTTTGAAAAGTTTTATTCTATTCCTAGTTCATCAAAACTATTATCATGAATGGGCATTAGGTTTCATCAAGTGATTTTTATTACATCTATTGAGAAGGTCATTTTCTTCCATTTATTATCTCAAAATGCTGTATTACATCAATTGAATTTTGCATGTAAAACCATTTTTTTTTATTTCTGGCATAAACTCTACTTGCTTAGCACATAGATCATTTTCATTTGTTCCTAGAAATTGTTTGCTAATATTTTGTGAAGGGGCAACTGCTGGGAGATAATTGTCCATACCTGTATTTTTTTGTGATGTCCGTCAGTCTTTGATATCAGGGGAACATTCTCTTTACCAATTGAATTGGAAACCATTTTATACACCTCTATGTTCTGAAAGATTTAGGGAAGGATTGAAGATTAAGTTCTCTTTAAATATTTTGTAAATTCACCAGTGAGGCCATGCTGCCCTGGGCTCTGTCTGGGGGATGATTTTTACCTTGCTAATTCAGTGTCTTAGTATACAGCTATGGAGATATTCTTTTCCCTTTTTATCCCTTAGTTTTGATATTTTACACTTTTTCTAGGAATTTGTCCATTTCATCTAAAATGTTTAATCTCTGACTCAAGATTATTCCTAATATTTTCTTGTAATATTTCTACTTTTTAGAGATCTACAATGATATCCCCTCTTTTATTCCTGGTTTTGTTAAATCTTTTCTTATTTCTAATGTAAGATTTTAAAGGAAAAAATTTCCTTTATACATTGCATCAGCTAAATGTTTCCTTTAAACATCATTTTAGCTAACTACACTTTACAGTCATGTTTTCAGTTTGTTTGATACACTTCTAAATTCTTTTTTAAATTTCTTCATTGAACTATGGGTTATTTAGAATTATGAGGTTTAATTCCCAAGTATTTGAGTATTTTTTCTTATTTCTTCCTGTTGTTGATTTCTAATTTAACTCTGTTTCGGTCAGATGTGATACTTTATATTATTTCAATTGTTTTAAATTTACAGAGCATTTTCCCAATGCCTAGCACCTGGCCCATCTTGAAGAACACTGCAATTGTGCTTGAAATCAAGGTATATCTATCTTGCTGTTTTGAGGTGGTTTGTTCTGTGTGTGTTAGTTAGGTCAAGTTGCTTGATAATGTTTTTCAAGTCTTATGTAGCCTCCAAATTTTCTGTTTATTTGTTCTATAATTTACTGGGAGCTTATTTATAACACTTATATCAAATTCAAGTATAATTGTTGAGATGTCTATTACTCTCAATTCTGCCAGTCTTTGCTTCATTATTGTAAGGCTCTGTTTTTAGGTGCATGTCCATTTATAACTATTCTTTCTTCTTGGTGTATTGACTACTCTTATCATTGTGAAATTTCTCTTTCTCTAGAGCCTTAAAATCTATTTTGTCTGAGAGTCTGTTTTGATAGGCTGAGATTATTGTGGCCACTCTAGTGCTCTTAAAGTTACTGTTCACAAGGTATTTCTTTTTCCATCCACTTATGTTCAATTTATTTGGGTCTTTATATTTGAAGTGGGTGTTTTATAGTCAGCATTACCTAGATTTTCTTTTTTATCCAGTTTAACAATCCCCACCTTTCAATTGCAGCAGTTGGCCCATTCACATTTTATACAATTATCAGTATGATTTGGTTTATATCTGCTATTTTACAGTTTGTATTATTAAAGGTTGTTTTATTATTCGGTTCTTCTTTTCCTGACTCCTACTTTATAAGAAATTTTCAGTAGTACCATTTTTATTCTTCTTTGATTTTTTGAATATATTTTCCTTAGTGGTTACTCTATCTCCAACAAAAGCTTTAACTTATCTCAGTGTACTTCAGATAAATAATAATAAAATTCTAGCAAAATATAGTAACCTTATTGCAAAATAGCTCCCTTTCCTTGCCTTTCATTTGTGCTATTATTTTCAAATATATCATATGCATACATTTTATTAATAGAGTTTTAAGCATAGCTTTAAACTTCGCATAGTTTTAAGCAAAGCTTCACATAGCTTTATGGTGGTTTTGGTATTACATTATACATACAATTTATCACAGTCATCATTTTACTAGTTCGAGAGAACTTTGGAAAAGTTAGATCTCTCTATATCCCTTTGCACTTTCTTATTTGTAATGATTGTAACTATTTATTCTGCACATTGAGCACCACATAAGAAAATTATAAATTTTGCTCCACTTGTCAAATACAATTTAGATAACTGAAGAGGAGGAGGCAGGTCTATTGTGTTTACTTCTGTTTTTTCTTTCTTTTTGTTATTTTTTCCTCTTTTTGGATAGTCCAGGACTCCTTGAATCACTTCCTTTGTGTTTATAGAACTTCCTTTAGCAATTTTGTAGAGTACAGCCAAGGACAAACTCTGAGTTTTTCTTCATTTTGGAATGCTCTGATTCCCTCTTCACTTACTGAAGGAGGTGTTTCTCTGGATAGGGATTCTGGGGACGGACACTGCTTTCTGCAGCCCTTCTGATAGCAACGTTAAGTCATTCATGAGGGTAGGGTTCTCATGAGCTCAACCACAATGCCCCTCCTCCGAAAAGTCTTGCATTGGTGATTAAGTTTATAACATGTATACTTCAGGGGAACTATTCAGATCACAACACTTTCAATTTTTCATTTTTTAAGCATAATTGTTGAATAATTTTTATTTTTGTTGCTTTTAAAATCTTCATACTTCTAAAATTCTAAACTCTATGAGATTTTATTGTAGCATCACTTGATTGTCTTTTCCCATTCAAGTTGTTATTTTCTTGTTTCTTAGTATGATGAGTGAGTTTTTAAAAATTTCATTGAAAAGTCAATGTTTTGGATATTATGTTATAAAGCCTCTGAATCATACTTGAACTTGTCTTATCAGTTGCTCCCTTGCGGGGGCAAGGGCATCACCTCAGTATGGTCAGGCATGAGCAAAGGCCCAGTTTTCCCTCAGCCTCCATGGACAGAAGGGACAAGAGGGACTCCTCGCTGCTATTGGGCAGGGCAGGAGTTCAGCCTCCCTGTTTGGTTGCAAAGGACAGGGGTGCTTCATGAGTGCTTTTCATGTCACTTCCATGACCCCATGAAGATGACCTTGCCATCCTGATCCCACCTGAGTGGGGATGAGGAGGGGAAAGTCATGGATGGTAGGTGAGGTCAGAAATTCAGGTTCTCTGAGAGGCAGTTGGGGTGTGGCACCTCAGGACAGGCTGGAGGGTGGAGGTCCTGACTTCTCGCTCAGCCTTCTTTGATGCCAGGCCACTAGAGGACTGACTTCTGTGCTCTGTTACAGCCTCCCACGGGCAGAAATCTATTGTGCCTCCAGTCTTTGGTGGCAAAAGTGGAGTTGGGGCTGCAGGTTTTTCTACAGGTTTGACTGCTGTGGAGAGGTTCTTGCCTAAAAGATTTCTGTGTTGCTAGATTGCCCCTTTCCTCATCCTTTGGCTAGAAAAAGTAGACTTTTACTAGGGATTTTTTTAATTGTCTGTTTGAACACATTGGCATTTCTAGGTTGCCAGTTTCCTAGGTGCCAATTATGGGGCTCTGACTTCAAATTGCTCTCAAATCCTTGGCTGATTCCCAACTGTGCAGGTGTGGAGTTACAATGCTGAAGAATCCAATGGAAAACAACATCCAGAAGGTTGAAACTGCTAAACAGAGATTTCAGCAGCTTCCCAGTGCTGGAGATACAGAATTTAGAAATCAGAATCCACAAGGAAGAGGTCCTCCATAAATATTTTAGAATTTTCATTAAAAACACAAAAGAATCATATCTTAGCACCACAGCCTACACTGTAGGACTGACCTGCTCTGAAAGAGCTTAAAATCCAAGCATCCATAAGATTCAGGTGATCTGCCAGCTATGGAACTCAACATTCTTCACAGATACAGAAACATAAGTCTGTATGATTTATCATCCATGATGTCCAGCATAAAATAAATAGACATACAAGATATGAAAACTACAATCAAGAAAAAAATAATTTGGTCTTAATAAAGTCCATTGTATAGCAATCCAGATCTTTGAATTAGCAGATGATTACTTTAAAATATCTATGATAATGTATTATATAATCTAGAGGAAAGGATGACTATAGTAGGTGAAGAGACAAGGAGTTTTAGGAGGCTATGGAAATCATTTAGAAAGTGCTAAAGGTAAATAAGTAGCTGAAATCAAATACTCATTGGATAGGATTAACTTTATATTGAATATATCATAGACAGAAAATAATCAATGAAAATGCAGTTATATCAAAACAATTTTCCAAACTAAAAGAGAAAGAGAGCAAATAAATAAATAAAAGAAGGCATAAACAATGAATGGATGCCCAACAACCTATGGTACACACCTAAGCAGTCTAGTGTATGTACAGCTGGAATTTAAGAAGGAAATAAGACACATAAAGCAAAAAACAAAAACCCAAAACCAATTAGGAAATAGTTACCAGAAGCTTTCCAAATTTCTTTTTTTAAAAAGAAGACAACAGAGCTGGGTATTGTGGTGCACATCTGTAATACCAGTGGCTTGTGAGGCCAAGGCAGGAGGATCACAAATTCAAAGCCAACCTCAGCAACTTAGTAAAGCCCTTAGTAACTTAGTGAGACCCTGTCTCAAAATCAAAAGGGCAAGGGATGTGGTTCAGTGGTTAGGCATCTCTGGGTTCAATTCCTGGTACCAAAAATAAATAAATATATAGATAGATAAATAAATAAATAGCAAGAGAAACATCTTTTACATGCTGAAAGAATCAAAAATTGCCAACAGGAAATATCCTTAAAAATAAGTTAAAAACATTCACATTTAATGAAAGTTGAACTGAACTAAATTCATTCAAAAGACAGTGCACTTTTCTCCATACACAAATTAACTACACTCAAATTTCAGCTATATTTTAATACAAAGAATAGAAGAGACAAAAACTGAATGACTAGGCCTCCCAGTAGGAAACAGTTGGGATGGGCCCTCAGGTTCCACTCATGGACTTCTTCTCCTACAGCAAAAACAGAGAGAATAAGTTCAAATACCACACCTGTGAGAGAGTCTCAATCTAGTTTACTCTAGGACACCTTTGCAAGAGAAGCCCATGCCCTGAAAAAGCCCACATATGAGTGAATGAGAAATCCATTCCAACAGGTGCACAAAATCCAACACAGAAATGCAAGAAATATGAACAAAAGAGGTATCATAATACCTCCTAAAGTTCATAGTTCACCAGTACCTGACTCCAAAGATATTAAGTAGATGAAATGTCAGATGAAGAATTCAAAAGAATGATTATTTAAATGAACAATGAGTTCCAAGAGAGCAAAGAAAAAATAATGAATTAAGGAAGGAAATATAGGATGTGAACGAAAAATCCAAAAATGAGACAGAGATATTGGAAAAGAACCAAACAGAAATCTGAAAATGAAAGACACAACAAATTTTTAAATGTTCCATCAAAAGTCTCCATAATAGAGTAGACCATGCTGAAGACAGAATCTCAGAGCTAGAATACAAAGTGGCCAGCCTTGAACATTTAGACAGTATTTAAGAGAAGAAAAATAAGTAACCATGACCAGATTATCCAAAAGTTGGAGGAGAATATTAAGAGATAAAATTAAAGAATTGCTAGAATTAAAGAGGGTTGTGAGATGCAGGCTAATGGAATGCGTAACTTCTTCAGGGAAATAATAACAGAAAAATTCCAAAACCTTGAGAATGAGATAAACATCCAGGATTAGACTGCATTCAGAACCCTGAATAGACAAAAAGAACACCTCTGTACACATTATAATTAAAATACCTAACATACATAACACAGAATTTTTTAATAAGCCTCAAGAGAAAAATGTCAGGTCACATATAGAGGCAAGCAAATAGGAATCATTTCTGATCTCTTAGCACAAACTCTAAAATCCAGGAGGGCTTGGAATGATGTGTTCCAAGTCCTGAAAGAAAATAAATGTCAACCAACATTGCTATATTCAGCAAAACTAACCTACAAAATTGGAAGGGAAATAAAAATCTACCAAGATAACCAGAAACTAAAATATTTGACTATGAAGCTGACACTACACAACTTACTTAAAGAAATATCCACAGGGAAGAAATCAAAAACAAATTCCAGATCCACAAATGAACAAATCTCAATGGAAGAGTGGCTAAACAAATGAGAAACAGAACCAAATTAAGCATTAGTAATAAATCAAAATGGTAAGAATTAATAAACATCTTTCTTTAATAATATTAAATGTAAATGGTCTAAACTTCCCAATTAAGAGACATGGGCTGGCAGAATGGAATGCAAAGTAATATCCAACTACATGTGGCTTGCAAGAGACTCACTTTACTGAATAAAACAGCCACAGGCTGAAAGTGAAAGGATGGACATTGATACTATGTAAATGGAGCCCCCAAACAAGCAAGAGTAGTTACTCTCATATACAGCAAAGTAGAATTCAAGCCAAAATTTTCAGAAGAACCAAAGAAGGTCACTTTGTATTTGCAAAGGGAACAATCCAACAAGAAGATATAATGATAGTAAACATTTATGCCCCAAACATAGGTGTACCTAATTTTATAAAAGATAAAGTACTCAAATAAAAGCCTCAGATAGACCCTAGTATGATAATGTTGGGTGATTTCAACACACCTCTCTCACCAATAGATAAGTTATCCAGATATAACCTCACTAAAGACTCTTTGGATCTAAAAAATCTTATGCATCGAATGGACTTAATAGACTTCTATAGAATATTTCATCCAATAACAGCTGAATAGACTTTCTTCCAAGTGGTTTGTGAAATCTTCAAAATAGAACATAGCTTAGGCTACAAAGCAGCTCTTAGCAAGTACAAAATGATCAGTATAATTCTCTGTATCTTACCAGATCATAATGGAATGAAATTAGAAATCAACACAGAAAAAAACAAAGACACTATATAAACACATGAAGGTTGATCAATACACTTTTGAATGATGAATGGTGATAGAAAACATCAAGGAAGAAATTTTTAAATTCTTCAAATCAAATGGAAATAGAATAGAACATCTGGGATACTATGAAGCCAATTCTAAGAGGAAAATTTATAGCTACTAATGCCTACATAAGAAAGAAAGATTCCAAATAAACAATGTAAGGACACACCTCAAGGCCCTTGAAAAAGAAGAACAAATCAGTTACAAAACCGGTAAAGGAAATAATTAAAATCAGAACTAAAATCCATGAAACCAAGAATAAAAAGGATCAATGAAATGAAGAATTGGATCACTCTCTGAAACGATAAACAAGATTGATAAGCTCTTAGTGAAACTAAAATGAAAAAAAGAGACCAAAATTAATAAAATTAGAGATGAAAAAGGAGGAATCATCATAGGACATCACAGAAATCCAGAGGATCATTAGGAACTATTTTGAAAAGTTATGTTCTAGTAAATTGGAAACCTAGAAGTAATTGACACACATAACCTGCCAAAATTGAATCAAGATGACATAGGGAACATAAACAGACCAATAACTGAGATGAGATAGAAGCAATAAAAAAAAAAAAGCCTTCCAACAAAGAAAAACACAGGACCAGATGGACACTCAATTGATTCTACCAGACCTTTAAAGAATAACTAATGCCAATGCTCCTCAAATTATTTCATGAAATAGAAAGGGATGGACCACTTCCAAATTCATTCTATGAAACAAGTATCACAATCAACAAAACCAGATTAGGACACATCAAGGAAAGAAAGCTACAGTCCAATATCCCTGATGAATAGAGATGTAAAAATTCTTAATAAAATATTAGCAAATTATATTCAACAATATATTAAGAAAATTGTACATCATGACCAAGTTGCCTTTATCCCAGGCATACAAAGATGGTTTAATATATTCAAATCAATAAATGTAATTTATCACATAAACAGAATTAATGATGAAAATCACTTAGTCATCTCAACAGACCCAGAGAAAGGCTTTGGAAAATCTCAGCACCAATTCATGATAAAAACCCTAAAGAAACTAGGAACACAAAGAACTTACATCACCATCATGAAGGCTATGCATGAAAACCCCAATGCCAACCTCATAGTAAATCGAAATAAAACAGAAGCTTTCTCTTTAAAATCTGGAACACAACAAGAATGTTCACTCTCACCACTCCTATTTAATAGAGTATTAGAAATTCTAGCCAAAGCAATTGGGAAAGAGAAGGAAATAAAAGGTATAAAAATAGAAATGGAAGAAGTCAAATGATCACTGTTTGCAAGTGATATGATCCTGTACCTAGAAGATCCCCCAAAGACTGCTAGAGCTAATAAACAAATTCAGAAAAGTAGCAGATTATAAGATCAACATACAAAAATCAATAGCTTTCCTATATACCAATAACGAATCTTTTGAGAAAGAAATCAGGAAACCATTTCTATTCATAATAACTTCAAAAAATACCTAGGAATAAATCTGAACAAGGAAATAAAAGACCTCTACAATGAAAACTATAGAAATTGAAGAAAGAAATTAAAGAAGACCTCAGCAAATGGAAATACCCCCCCATGTTCATGGACAGGCAGAATTAATATTGTTAAAATGGCCATACAACCAAAAAGCAATATACAGATTCAGAGCAACCCCCACCAAAATGCCAATGACATTCTTCACAAATCTAGAAAAAATAGTCCTAAAATGCATTTGGAAGAATAAAAGGCCCAGAATAGCTGAAGTCATTCTAAGCCAAAAAAAAAAAAAAAAAAAAATGCAATGCTAGAGGCATCATAATACCTGACTTCAAGTTGTACTGTGGAGCTACAGTCACAAAAGCTGCATGGTATTGACTTAAAAACAGACACACAGACCAATGATACAGAAGACAGAGAAACACAGATACAGTCATTTGATCTTTGACAAAGGTGCCAAAAACATACATTGAACAAAAGACAATCTTTTTAGCAAATGGTGCTAGGAAAATTCATTATCCATATGTGGAAAAATGAGGCTAGACTCTGTCTCTTACCCGGCACAAAAGACAATTTGAAGGGGATCAGACCTTAGAATTGGACCAGCAACTATTCAATTCCTAGAAAAACACAGGGCCAACACTCCAGCATAGAGGCCCCGGCTTTTCAGTAGGACCCCTAAAGCTCAGGAAACAATGCCAAGAGGTAATACATGGGATGGCATCACATTAAAAAGCTTCTGTACAACAAAGGTCACAATTGGGAATGTGAAGAGAGAACCTACAGAGTAGGAGAAATTCTTTGCAAGCTACTCTTCTGACAAAGTATTAGTATCTAGAACATATAAAGAGCTCAAAAACTTAACACCTAAAAAACAACTACCCAGTTAATAAATGGGCAAATGAAATAAAGCCTCTTTTAAAACAAGAAATACAAATGGCCAAAAGAAGAAAAAAATGTTCAACATCATTAGTAGTTAGGGAAATGCAAATTAAAACTGCACCGAGATTTCATCTCACAGTAGTTGGAATGGCAGTCACCAAGAATACTGACAATGCTAAATGCTCGAAAGGATGTAAAGTAAAAGGAACACTTTCACATTGTTGGTGGGATTGTAAATTAGCACAGCCACTTTGAAATCAGCGTGGAGGTTTCTCAAAAGACTAGGCGTGGAC
Organism: Xerus rutilus; assembly: GCA_028644305.1. Lineage (NCBI taxonomy): Eukaryota > Metazoa > Chordata > Mammalia > Rodentia > Sciuridae > Xerus > Xerus rutilus. The sequence goes on from CM053401.1 coordinate 3,730,934, forward strand.
CCCCATACGACCCAGCTACGCCACTCAGTAGTTACCCTGAAGAACTGAGGTCGCCATGCTACAGCGACATCGGCACACGCATGTTACAGCAGCATTGTTCACAGCAGCCAAACCAGGGAACCAGGGAGCCAGCCTAGGTGCCATCAACAGATCCATGCACAAAAAAGCACGGTGCATACACAAAATGGAGTTTTACTCAGCCATAAAGACGAACGAAATGATGGCATTTGCAGGAAAATGGACGGAACTGGAGACCATCATGTTAAGCAAATCAAGTCAAACTCAGAAGGTCAAGGTTCATATGTTTTCTCTCATATGTGGGAACTAGAGAGAAAAAGGGAAATGAAAGGTGGGGGTAGGTCTCATGAAAATCAAATCAAAGGGACATGAGTAGGGGACAGGGATCAAGAGTGGGCAGGTGAGGAGGGAGGGCAGTGCTGGGCAGGGATACTGGCCCCGTTGCGTTGTCTTCTGTGTGCTGTACATATGCGTAACAACAAACCCCACCATTACGTACAACTATAGGGCACCGATAGAAAATATGGAAACAATGAAAGCTGAGGTTGGCAGTGGCTCTGTGCTACAAGAAAGGCTAACAGCAGCTCTGTGGGGTGAAGATGACCAGCCCAGACAGACACTCAGACCTCCAGCAGTACACAGCACACAAGACAGCAGCATGCGCTAGACAGAGGCGGCCTTCCTGGGTGTCTGTAAAGCCAGGGAGTGCCACGCTGCGATGTGATGACAGCAATTGCAGAAAGGACGGGAAAGGGTTAAACAAGAACATTCTTTCACAGGACCTGTGAAGGTGTTTACTACTGAGGCAAATGTGAGAATTCAGTGGAGCAGGCTGCAATCTCACAGGTAACCACCAAAGAATGAGGCAGAGTAGCGTGCCAGATATCTAAAAGATCAATTGCTAACATGTAATTTTCAACTGCAGAATCAGTTGCTAAAGTGTATTTGATTACGGCAAGGAAAGAGGAACAGAGGGAAAGAGCAAAAGGGGAAACTGCAAATAAGAGCAAGATGGTGGCTTTCTATCACCAGCAGTCACAGAGATGTCACTGTATTCTACCAGAGAAAAAGAGGAACACTTTGTGCTAAAGGTATCGATTTATTAAAAAGACATAACAGCTCTAAGTGCCTTGGCACCTTTTAACAGAGCTTTGAAATATAGGAAGCAGAAACTGACAGACTAAAGGGAGGCATAGATCCAAATTAGAGAAGAGCACTGCCGTATTCCTCTTTCATAAAGTGGTAGCAGAAGTGGACGGAACTAGAGGACACAGAGCGTTTGAAGAGCACTCTCAGCCTGGTCAAGGCACCTGGCCTTTTTGGACCACGCACGGCACCCAGCAAATGCACTGCTACTCGAGTGTCCACGGAGCTGCATCAAGGAGAAAAGGCTGCGCCACAAAGCAAATAGCGGCGTATTTCAAAAGGTGGACGTCATGGACGGTGCATTTGCTGGGTGCAGCTGAATTCAGGTAACAACCGACCTCAAAATGACAATGAGAAATCCTCAAATTTTAGGAAACTAAGCAACATGTTCGAAATAAGTCACAGGTGGAGAAAATGACAGGTCCTGGACTGGAACCTGGTATGACAAAATGATGTTGTTAAAAACTAAGGAGACCCAGAGGAAGCAGGACTTCAGTCACCAGGAGGCACCCACGTCAGCTCATTTGTTGTGACAAGGCCGCTGTACACGAGCGGCGCCTACTCATGTTCTACGTGCATGACATTAACAATGGAGGAGGCTGGGTATGGCGTCTGTGAGTTTTTTGGTCTTGTATTTGCAATTTCTTATAAATCTAAAACTATTATTTAATAAGTTGAAGAGATGTACAAAATTCAGCTAAGTCAATTTTGAAGGAAAATTATAGCTTTGAAGGTTTATATGAGAAAAGAATAAAAATTTGGTACCAGTGACCTTATTTTTCGCTTGAAGAAACAGAAAAAGAAAAACATACTAAACCCAAAGCAAGTGAAATGGAGAAATCCTGAGGTAGGCAAAGGAGTCAGGGCACCAGGCTGTGGTCCAGTGGTGGAGCCAATCAGCATACCCAAAAGGTGGTTCCTCCAAAACACCAATAAAATGGGTTTTAAAATTTAGCAAGATCAACTCTGAAAACAGAAATACAAATCACCGGAGTTGGGAAGGAAAGAGGTGACATTGCTTCTGCTCCGTAGACTTCACAAGGCTACAAAGAGGGCTTGATTTTAGTTCTGGGGATACAACTCAGGGTCACTCTGCCACTGAGCCACCTCCCCAGTATCCCCTCCCTTTTTAGAGACAGGGTCTCACTAAGCTGCCCAGGCTGGCCTCGACTTTGCCATCCTCCTGCCTCAGCCTCCCAAGTTGCTGGGGTTACAGGCGTGTGCCACCGCACCCAGCTATTAAGGGAATTTTATGAGAAAATGTATGCAAATAAATTCAACAACTCCACGGAATGGAAAATTCCCTTCAAAAGCCCAACTTACTAAAACTAAGACAAGAAGGAAGAGGAAATATGAAAATCCTTATATTTATCTATTATGGCACTCGAGTTATAACTTAAAGCCCACAAAGCAAACTACAGGCCCAGATGGCTTCACTTTTTATTTCTAACATTTAAGGGAGAAATAATACCAATGCTGTCCAAACTTCTTCAGAAAGTAGGAATGAAAACTTCCCAACTCATTTTATGAGGCTGGGGTTAAACGGATGCCAAAACCTGTAAAGAGCTTCATAAGAAAGAGAAAATGACAGACAAACATTGCTCAGAAACATGGATGAGAAGCTTTCCAACAAAATGCAAGCAAATTGTTTCCAAAAGTATGTAAGATACACACAATGGCCAAGCTAAGTGCATCTCAGGGATGCGACATTTGAAAAATCATTCAGTTTTAGTCATCATGTTAGTAAACGAAGGAGAAAAATTATGATCATCTTGATAGGTGCTGAAAAAAAGGTTTACTTTCAACTCTTACCTGTGATTTTAAAATGAAAAAGAACACCTTGGTAAACTAGAATATAAGGAAACACTGTCCAACTCAAGAAGGGCTATGCCAGCATCCACCGTCAGAGACTGGTGCAGCCAGACCTGCTGCTCACAGACCAGCCGTAAGGCCAGGACTGCTGCTATTCTCACCTCTGTCCCACATGGTTCTGAAGCTCAAAGCCAGGCCAATACAGCTAAAAAAAGAAAGAGAGAGAGAGAGACAGCAAAGAGGCATAAATCCTAGGAAAGAACAAGGGAACTTCCTTTATTCTCAGAGGACATGATTTTGCATATAAAAACCTTTTAAAATCTACCAAAGAAAAGGCTTCTTAGGAGTAATTATTTGCAAGGTTTCTGGATACATGGTCAGTATATGAAAGTCCATTTTATTTGTACTTTCTAGCAACAAATTATTGAGAGTTGAAATTTAAGCATAATTTATTTAAAAGAACATATGCATTAATTCTTAGATATGAATAAAATGAAAAATACTATGGTCATAAGTGAAGGAAAACCTATTTAAATGAGGAGTTTGTGGATCAGGGACTCAATGTCATTCAGAGGACAATTCTCCCCACACAAACCGCAAGGTCAACATCATCTCATCAATGCTCCAGCCACCTTTCCCATACGGTGTGGTAAACTAGGTCTACGTGTCGAGTGAACACAGGCTCCCATTTTATTGAGAAATGAGAAATTTCCACCTGTTTCAGAGTAACGTGTCCCCAGAGTTCTTTTTCACATTTACACATTTTGGTGTCAGCCTTACACTGGCTTCAGACAACACACTGAGGAATTTCTCCGTCCCTGTTTTCTGAAAAAGTTAGTACCGCTTTGATATTATTCCTTCCTTTCTACTTTGAGCTAAGATGAAGTCACAGAGATCAGACTGATTCTTTTTATCTGCAATAATAATTTTTTTAAAAAGAAAAGACAATGAAGCCGTGTTTTCCAAGACCTTCGTCATAGGACAGTATCCCTGGGGGATGAGAAATAACACACCCAAGTTACTGCATGGAGAGAAGCTGCAGGCTGTGGTGCAGGATGGGGGAGCCGGGGCAGTGGGCAGATCCCCTGAGTCGAGGGTCCTGGGAGCCCAGGCAGCCAGGACTCAGGGCAGAGTCCTGGAGTGCGGAAAGCAATTCAGAGGAAGGAGCCCAGGTGGCAGCAGCGGGGGCTCCCTGGCTGCTTGTCCAGGGCCAATCAGCAGGTTCATGTGAGGGACCACCCAGGGCTGGGGAGTGACAGCCTGAAAGGTGGAGGGTAACAGCAGCCAGGTGCCACCAAGAGCCGGCAATATTGCTCGTTCCCATATCTGGCTGGGAAAAGTCCCGCCAGGACCTCTGGGTAAAGTCCTTGGAACGCGTTTGCCTCCTCAGTGGTAAACAGCCAGCCCCACTCAGGTCAGGGCCGGGCAAGGTGAGCAGGACCTCTCTAGCACAGACTTCAGGTGGCCCCTGCCCTCCTGTGACTCTGAAAAAGTGTCCCCTTAAACTGTGTATCCCAAGCCCCTCATTCCCTGCACCCAGACGCCTGTCCTGGTCTTGGATTCAACGCTTCTCTGGTCTCATCTAACAGATCTTAAAGACAAAACTCAAAAGATCAAACTGTTTCCAAGCTATTCAACTGCATCTCAGAGCATCTTGAGAGAGTATTTATAGACGCCCAGCACCCAGCTAAGTGTAATTCGCAGTGTCTCGATCCAGCGAACGCTGCTCAGGCATGCGAGGAAGCAGCGAAGGGAGTCCTCCATGAGGAGGGCAGTCAGCTGAAACCAGGCAGTGCTGGCACGGACCCGTGTCGGAGCTACTGCCCTCACAGTGTTCCCCACGTTAAGGTTAAGTCAAGTCATGGAGAAGATAACAAAAAAGACCCAAATAGAACACCTAGGAGTGAAAACTAGTGTTGGTGATGAAAAATACACTGGATGGGATTCGCAGCATCAGGGTGGTGTACACCTGTAATCCCAGCCACTGGGGAGGGTGAGGTGGGGGGATGGCAAGTTCAAGGCCAGCCTGGGCAACTTAATGAGGTGCTGTCTCAAATAAAACTTGGGGGGAGCTGGGGATGTAGCTCAGAGGTGCATCAACCCCCAGGACTGAAAAAAACAAAAACAAAAACAAAAACCATGTGCCACAGGACAACTTTGAGGAGCCTAATGTACAAACAGTTGGAATCCCTGAAGGACAGGGGTCCTTTCAGGCACAAATCAGAAAACTCAAAGTTGTTAAGCCTCTAATTCACCCCAAATCGATCCATTGATCCAATGCAATCCCAATCCAAATCTCTCCAGACTTTCTTAGTAGATATTGAAAAGCTGAGTCTAAAATTTATATGGAAATGCAGAGGAGTGAAAAACAATTTTTAAAAATAAGAATAAAGTTGGAATAACTGACTCTACCTGATTTGAAGGTATACTAAAAAGCTACAGCAAGATATTGAGGTCAAGACAGACAAATCGATGATTGAAACAGAGCAAGGAGTTCAGAATTAGACCTAGGAATATGTACAAAACTGATTTTTGACAAAGGTGCCAAAGTGGGGTCTTTGGACAATGAGCGGGGGTCTGATGGACAGCCAGAACCTAGGAAGCGAGCTGTGAGCCACGATGCACATCACCCACAAAAAGCAACACAACGGAGACCCCGCACCAATGTGTAAAGCTCAAAACTGTCTTCTAAAGAAAAATACAGGAGAAAAATCAGTGACTTGGAGTCAGACAAGGATCTCAGGCGTAATGCTGAAAGTGTTTTCAATAAACAAATCCACAAACTGTACTTCATGAAAAGCAAAACCTTGTGGTCTTCACAAGGTGCTGCTGGGAAAGTGGAAAGACAAACCGTGGACCAGAGGACAACATTTGCCGCAGACATCTGACGAAGAACTTTTTAACCAGATGTATAAGGAACCCTCAGGACTCAATTATAAGAACACACAACTTAATATTTAAAATGGATGAAACATTTGGCTATTCATTAATCCAAGGAGACACATACAGATGGGGAATGAGCACATGGAAACACGCCCATGTCGTTAGTCATTAGTGAGCTGCAAGTTGAAACCACAGCCAGACGCCACTGCACACCTGCGAGGGTGGCTACAGTTGCAAAGGTCGGCCGCACAAGTGACGGGGAGAATGCAGGGACTCTGGACTCCCCTGAGGGCGGCACGGCTGTCACCCCCTCGAAAAACGCTTTGCCCGTTCCTATCATACATGCCAGTCATTCCCCGCTGAGGTGTTTACCAAGAGAAAAGAAAGCGCCTTAGTTCCTTTGGGCTGGTATAACAAAACACCACAAATCGGGTGACTGGAAAGCAAGAAGCATTTATTCCTCGCTGTTCTGGAGCCTGGGAAGTCCACCATGGACACACCAGCAGCTCAGGTGCCAGCCTTGAAGACTGCCCCTTCTCGTCCTCCTGTGGTAGGAGGGTGCGTGGCCTCTTGGGAATTTTTTTGGTTTTAAAAGGAAACTAATCCCATTCATAAGGGCTCCACCTTCAGGTTCCCAATCACTTGCTGAAGGACCTAATTCGTGGTGCCCTAAGTCCACCTGGGTGGTTAGGACTTCAGCATAGAAATCTTGGAGGGACTCAGACTAGGAGAGAAAACATGTCAACACAAATACTGGTACAAGAATGTTCTAGCTGTTTTCTATGTAATGTCCCCAAATGGAAAGCAATCCCAGCCTCCATCGACAGGTGAATGAATAAAGAATTTTAGTATCTTCATGCAGTGGGCTATAACTCAGGAATAAAAGGAACACAGTCTCCAAACCTTCAAGGACATATGCAGGGCTCAAAACAACTGAGCAGGAGATGTCAGACAAGGAGAAAGAGCACACAATAAGATCCTACTTACACCAACTCCAGAAAATCCAAGCTCAAATATAGGTCAGCAGTCACAGCAGTGGCTGCCTGGAGGGAGGGAGAGGAATACAGGGATTGCAGACAGGCACAGAGAACCCGGAGTCTCCACATCCTGATAACAGAGGTGTTTTCACGACTATGTGTGTGGGAGAGATCCCAGCAAATTGTACACTTAGGCTGTATGGAGTTTATTGTAGGCCAATGATTATATCTCAATATAATTGTTCAAAAATCATATGGAAATACCAGGACTGGGGATAGCCAGCCCAAACATGCCCAAGATGAACAATGGAGATGAACGTAGGCACCTCGATTTCAATAATGACTGTAGAGAAACAGTGATTATGTGTGTGTGGTATTGGCATGAGGCCAGACGACAGGATCAATGGAACTGATCACAGAGCCTAGAAGTGGAGGTGCACCCCTGCGGCCAGCCGGCATGTAGCAAGGCTCCAGGGAATCCAACATAGAAACTTCCATGGTGACACCAGAACGCCTGGATTCTCCTGGAGAAAGAAGGCTCTGGACCCCATGTCCCTCATACAACAACTACTTTAATATAGATTATAGATCTAAAATTAAAAATTAAATCACTGGGAATATCTTTAAGGCCTTGGTTTAAGTGAAAATTCTTAGACAGAACCCCAAAATGGTAACCATAAAAAGTGAATAACTGAGTTGCATAAAGTTGGTTTTTGCTCATTAAAAGACTCCTTTATTTAAAATGCAATAATTTAGTATACATATTTGAAAGATGACTTATATCCATCTTACATACAGAACTCTGACAAATCAAAACTAAAAATGTATCCCTATAAAAAAAAACAAGCAAAACATTTACATAGAGACTTTAGAGAAGATAAAAGGACAGTAAGTATATGGAAAGGCATTTAGCATCATTAATTATGGGAGAAATGCTATTAAACCACAATGAGTATCCATTCATATCTACAGAATGGTTAAAATCAAACACCAACAAAATCAAGTGTTGACAAGATGTGGAATGGGGCCGGTGGCAGCTATTCTGGATTATAAAAATATTGCCTATCCTGATTTGGCGGCTAAGAACATGAGTATACATATTTATCAGAACTTATCACACTGAAAATTATAATATATGCATTGTAGTCTATGGAAATTTTACCTTGATGAAAAGTGCATTATGGAAAAAATTAACTCTCATGAACATGTGCTCCCCTAAACAGCTAATGCTGAAATATATGAAGCCTTAAGGAAACCAAAGGAAACTAGACAAATCAACAATTACGGTGGTAATTGTTCAATATCAATATCTCTCTTGGAAACTGATAGATTGATATATCAAACAGTCAGCAAATAAAGCAAAGATAGAGAAGATTGTAATAACATAATGATTCAAGCTCTTAATAAATTAAAATAATTGGGGTGGGGATTAGCTCAGTGGTAGAGCTTACATGACGCTAGGGTTCCCTCTCTGCACCACTTAAAAAAGAGGAACGCCTTACGGTGGGGCTGTAAGGTGTGCCCCATAACTCTGGTTAATGCAGGAGTATTTAGAGGTGAAATGATTAGATTGTGAAATCTGTGACCTAATCAGTCTATCCCAGTTTGGGCTGACTGGGTGATATCTGTGGGCAGCTAGGATGTGGCTGGAAGAAGTGGATCACTAGGCTTGGGTCCTGGAAAAGTTGTTCTTCCTACAGCCCTTTCCTCCCCGCAGCCTCCTCCTCTCTGCTTCCTGATCCCACCATGAGCTGGGCAGCTTCCCTATGCTGGGCTCTTCCGCCATGATAACCTGCTTCACCTTGGGCCCACAGCAATGGAGTTGACCATCTATGGACTGAGACCTATGAAACCATGAGCCCCAAATAAACTTTTCTCCTCTAAGTTGTTCTTGTCAGATATTTTGGTCACAGTGACAAAAACCTAACTAACATAGGAAAAAAATAAGAAAAGAAAAGAAGGAAGGGAGGGAGGGAGGAAAGGAGGGATAAATTGAAAGGGCAATCAAAAACATTCATCTCAAAAATTTCTGTGGCATGGACAGCTTTAGAGGAGGATTCTGCCAAATAATTAAGGATCAGATTAGATAAATACTCTTAGAGAAGTTGTTCCAGATTATGAAAATAAGGGAAATCTGCCCAATTCATTTTATGAACCTACAATAACCTTGATTCCAAATGACCATTCCAAATTGACCAAAATGAGAGAAAAAATGGTCTATTTAATTTATAAAAGTAAACGTAAACTTCCAAATAGGCTTCTAGTTAGCCCCATGGTATATTTTTTAAAATGATTTAGTTGGATTACAAAGAGTACAAGATAAACTTACCAGAAATTCCATCAACATACTCTACCATATTGTTAGACTGAAGGAGTAAACCAAGAAGTATTTGATAAAGTTCAACATCAAGTAGTGACTTAAAACATTCTCAGGAAACTCTCAATAGAAATAAACATCCTCCACTTTGCCGATGACGGAGTCTGTAGAACACCTGCTACTCTGTAGATGAACTTAAGGTTTATTCCCTTGGGTTCTGGAAACACTCAGCTATTCAACCCAGTGGAAGCAGCTCTGGCGGGTGCCCTAAGAAGAGAAAATGGAAGGACTGAGAGGGGTGAGGGAGGGAGAGATACAGCTGTCACCCTGTGCGGATTATTTTTCATCTATATAGAAACTCAGCAGAATGAACATAAAATTGATTGGAACTAATAATAGAGTTAAGCAAGATTGCTGAATACAAGATAAACTTACTAAAATTAGTGGCTTCCTCTACACCAGCATTAACCAATTAGAAATATAATGGGAAAAGACCAACGTTCGCATGAGGAGTCCAAGCCATGAAGAGTCTGGAAATTCAGCCAGAAACAAATGCAGAAAACCTGTAGCGGGGGAAAAATTAAAATGTAAAAAAAAAAAAAATGTAAAGGACACAAAAGAAGACATGAAAAAGGGAGAGAGATAAAATTGAAGACATGTAAAAGGACATAAAAGAAAACATGAACAAATGGGAGATGGACCATTTTATGGACGCTTAAAATTGTAAAAATGTCAAATCTTCCCACATTAATCTATAAATTTCATTCAAAGTACCAGCTGGAGTTCTTGAGGGACTTGACAAACTTATTCTAAAATATATATGAGCCATAATGTCCACAAATTGCTAGGTTTATTTTGAAAGAGAAGAGCTCAGGATTGAGGGTGGGGGAGGTGGCCTCACCCTGCCTGGTATAGAGACTCTGGATGAAGACAGTAGATTCGTTTTCTCTTCTGTGTCACACAGTAAGGGCAAACTTAGTGATTTCATTTATTTTTGTGGTTTTTCTTACTTTTTGTGGTTCCGTGGGTCAGAAGTCTGGGCCTGGCTTGGGGTTCTCTGCAGGGGATGGTGGGGTCTCTGTAGCTGCCTCTTGCCTGTTGGGAAGCCCTGGGGGAGAATTCCTTTGGAGGGTCCACATGAGTTCTATGTGACAGGGGCTGGGGGATGGAGACCTCAAGCCCTGGCTTACTCTATAAGAGGCGGCTCTTAGATGCACCCACATCCTTCCTTTTATCTGCACAGCCCTGGACAAAGACATCCCTCTCCAACCCCAGTTTCCTGCTTTGGGAAGGGCCCAGGGCTCACCTGATTCAGATCCTCAGGGGAAATCTCCTTTTGGGTTAACTCAAAGTGACCTAGTCACCTGATCACAGGAGTGCTGCCTGAGAGGACATTGGTGTCCCTGAATCCAAGAAGAGGGTCTCCACACTCTGCACACCATGCTGAGGCTGTGGGGACCTTGGGATCCCACCTACCATACCATGGGAATAGAAATAGCACCAAGAGCTTAGAACCACACCCTCCATGGAAGGAAGTGGTACAGGTCTCCCTGGACCGACGTGAAGGTGTTGTGTGACATGGTCTAATGCGTGCGCAGAACCCATCCACCTCCTCCTGCATATCTAAACCATCTCGGGATGACGTGATACTATGCAGACGCTGTGTAAACAACTGCTACACTGCCTTGTCAAAGTCTGTACATGTTCAATACAGATGCGATGTGGAACCTATAGAGAGAGGGCTGAGTTAAATGTTAGAGGTAGAATCACAGCCAGAGGGAAAGGACAAATCATTCATTGTCCATGCAGGAAGAATCAGATGGATTTCCCAAGACTGCATACCACAGGCGTTGTGAATGTGGATAGGTTAAATACAAAAGAATTAAAATGTTGTATAGGAAAAGCAAAACCATCGTGTGAAATAAAAATGTGCCAAATACCTTTGTGACCCTCTCGTGGAAGAGGAACTTTTAAAGTAAGTTATTTTACAGAACACAGTCCATAGCTGCTGGGCAGAACTCCATCAGAATAAATGATGCCACCAGTGGAGATGGTCAATGGAAAAGAGACTCAAAGCCAGGAGCCAGTGACAGCTTGTGATATGATATTTACAGTCCCGACGTTGATAAGGAATTACTACCTAGAGCACAGGAGGGATTCTTAGGAATCACTACAGAAGAGGTGGACCACCTGCAGAAAACTGGGCAGGTCAACAATGAAAACCTAAAAAGCTGATGAGCCTGTGAAGGGATATTTGATTCCAAAAGCAATCTCGGGCAAAAATGTTAAAATAACAATAAGATATTGAGGCACCAATTGTGGTGGTGAGGCCAGTTGGGTGATGTGACGTCAGCAGCGCTGTGAGGAAAAGGAGCCACCAAGCATGGCTCTCAGGAGCTCACAGGGGAGCATTTCCTGTGGCTCTGTGTGTGTGTGTGTGTGTAAGTGGGCAGACATACTTCACTTTTGGAGATGGAACCCCCGGGTCTCACACACGCTTGGCAGGTGCTGTATCACTGAGCTACAGCCACCCTCATGTGGCTCTGGACCCCACCCCTGCCTCCTTGCTGCATTGCATGCCCCAGAGTAGCTCAGCACAGGTCCCTGGGGCCAGGGAACTGGTACATAGCTTCCTTTGCAGAGAGCACAACCCAAGTTCCCCTGCTACCCTGCTGCCCTGGGGGGCAAGGGTAAGTAAATCCAAGAGGCAGAAGGAAGGACCCCAGGAACTTGTTAAAACCTCTGAGCTTGGAGTTTACAGAGCAGCAGGCTACATGCACAGATTTGAGGAGGCATATTGTTGAATGAGAACAGAACACATTTGGGGGGAAGTAAAGCTTACACAAACCTGCAGCCACGCTTCTAAAGTTCATAAAAATCCAAGAACATAGGTGCTCATTTCGGTGAGCACCTTGTGGGCACTGGGTACGTCAGGTGTGGGATAGACACAACAGTGGAAGTTTCCCACACAAAAATAAAACCAGAGGTTGAAAATCACACAGCATGAAGTCAGGAGGTAGATGCTGTGTTAACGCTAAGATGTGAATTTTAAAAATCCATAAATACAGAAAATGTAGAGGTTGTTGTCCAAGGATGAGACCAGCTCCTAGGCCTTGGCCATCTCTTCCTCCACAACCTGCCATGCCCCCAGGGTATTGGCTAGGCTAGAGCCTAGTGGGCAGTGCCTGGAGTCCTCTGGGATTTGGGGCAAGAGACCTTGAGGTGAGAGGAGGGTGGGAGAGCCACGCCTCAGGCCGCAGCCACTGTCCTGTGGCTCCAGCCCCCTGCTGTCCCCTCTGTGGAGCCCAGATCCCCAGCACCCAGCCTCACCAGGGCCTCCGTGAGCGGCTGCAGCTCAAGCCGACCTCCTCTCTGTAATAATAAAAGTTCCTTTAACAATTACAGAAAATCCAGAGAGTTCTGACAAGCTGTCCAGCACCCTCCTTCTGTTGGAGTGGCCATGTCCACGGACATGCACAAAAGCTCACGTCCGGAGAATGTGGGGCTGTGACAGCTGCCCACCCGCTCCCCGGGGGTGGCTGTCAGAGTCCTGCCGTGTCTGGACATGAGAAGAGCCTCCTCGGGCGTCCACAGTAATGGAATCCATCACGCTGGAGGGCTGAGGGGCGGACAAGGGCCCTTGAGGGTGGCAGGAGGGGGGATAATTAGGCCGTGACTCAGCTCCTCCCACCTGGGCTGCAATTATTTAATTTTCCTGGAAGATCGGACTCGTCATGATGAATGCTTGGCTGATTTCAGGACAGATTAATGCACTCAATGTGAAGTACGTTCCCATTTATCACCCGGCATGTCCTGCTGAGCGCACGCTGGCTAATCAGCGGGTCTGGCCCTTGTGCTAAGAACTCCGCTGCACCCGCCCGGGGAGGTGGGGGCAGGGTGCTCACTAAACTCCAAGTTCACGTTCTCCCTCACTTTAAATTCCTTAGCTGTCCCTTAGTCACTGTCCCAGGCTGCATTGTGTCCCTCCCAGTAGTCCCATGGAGAAGTCCTAACACCAGTTCCTCAGACGTGACTGTAACACCCGGTTCCTCAGATGTGACAGCATTTGGAGACAGGGGTCACAAAATGAGGTCACTGAGGTCCTAACCTGATAGGCCGGGTGTCTATGATGACAGGGGAGGGAGACCACATCAAGACGTGGCCAGGAGGCGCAGCTGCCAGCCACTGTGGGAGAAACAAAGTCCCCTGGTTCAAGCCTAGGTCTGGGGTCCTGAGTGAGCTAGCACAGCACCCGCCCAGCACCCTCTGAGGAGTCTACGCCCTCTGATTTACTGCTGTTGAACTGGGGGCCACAGAAGTGTCTGTGTGCACTGGACCTTTTGGTGTCCACTCAGGAAGGGCTGGCCCTTTTGCAGGCCATTCTTGCCTTGGCACGTACACTAAGACAGTGGAGAGAGACAGGCACCCGGAAGGACTGGGTTTCCCAGCACAGCGCAGGAAGAGCTCCACAGCCACAGAGCGGCCTGCAGTGGACCCACTAGGAGCGTTTTTCTGCTCATTCTGAGCCAGGAGGCTGGTGGTCGTTTTTCATGGCCTTGGGGAGTCTCTCCTGCATCCAGGTCTGGCTCATACCCAGCCTCAGCGCCTTGGGGATGAGACAGAGCCAAATCCACAAAGCTAGGTGCCAGCATGGTAACGTTCATGAGAAACAGCCCATCATGTGACCCGGACACTTGTGCGGGCATGACTGGACGCTCTCCTTACTGGACGTCCATGGGAAGGCGAGTCAGAACCAAGCGTCCAGCTGGCCTCAAATCAAGGCAAAGATGGCAAGCCAGATGGGCAACTGTTTCCTGGCACCAGCCGAGATAGCTCAACGGCCCTTGCACAACACCCAGCCCCACCCGCAACACGGATGGGAGCTGCTGGAGATGGGTTCACACCGACCGCACACCCCAGAAGCCCATCAGCTCCGTCTCCCCAAATGGCGTTGGGATGGGTACCACCAGCCTGCCCCTCACCTGCTCCCTCGGGACCTTCTCAGATGACCAGGGCTCTCTGATGATATGGCTGTTCTCGACGCTGGACCGAGCAAGTAACTCCATGGAGCCACCGACCTGCCTCCCGGCCAGAGCACCTCGCTCGCAGCATGCTCCCCGAGGGCGGCACTGCTCCTGCTTCCTGGGCTCCGAAGGTTTCACCTGAGGCTCTGTCCTCAGGGCTCCCAGAGTGGACTCAGGACCTCTGAATGGACACCTCTCTGTCCCCATCCCGGAAGGCCTGTTTCCTCCTCTGTCAGGTGTGAATGATTGTGCCCTCGTCCCAGGACGGTCCTGTGCACAGGAAGCCCCAGCTGGGAAGGTTCTGGATGGATGGAGTTCCAGTTCTGCGCATGTGACTCCTTGGTGCTGAACTTCAGGCCAGAGAGAACGTGCTGTTTGGGGGAGGGTTAGGCCTGCTGTTCCACTGTGGCCTTTCCAGGGACTCCCTGCAGCATGCAGCCATTCGGATGGAGGAGACCTGCCTGGTGTTGGGAAGAGGTTGGGCAGTGACATGGGGCAGGAGCCAGGTGCGGATGGTTATCGGAGCTTCACAAGTGAGGACTTCTGGAGGCTCCTGAGTGGTTAGGGCAGGTAGGGCCCACAGAGATTGTGTCCCTGTCCTTGTGAGAAGGAGAAAGGGAGGCAGGGAGGACAGAGGGAGAGACTCCCCAACACAGTGTTCTAAAAGCAGAGGTGGAGGGGCTCGCCTCCACCTGTGAGAGGACAAGAGCACAGCAGCTTCCTTCTGTCTGCACAGGGTGCTCTGATGGCCCTGCTGCTGCTCTCTCTCCTTTGGGGGTCCCGGGAGACACCGAGAGTGTTCTTCTTGTGTTCTCACTGAGAGGCTCCACCTTCCTGTGGGCTGGAGTGAGAGCACCGTGTCCCAGACACCTCAGCCACAGGGCCAGGCACAGATGGCTTAAGGCCAGCTGGGAGCTGTGTGGGTCTCCTGTGTCTCTGCTCACAAAAAGGCCCGTGGCATCCAAGCTGGAAGCTGAGTGGGCAAGCTGTGTGTCATCAGGCACAACTCTCCTCTCTCTGTGCCTCACATATCCTGGCCACTCTTGCCACCTAAACCATAGTTCACAGTGACCCCATTGGTCACTTGGATGCTTTTGATGGGGTGTTCACACTGCCTGGTGGCAGGAGGCAAGTGAGACACCATGGCCTTCTCCAAGGGGCCACATGGCCCTGACCTTGGTCCCAATCATTCCAGAACTTGGAACAATGTTCAGAGTCCACCCTGCTCTGCCTGCAGCCCCGTGGGGCATGGACAGAACATACTGCTCTGTCAAGAGCTTGACCCAGGACATCGAGGGGGCTCAGAAGATGGTTGGAAAGGGGCGGATGTGGAATGACGCAGGGCCACCTCCTTGCTCTCCAGGGCCTCCTGGGCAGGCCGCTTTGCTCACCCTATCACACCATGGTGCTCATCTCCTACCCAGGACTGTGTGTTTGGGGACGAGACACGTGTGTCTGTGCAACCTGGCCCCTGGCCCGGCCACGGTGCATTGTGGGTGCTCAGCAATGTCCGGCCTTCAGTGCCCTGTGAGGGGTGCCAGCAGGGAGTGATCAGCTTGTAGCAGGGGAGGCGACATCAGGCTTCTCCAGCCACGGCCCTGGGCCACAGGAGGCAGCACCTCGCACACAGTTGGAAGCCTCTCGGCTGCCAGCCCCTATGGCCCTGAGCCTGGGGTCTCCTCTGCCCCCAGCGAGCACCTCTGTTGCATGGCTGGAGGCTACCTAGACAGAGGGGAGGCCGGTACCTCTGATCTGGCCTCCCTGCTTTGTTTTGCGGTTGAGTAAAGCATGGCTTTAAAGAGAATTTATTTTTCCAAATTGCAGAACAAAGAACACGATGTTTAGGAAGAAAGCACATTGCTTACATTTGAAAAAAATTAGCAGCATTATATAATGAAAGACACTTGAAAGTGTTGACTCACCCCAGGCTGACATGCATCTTTGACTGGTTGTGAGATACTCATAAAATTACATCCTGTTAATTTAAGGTTTCTTATGCTAATTTTCAGTCAATTTTATTCGCCGAGGAAATTTATTGGTGGCCTCCAGGGTAACAGTCGGGTTTGGTCCAAAGATGTGGGATCCTTGTTAAAAACACCACGCAAAGTGAGGAAGGCAGTATTCCATGTTAAGGCCAGGAGGGTGGGGGGTGCCAGGGCCAGGGTGGGGAGGCTCCCTGTGGCTTTCCTGGGGTCCTGTCCTCAGAGCCGAGCCAGGGGCAGGCCCTGCCCCCATAGGACAGGGCAGCCCCCTTGGGTCCAGGCCCTCACTTTCAAGATGAGAGAGGTGAGGCACAATACTGGGCAATTCCCCCACATGGAAGTCCACAGAAGATTCTAGATGTTTCTATTGCTCAACACACCCTGCAATTGAAAGTCAATGAGAGGAGATTATTCCAGATGAAGGATGGCTGAATGATATGTGAATTTCTGCAACAGCAAAAGAAGGGCATTTTTGTAAGAGAGGGTCCCTGTCTTATGGCAGGGAGGCCGGTTTGTACGGGAGGCTCTGAGCTGGACCAGGTGTGTGGATGTGCAGCTGGGCCCAGCTCTGATGGCTTACTAGTCTTGCTGTTCCATCTTGTCATTTCTAACAAGAAATCTACATCTCCAGTTTGCACAGGGTCCCACAGATGTGGCCTCCATGAGGCAGGAGTGGGGGCCTGCTACCTCACCTGCCCAACACCTGATTGCTAGTCCGGGCACAGGACTCCTGTGACCAACTCTGCAGCCCCAGCCTTTCCCACCTGCACCACCTTGGGACAACTGGCCCCATCATACTAGTGAGCAAGCAACTGGAGGTCAGACAGTCCTGAGAAAAGGGCCAGGGACCCTGGCCTGCTGCAGATGGCAATCATAGGTCCCCTAGGGCAATCAGGGCAGGCACTTCCTGCTGCTGGACATTGGGCATGGGGTGGGGATGGCAGGGGCCCTGTAGGCTGAAGACTGACGTCACCTTAGGCCATATTGGCCTTCTGATAGGGCTGGTGTTTCACAGCTCCTTCTTCCAGGGACAGCTAGATCTGCCACAGCAGTGCCAGCAGAGCCACTCTTTCTGGGTGGCCTTCTGTAGTCACATGGGGCTCTAGTGGGGGCAGGTGGCTCTTCAGTACCACCAGTCACTCCCTGTTCCCTCACAGCCTGGGCTGTGCCCAATGTCAGAGCCCAGGGGCCTCCTCTGGCCTCATCTCTCCAGGCAAGACCCGCTGCGTCCCTGGGCCCCTGGGTGGCTGCCATCTGCCTCTCCGCTGCCAGTGCCTGCTGGCTTCACCTCGGGGAGTCGTCCTGCACTCGCAGACTCCTCCCTTCATCGTTGCTGGATTACTTCTTGTCACCTGTCCTTCCTCTCACTCGGGTCCTCCCTGAGCCCCTGAGGGTAGAGGAGAGGGTCTGACAGAGCTTGTCCCCTGAAGAGCTGGCTTCCAGACAGGGAAACTGAGGTCTGGAGGGGATGTGGCCTGTCCTCATGTCAGCTAGAGTGTCTCGTGAGATGGACACCCACGGACAATTATTGGTTGGGACCAGGAAGATGTGGCAACCAGAGGCCTTGGACATGACCATGTGGAGGCTCGCTGTGGAGACCCATGGAGGAGGCTGAGGGTTTGGGGGAAAAGGTGCGTGAGATGCTATGGTCAGAGGCCAGGATCAGAGGCACAGCTCCGAGGGAGACACCGTGTGGGCTGACGGGGCACAGGACCGGGCAGGAGAGAGGTAGGAGAGCCCAGAGGGCTGTGCACACCTCGGGGCGAGTCAGGTGTGCGGGGGATGATTCTGGAAGAGCTCTGGCTGCCTCCAAGAGAGGAAATATGTGGAGTCCGTCGAGGGGCAAGAAAGGGCCTGCCTGCCTGGACGGAGGAGGAGGAGAAGGCAGGCTCTGCCCGGGGACAGAGGAACGACGAGGGCAGCACTCTGGTGGGCCTGGGGACAGAGGCGGGAGGCTGGACCTAGACTGGGGACTATGGTAAGTGAGGTATTAAGACTAGGGAGGTCTGAGGACAGTGCTGGGGGCGGGTATCCAGGTGTGCATGTGAACTTCAACCTGACCCTCACATCCCTTGCAAACCTCTGCACAGAGGGTCAGAATTTAACAGTAATGCTATGAAACATCTAGAATGTAAGAGAAAATATCTGGGACCTAAGAACTTGGTAAAGATTGATGTCACAGACATGGTACCCAAAGTGCAGTTTGTAAAATAAAAGAAAGAAATCAGCTTCATCAAAAATAAGAGCTTTAGCCTCACGCAATACTCTGTTCAGAGGCTAAAGAAGCAAGCCGCAATTTGCAGAAAATATCTGCAGAGCAGGTACCTGATGGAGGACTCATCTAGAGTGTAAAAGGACTCTCAAAACTCAGCAGTGCAAAAACCAACAATCCAAGTAGAAAATGGGCAAAACCATGAAATTTCATCAAAGAGAGGGTACTAATAGCAGAGGCTCACAGAAAACGTGCACACCCACCAGCCATCAGGGGACGCAGCTTTAAACGCCAAGAGGAAACTGCATGTCTATCAGAGCAGCAAAAAGAAAAATCAGGGACGACCATGGGAAAAACATCAAATGTCCCCAAACTAGAGACACTCTACAAAATACCTGACCTGTGTCCCTTAAAACAAAAATGTAGTTGTGACACCAAATCCTGGTGAGGGTGCAGAGAAAGAACCTGGATCTCTCCCACGTGGCAGGTGGGAGCAGCAGTGCCGCAGCTGCTCAGGAAGAGAGAGTGTGCCCGCTTCTTTGAAAACTCAGCACGCTGTTGACCTAGCAGCCACACACCTGGGAATTGTTCCCAGAGAAACAGAAATCCACGTTCACGGAAAAACCTGTGCACCGTGTTCACAGCAGCTTTATTTGTGACAGCCTCAAGCTAGAAGTCAAATACTCTTCAGCAGGTGGACGGTGGAGACAGTGTGACAGAGGAGAGCGGGCAGAGAAGGAGCCGCCAGGGGCTTTTAAGGGCATCCTGCTGAGCAAGGAAAGCCAGTCTGGGACCCCACACGCAAGGCCCAGGTGGCAGAGTGATAGACATGGGGGGCAGAATACTTCCTCTCAGGGAGGGGGAGGGGGCTCCTACCCCCTAATAGGAGGATCCTTGTGGTGAGGGACAATTGTGCACCTTGATTATAGGGGTGGTCACACAGATCTACCTATGAGATAAAATTGCCCAGAACTAAATAGGCACTCACACGCACACATGCCAAATGTATGTGCTCTGGATGAAACACCTGTCCCTCCAAAGTTCATCTGTTGAAGCTCTAACCCCCAAGGTGATGGTGTTAGGAGGTGGGGCCCTTGGAAGGTGACCAGGTCATGGGTAGGGCCCTCGTGAGTGGGATTAGTGCCCGCGAAAGAGATGCTCTCTCTCTCTCCCGTGTGAAAACCTAGTGAGGAGGAAGCAACTGAATCAGTCAGCATCTTCGTCTTGGAACCCCCAGAAACCAGAACCGTCAAATAAATACTTTTTGTTTAAACCACCATGATATTTTGTTACAGACGCCCAAGCAGATTAGCACAGCTTACAATAAAGGAGAAGTGGGAAGTGCTGTACGGATTCCACCGAGGCCAGTTTTCGGAGTTTGGTGTTGCACTGTTGCTATAGGAGATGCTCGTATTGGGGGAACTGGAGGAAGGGCACATGAGACTCTCCATACTGTTTATGCAACTTCCTGTGAATCTGCAATCACCCCCCCGTCACACACACACACACACACACCACCACCACCAAGAAAAAGGAAAAGGGGAAGGCAGGGAGAAGGCAGGGCGAAGGCAGGTGCCTGCAGGGCTGACATCTGATCAGAGGCCCGGCAGAGCAGAGATGGGGGAAGCTGCAGACGTAGGGGGTAGAGGCAGGCCCCTTCCCACAGTCTAGGCAAACCTGCCAGGCCAGGTGTCTGGGGGAAGTTAGCACAGGCAGAGAGAAAGGGGTGGGCGCCTAAGAACTGGTACCTGCTGGGACAGGATGTGACCTCCAAGCCCTGCACCCTGCCCTGCCTCGCTCAGCCAGGCCTGCAATTGTGAGCAAGAAATTGATCCACCCCTACCCCCACGAGAAACCTGGCCCTGCTAGGACACCCCCCATCCCTAAGGGAGCTCACGGCAGCCCTTTTAAAAAAGCAGGACCATTTCCACCAGGGGAGGGTCGTCCAGGGCTTCTGGGAGTCGCAGCCCCTGCTTCTCAGCAGGAAGGAGTAACTGAACGATCTTGCTTTGCATATTAGGAGCTGTGCACATCCCACTCTTCCCAAGTTACATGAGGACACAATTTATCTTTAGCCCGAAGCCACCTGCTTGGTAATCTGTTTCCGTGTACCCGATTGATCCCGCCAGCCTTGCATCGGCTGGGAAAGCGGCAACTTTATTTAAAGCAGTCAGCCTGCACAGACGAACTGGACAGGGTGGTCCAGGATGCGTCTGTCTGGACAGCCTCCCTGCCCTTCTCCAAAGGAGGGAGCAGCCTGCTTGCGCCCAGGCTGGCAAGGGGCCCAGTGCCACCTGAAAGCAACACTCAGGCCTCAGCAAGAAGCTGTTTCCTGTGGCTCACTGGTTGAGATCTTTGTCCCCCACAAAGGTCATTCTTCATTTTAACATTTCCACCTCCTTTCTGGACAAATGTTTAAGTGTATTAGTAAAAAGACTGGGAGCATTTGTCCCCAGCACTGCCCAGTGCTGGATAATCATGGTTGTATGTGTGGTGTTTGTGTCTCTGGGGCTTGCCTGCAGGGAGAGCAGAGCTGCTGTGTCCTGTATTTACGGAGTCTCCTCAAATACTTCTCTTTCTTTTCCCACAACCGGGCATCTGCATTTTACATCTGCACAGCAATCCAGGTCCCTCTCTCTTTATAAGGTGCATGTTTCTCTCTTTCTCCCTCCTTCTCTCTCTCTTTCTGTGTCTCCCTCTCTCTCTCTTCCTACAGGGTGTTTTGCAGATGGAACTCTTCCACAGAGGTCAGGGCAGCTGGAGGAACTGAGGCCAAGCGGGCCTGATGCTATGGAGCAATGTGGCCTGGAAAGCAACAGGGTGCCAGGGGCTCAGCAGCCTCCTTGAGCAGGTGGCTCTGGAAGGACACAGACCCCTTCTGGGGGAGGCTTGGCTCTCAGTGTTCCCACTGGCTTTCCCTCCCTCCATTCCTCTGAGATGAGGATGTGTGTCTCCATCTTCCAGGTGGGAGGTGAGGTGCAGAGAAGGCCCGTGTGACATGGAGCACATGCACAAGCCACAGAGCCCCAAGGTCATCTGGGTGTCCTCCATGCAGTTAGGATAGAGCTAACCAAGCAGCCCACCAAGAGATGCCCGCCATTCCTTGGCCTTTTATTTTCTTTTTTGTGATAACTACACATAACAAAAAAGTTGCCATTTTAATAATTCGGTGGCTTAGGTACATTCCCATTGTTGCCATCCAGTTCTGAGACTTTTTCATTACCCCAAGTGGAAAGTCTGTCCCCATTAGCAGTCCCTCAGCCTCCTCCCCGCTGCCTGGCAACTACCCATCCTTGCTTTGTCTCCAGGATTCTCCTGTTCTGGACATTCTGTATCAATGGAATCATGCAATATGTGGCCTTTTGTGTCTGGCTTCTACTCAGTATCATATTGTCAAGACTCATCCCTGTTGGAGTCTGGGCCAGGGCTCCATTCCTTTTTACAGCTGAGTAATATTCCATTGCATGGCTAAGTGGAGCTTAGTTTATCCATTCATGTGCTAATGCTGCCTGCAGCATGTGGATGCCCTGAGGGGTTGGCTCATCCTCAGAGATTTTGGAGAACATCAGTCCAAGAGTCAGGGACTTTGGGTAGCATTCACAGCTATATCCCCAGAACCCAGAACCATGCCTGGGCCAGGGTGGTGCTCAGGAAACATTTGCTGGATAATGAACAAAACAATGGATAAACAAGATTGGCCACTGGGGTAGAGAGTGTGCTCTCAGCAGCAGAGGCTGGGAGGCTAAAAGCTCTTAGAGGGCCAAGCAAACCAGGTAGAGCTCTGGACCTGGAGTCGGGAACCTGGCCCTGAAGCCACAGCTTCAGCAATGCCTGGTCTTCCTACTGTGAAAGATCACCAGACTCTCAGTGGCTTGAAACAGCACCAACTTATCACCTTGTAGTTCTGGAGGTCACAAGCCCAGTGAGCGTGACACTGGGAGAATTTGCTTATTTGACTTTGCCGCCTTCTGGCAGCTCCCTGAGTCCCTTGACTCTGGACCTTTCCCCTCCATCTTTAAAGCCACTAATGCCATAGCATCCCTGGCTCTTCTTCCATCCCCACGTCTCTTTCTGACCACAGCTGGGAAGCTCCTCTCTTTCTAAGGCTCAATGGTCAGGTTGGGCCCAGCTGGATGATCTAACCACTCCCTCAACTCAAGATCCTAGACCCCCTTTGTGAAATCCTTTCACCACGTAGGGAAAGTCATACGTTCCTGGGATTAGGGTGTATACATTTTGGAGCGGGGTGTCGTTATGTTGTCTACCACAGAGGCCCCTTGGCCTCAGTGTCCCCATGGGAAAGGACAGAACAGAGGCTCCTCCAGGTCCTCCAGACTCTTTTATCAGGTAATTGAAGTAGAAGAGAACAAAGACCTCTGACTTTGTATCAGTTTTTATCATCGTTGGAGCAGTTGCCTTGGAGTGGACCTTTCACTGTATTTTCTTGCCCCTCTTTTCCTAGGTGAGGGGTGCAGACTTCAGAGAGACTGGACCATCTGCAGAAGATTTGTCTCTAAAGCAGGTCTTCCGGAGCCCACCTGAGACTACCCAGCTTGGAAGCAGATGGAATCCACCACTGTTTGCCCAGGTGATTTGGGTGAAATGAAAACACTTTGGATCATTAAAAAAAAATACAATGGATTTTGCATATTGAAATTGGTCCTTTTAGGAAGCTAGAACCTGCAGTTAATTGAGTCATTAATGTGAATGTTTCTGAAATGGACTTTCTCATTTTAAAACTCAGCATGGGGTGCATTGTGAGGATCTGTTGATATGATTGTTACATGTCAGTTATTGGCCTTCCATAAGCCATCTTCCAGACAGAGTGGGCTGCAGAAGGAGGAACTGCGGGGTGGTGTGCGATACCTTGGCCCCCAGGTGAGTCCAGTGTCGATGTGTTCAGCCCCGGCGTCTGCGTGCTGTCTCTAGCTGGTGCTCGCGGACACTGCAGGCAGCCAAGATGAAGGCACAGTTTGCAGCTTCTCAGAACCCAAGATAGGGTGAGTGTCTCTCCTGGAAGATCAGCAAGCCCTCAGCGACCTGAAATAAGGTTTTCACCTTGGCCAAGTGCCTCCCCTCCTCTGGGCTCCTCTGTGGGTCCCACAAGCCAGCCTGAAAGACTCAAGGTTCCTGGAGGGGAGGAGAGGGGTGCAAAATGGCTCTACCACTTGGAAATCCACCAGCCAGGAGTGTAAATGGTCTCTTTCAAGGGGTCAAGCTTTCTGCATATCTGACCATGGGCCTAGCTACGCATATAACGCCTTCAGCAAGAGCAAGTCGACACCAACCCTGGACTTGGGCAGTAGTGCCAGCCAGGCGGGCTGGTGTCATGGGCATGCTCTCCTCCTGCTAAGCCCCCAGAACTGTGGTTATGTAATGGAAAGAGCCACTGCTAGCAGGGCTTCTAGGTATAGGTGACAGAGCGTTGTGGTCCTTACAGGTCCCATCATCAGAGAGGTTTTGCTGGTGTCACTTGGGGTCCAGGTGACATGATGCATAGAATTGGCCAAGCGTCCCCATTTCTACAGGTGAGTGTTCACTCATGCCTTTGTTCTAGAACTATGTATTGCCTGGGGAGGTAGCTCAGTGCCACACACGTGATCACCATGCACAAGATCTGGGTTTGATCCCAGCACCACAAAAAAAAAAAAAAGGAAAGAAAGTTAAAAAGGAAAAGGAAAGGGAAGGTAGAAATACATATTAGGCATTGAGCACGCTGGGAGCCCCGAGGAGTAGAGTGAGTGAGAGGGCGCTCCTGCCCTCCTGGCACTAGTGGCCTGAGGCAGGAGGAGCCCTGGCGGCAGGAGGTTGCAGGGAGCCTGCGGTAAGCAACCTTTGTTGGTTGATTTCTTGTTTCATTCTTCCAGTGTCTCTTGCAGCTGCTTATGTGCCAAACCCATGGGCGCTTGCCAAAGACGAGTCCACACGAAGCAGGTAAATGTCAGTTAAAATGTCAACGCTGCCTGTGGAGTGCTTGGCAGACAGAAACCTCTTGAGTAGTTGTGAAAATGGTTCGTTTGTTGAGAAAAGACGGTGCATACAGCTTGGCCCGAGCGCTCTCTTTGCAACTCTGTGCTGGGTACTCACGGCAGGTACACACGCTTTCTCCTTGAACTCACTGGTGATTCAGTGTGTACCTGTTAGGGACAAGGAGCTGGCCTCCTCAAGGGACATAGGCACGAGGGGGACACAGCTCCCACTCCAGAAAGCTCACACATGACTGGGGAGAAGAAAGCCCACAGCTCAGGATGATAGGCCTGTCAGCCCAAGCCGATGCTGTTGGCTCAGCCTGGGGCTCGCCATCTATCTGAGAACTGAGCGGCTTCCGGTGCGACTGAGGATCGCTCTCTGAACGTCATTGTCCCTGTCCCAGGACACTTTCTCCTTGGATCAACTTCATCACCTCCACTTAGGAACCTGGTCCTTTTAGGAAGTTGGAATATGCAATGGATGATTAATTAGTTTAAAAGTTTTCAATGCACATGGGGAAAGGGTGGGCAGGAGGGGCTACGGGCTGCAGTCTGTCCTCCCCCAAGAGGACAGCAAAGGCCCAAACCCCAGGATCTCAGAATGGGACAACTTGGAAAGAGGGTGCTGGCAGGCACCATTAGTTGAGAGGAGCTAGGGTCCTGGAGGAGCGTGGACCCTTACCAGATCAAATATGACCGGTGTCCTTGCAAAAAAGAGAAGGGACGTGCAGGTGGGAGCCGCATGGTACCACAGGCAGAGAACGCAGAGCTTCAGCCGTGGAGCTGCTGAGCCGAGAGTCTGGGAGGGCTCCCCTTCAGAGGGAGCAAGGCCCGCCGACCTTGATCATGGACGTGTGGCCTCCGGATTCTGAGGGACGCATTCTGGTTGCCCCAACCACCCACTAGGGTGGGCATTGTCATGGCAGCCACACATGGGGCAGGGGGCCCTCGACCTCCCCCGGGGGCCCTGGTGGCCCGCAGGGTGCATAGGCAGGCCTGGGACACTGACTAGCGTTGTGCTGTTTCCTCGCCCTTTGCCTTGAGGGCCAGCGGTGCCCCCGCTTCTCTGCACACTCGAGAACCCTCTGGCCCATCCAAGGCCTGGGGTCCGGTGGTGGCCGGGCAGGTGGGTCTGTCCAAAGCCAGAGCTAGTGCCATCCGTCCATCCTGCTGCCCCTCGTCCTGAGGGCTTCCTGAGGTTCCGGCCTTGTTTGACTTCACTCTGTTACTGATTTTCCTGTCCACCACCTCTGAGCTGACCGGGCGCACGCTCGGAAGCACATCTGGTCTCTGTGCCTGGCCTCCCTCTGGCGCTCCTTCCCGGCACACCTGCCCATGCTCAGGCATGGCCGTCCCTTTCTTCACTCTGGCATTGGACAGCCCAGCCTCTTCTCCCCAGAGCCTGATCGTCCCTAGCCAGAGGCCAGCGTCTCCTCCAGGAGCCTGCTTTGCATTTTAGTTGAGGCCAAAATGACGCCTGCTCCTCTCCCAAATGGACCTCTTGTTTATTTTCCTGTTAAGACAACAGGCACTGGACGTGGCAGCTGACCCTGCAATCACGGAGGCATTGGGGAGGTGGCGGGCCAGCTGTTTCCATGTGTGAGCAGGAGTTCTCTGGAGGGTGGCCTGTGCTAAGTGGGTGGAGGTTTTCCAAGCGGAGGCCACCCTAACGGGCTTTTCGACAGGCTGAGTGCCTCTGGGGTCTTGGAGCCTTGGAAGCCCTGGGGGGAGCTCGACCTTCATCCTAGGGGATGGTACCCCACAGGGCTCCAGATAGGGGAGTGTGCAGGATGGGGCCTCGGAGCCCTCTAGAGGTGGCAGGCTGGGTGGTGCTCCTACCCTGGACTCTGGCCAGCGCTCCGCTCTGAGATGACAGCATCAGCCATGTTTGCGAAAAAGGTTTTGCTTTCTGTTCCAGAAATTGAAGAGAGATTGGAAATTAGGACTTTGCCTTCTCTAGACTCCAGGGAGGAGGAATCCAGGGAAGGCCAAGATGGTGAACCAGCCGCTGGGTACAAGGGTCTCCAGGAAAGGCATCCTGCACCCTCACCGTTCTCCCGGGCTGGCCATCTTCGCCATCTCTGGTCTAGAGAGGCGTGGGGAAACCATAGCCCAGGCCACACTGACCTCCCTTGTTGTGTAACTACTTTCCCTGGCTCATGGCCACATTTGACCTGTAAGGACAGCCCTCCTTGCAGCAGCATCGTGGCCATGAGGGGGCCCGTGAGGCCCGCGGTGCTGAGACACTTGCCCGTACGCGTTGGCCATGGCTTCCTGCTGCCTGACACAGACACCTTCTGCTGCCCCCTCCTGCCCTGAGGAGTCCCTGACCCTACATCTGATGAGCTTTGTCCAGCTCTGCTCTTCCCTCCATGGGGCCAGCTGCCTTTTGCCTTCAGAGTGTAGTTCTGAGTTCCCCCCGACCAGGGCCTGCCTGGAGCAGTGTGGGCTGCCCTCGCCTACCCTGAGTGTGAGCAGGCCTCCCCTGGCTGCTGCCCTGTTAGACTGGGCACTCCGTGTCATGGCGTGACAGAAGCCAGCAGCTGGAGAGGACACCTGGAGCAGACCACAGGACCCGTGAGGTCCTTCAGGAGGGGCAAGGGCAGGTGGGAGAGAAGCCGCTCCAAGGCTCCACCAGTACTCGTGTCTGTGCAATGGAGAAGCTGTTTTCAGTCTCTCAACACCAAAGGGAGCTCTAGGCCCCTCTAGGATTCCCATGCTGGGACACTGGCCCTGCCAGTACAGCACCACATCCTCCAGCCCCCTCAGCAGTGAGTGGTTCTCACAGAACTCAGCTGCCAGAGGCACACAGGGGTGGGAGGCATCCAGGACACCACCAGGTCCCTCCACCGCACACAGCGTTTGCACCTACCACCTGCCACCTGAGCTACCACACTCAGTGAGGATGGCTGGGGGCGGATCTAACCGCCTACCACACTCTGGTGTCACAGCCCTGTGGGGTATTATCATCTGTAGGACCCTGGACAGGGCTCTGCCACCCCTTGCTCCAGTCCATCTGAGGTTCGGGGCCTCACCTGGGATGGTCTCTGCCTGGGGGAGCAGGGCCTGGCCCTGTGCCAGGGAAACATCCACTTCCCTGGGAACTCAGGGAGTGGTGGCATCATGGCAGCCAGATTTAGCCTGTGACAGCACAGGACACGCAGTCAAATTCAGATTCCAGTTAAAGGGCGCCCCGTGCCCTGAGTGTCGCACATTTGTTAGAAACTCAGCATCTCCAAGGGATGTTTTCTATTTTATCTGGAAACTGTGCAAAGGAGACTGGGCTCTGACTTCCCATCAAGTCTGCACCCCCCCCCTACTCCACCGCTGACCTTGCCCGCTGCCACCCTTGGCTGTGGAGGACCCTCTGCCTGGCACCCTCAAGTGCTCTTCTCCACAGCTCTCTCCTTCCTCAGAGTGACTCTTGAAAATGTGCCCTGTGGGCAAGTTAGCCAGCCTGGCTGCCCACGCCTGTGTCCCCACCGGTGCCAAGAGGACTCCTGCTTCTGTGTTCCTCGTCCAGAGAGGAAAGGCTGAGCATCGGCTCTGCTGTCCTTCCTGCTGCAGTTGGATGTACAAGTCCATCCTGGTGGAGGCTTGAGGGCTCCTCCACGGGGTGATCTCCAGGCCATCCCAGGCCCAGACCTTGAAGCTCTAGCTCACAAGACGTCTGAGATCCAGTCCAGCCCTTGCTAACCCAATGCAGCAGCTGAGGCCTGGGCCGGGGTGTGCCCTGGAGAAGGGCCCCCAAGAACTTATAGCATAGGGAGGAGTCTTGAGGTGGCTGTGCCTGAGAGGCTGGGCCATCCACTTGGAGCTCCCTGATGGGGGGTCTGGCTTCTCCCTCCTATGGCGTAGGCAGAGTGGTCCCCCTGGAAGGCAATGGGCACCATCTTGGTAGGTCTGGAGGTCTCTCTCAGATTGGAAAATTTGCCATTTTCCTTGAAGGGTTAGAGAGCAGGACCTCTTATCTGGAAAGGGACTGTGGCCTTGGCTCTTCTGGGTCCTTGTGGCCATGCCTCTGTCCACTCTGGCCCCAGGCCCTTGGGTGCTGAAGATGGCCACTGGGGGGCAGTGCTAGCAAGGAGACCTGGCAGGGATCCACACAGAGGCTCCTTCCCAGCTGGCCTTGCCCAGCAGGGAGACGCCTGGGTAGTGAGAGGTCCCTGCTGTCCTGTCCAGGGAACTGGAGGCCAAGGCTCTGCTGAGTACTGGACCTTTTTCTAATGTTAGCCCTGCCCACACACAGCCATACACCCACACCCACTCACTCACACTCGAGCACACGTGTGTGAGGCATTGGTCCTCAGACGCTTGCACACGGATGAACTGCTACACACTTGCCAGCCACACACACGACGTGCAGAGACACGTTCACAAACACAGGCGCTGAACACGCTGTACCCGGCACAGGCTCAGCGGGCCCCAGATGCCCTCTTGAGAATGCGGGGACTTGAGATTTTCCATTTGTCTCCTCTCCTCAGCAAGCAGCCGGGGGGGGTCTGGAGCGGACCCTGCTGCTCAAAGTCGAAGGAACCCCTTGTCAGGGCTCCTCTGTGGGCTGTGCCTTCCTCCAAAGCCCCTCTGCACGCGTGGTGTGCTGGGCCTGGGAACTCCATCCTCCTGTGCCTGGCAGCCTGCTCTGTCCTCCGGGATCCCTGGCCGTCTCCAGCCCTTGGTCTTGGTGGGTTGAAGTGGATTTCATTTTCTCCTCAGCAGCTTGACCAGGATCCTAGAAGCCTTGCGCACTCTTCTCCTCCCTCCCATCCCGGCCATCCTTGCTCCTAGCTGTCCTCACTACCCACTTTACAAATGGCAAGACTGAGTCCCCAGGACAGGTAGTGACTTGCCCAGGGCATACAGCCTGTCAAAAATGTTTCCCTTTTACTTCTGCATCCAGATGGGGGGGGACTGCTCCCCCTTGGGGACCTTGGAAAACTCACCCTGCAGGGGGTGGGAACTGATGACCCCAAGGTCCCTCCTGTGCAGTCTCTAGACGACATGGAAATCCACGTCCAGGCACAGTTCTCCCAGGGGCCAGAGGAGCATAGCCCATATCCTGTTTGAGGGACATTGGTTTAGCTTTGAGCATCCACAACCTCATTGGCAGAATTCACAGACAGAAGTGGGCCTGGAGCCGGGTGCGGTGGCTCAAGCCTGTAATTCCAGCACTGTGGGAGGCTGAGACAGGAGGATCGCGAGTTCAAAGCCAGCCTCAGCAACGGCGAGGCGCTAAGCAACTCAGTGAGACCCTGTCTCTACATAAAACACAAAATAGGGCTGGGGGTGTGGCTCAGTGGTTGAATGCCCCTGAGTTCAATTCCCGATAGAAAGAAAGAAAGAGAGAGAGAGAGAGAGGGAGGGAGGGAGGGAGAGAGGGAGGGAGGGAAGGGAAAGGAAGGAAGGGAAGGAAGGAAGGAAGGAGGGAAGGAAGGAAGGAAGGAAGGAAGGAAAGAAGGAAGGAAGGAAGGAAGGAAGAAGCGGGCTTGGGTGGGCTTCATCTGAGGCTGGGGTCTGTGGGGTGAGTGGTAGGGCTGGGCCTTGACTCTGATCCTCCCAGTCACCTGGCCCTGGGAGTCACTGCCCCCACAATACCAGCAATTCCTCTCCTGTAATGTGGGGGCACGCTACCCACCTCTTGGGGGCAGCTGTGAGGCCCTGAGTTCATGCAGAGCAAGGAGCAGGCACTCAGAGACAGTGCCCCTAGAAAGGCCCCCGGGACACATGTGGCCCACCACCCCAGGGCCTGCCTTACTGATGAAGTGGCCCATCTGGCTGTCACTGTGAAGCTTCTCCCTGAGGCCTCCGCCTGGCAGGAGCCTCCCCGCAGCTCTGAGCTGTTGCCATCAATGGCGTTCACCCAGACCCAGGCCCAGGCTGGGTGGGCTCAGAGGAGGGGCCTGGGTACGTGGGGGAAGAGTGCTGGACGGGAGCGTGGCCTGGGGTGCCCTCAGGAGAAGCCTCCCTTTTGCCCTCCTCAAGGAGCCCCTCCCCAGAGGTAGCAGCCAAAGGACCAAGAAGGAGCAAGTGCAGCTGCAGAGGGGAGGAGGGTCCATGTGGGTCCAGGGCCTCCGAGTCCCCCCAGGAGGCCTGGTTATCAGGGAGCCCGGGAGGACGGGGGCTCGGTGCTTTTGGCCACAGCTGCGGAAAGCGTGGCAGTTCCCTGGGGCTTTGCACGCTCTGCTCTCCAGCTGCTGACATTTTTTGACAGGGAGGCGCAGATCTCAGCAGACTCCAGCTGCTGGGGGGTCAGGGGGGTCCTCTCAGAACAAGCCCAGAGCCAGAGCACTTCCTGAGCGTCTTCAGTCCCAGCGACACTTCAGGCGGGGACCACGGCTACCACTGATCACACTCTCCTGCCCTGTGTGGGTGGGTGAGTGTGAAAGTGTGTGCACACTCGTGTGTTGGCAGATGTGTGCACCATGCCAGTGAGTTTATGGGCATGTGTGCTCCATGCACACGGGTGTGTGCACACGCAGGGACGTGCACAAGTTGGTGCCGTGCTTGTGCAGGGCATGAGTGTGTGAGTGTGCGTATGTGGGCCTTCTGCCCATGTGCAGGCAGCATGTCTCTGGGATGCCGAGTGGCCCTGGGCATGGAGGGAGCAGTCTGGCGAGCCTGCCGCATAAGGCTCTGAGGACCTCTTCCTCCCCAGCAGCATGCCTGGCCCTGGAGCTGGCCATTTCCGCTCCCGTGGCCCTGGCCACAGTGTTTACTGCCCTTCAGGGAGGCCTGGTGGAGGGCTCAGGGTGGTGGTTCCACACTGCGGAAGGGCCTCGTGGCAAAGCATCAAGCGTCCAGGGTTCACCCGGCCCTGAGCTCTGACCACGGCAGCCAATGCTCAGTCAATAATAATAAATCATCTGGTGTTTACAGGGAGTCGCCTGGGGTGGGCCCTGGTGCGTGTTCTGTGCAGGGCGAGTGAGGAGAGCGCTCTTGGAGAGGCCAGACCACCACCATGCGCTGTGACCAGGGACCTGCCACCCATTCTCCCTGGTCTTCATGGTCGCCTGAATAAAAGGCCAGGGCTGGGCCTCCTGGAGCTCTGGAATCCCAGGACTCAGAACTTCCAGCCCAGGTGCAGGTCAGCCCAGGAGGGACAATGCTGTCCTGAAATCTGTGCGCTGGAGGCTAACCCTAGACCTCAGGAGGAGAGCAGGAGAAGGGACAGTCTCACTCCTAGGACAGCGTCTGCCTGTGCCAGATGTGTGGCATTTCCCCAGACACCCCCCCTCACCTTGGGAGGCCATCTCTGCCTCCAGGCAAGACACAGCAACAAGAGTGAACTCCAGACACAAAAGCTCCCAGCCTGAGAAAATATACGTGAGAGTAAAGGGCAGTGACGAGGAGAAACACAGTACGGGCTTGTTTGGAGAACAGTGAGCTTATTTGGAGTTTTGAATTCGTCCCTGAGATTCCTGGTAGCCAAATTGAAAAGGGAAATGAGTTTGGTTCACTTATCTTTATTATCCCTTAGGAAAGGGTTTCCCAACTCTCTTCCATTTGGGGTGCACAGAGATGTGAAAGACCCCAGGGAAAGAACACGTGGCCTCTCCCATCATTCAGGGGACAGCTGTCCCATGACTAAGCGGAGCTCATTTGCATTAGGAAAAGGCTCCATCAGAGGCAGCATCATCCAGTTCCTTGTTCCAGCCTTGCTGCTGAAAGATGCTTTTCTCTTCAGGCTCTGTTTAGGTGGCCCTGACAGCAAGAACATACAATGTCCCCAAAAACATCTGGACAGCACATGCAGCCAGCCCCGTGGGAGCGGAGGGCGCGTGTCCAAGCCACAGACCTGCGTGTGGATGGCCAGAGCGGCAGCTGCACCAAGGACCTGCTGTGCGTCCACCTGCAGGCTGCACAGGGGCCAGCCTTTGCTGAGCACCCCTGTCCCATTCCTCGTTCTGTCACCCCGATTTTCAGGTGACCCAAGACTTGGAAATGCCAGCAGGAGTGCGGACACGGGGACAGGGACCTGCAGCAGTGCCCACCCTCCAGGCTGCGCCCCCGACCCTGCTGCTCACGCAGGGCACTGCTCAGCCTGTGGTTCCGGGCTCCTCTGTTTGCTGAAGAGTGGCTCTTGGTGCCACCTCGTCAGCAGGCCTAGCCCTCCCCCAGTGACTGGGCACAACTGACGCCTGGCGCAGGTCGTGTCTAGCAATGGATCAGGGGGGGACAGAGCCCCACTGCTCAGCTGGGCCCCAGAGGGGGAAAGCTCCTGTCCCTGCACAGACAGCCTCTGCAGACCCTTCCTGTGGCCCCGTCCCTGCCAAACCCTTCCTGGGTGTGTCCCCTCTTCTCCACTGGACAGACTTGAAAGCAGAAAGGGTGATGAGGCTGCTCTGGACAAGACCAGCCTGGCCTCCCTCAGCAGCCTCTTCACAGTCCAGAGGAGACAAGCCTGAATGCAGCGTCTGAAGGAGCAACCAGACGGCCACCCCAAAGTCGCCCTCGACACCTGGGCAGGCTGGTTCCAGGACCAGCTGGGACGCCCACGTCCACGATGTGCAAGGCTTTACCACATGGCGCCATGTCTGCTGCCACCTACACAGCCCCTCACACTGCAGGCCACCTAGTAAGATGGACACGCTGTGAGAGGCGTAGCACACTGCGTCATTTAGGAGATAAGGGCAAGAAAACTATGCGTTCAACATAGACACAACTAAAAAAAACTTTCCATCTGCCATTGGTGCTGCCCAGGGTGGAGGAACCCAGGCCCTTGGGGGACACGTGGGCTGTGGATACGAAGACTGGGAGGAGTCGCCCGGAGAAATGGCCACTCTTATCGCTGGTCTGAGGGAGGAAGGGTGGCAGGAGAATGGCAAAGGATGAGCAGAACTTGCTAGGGCAGCACAGGAGGGGAGAGAAGTTTCTGGACAGAGAAGGCTGTGCCTGAAGGCCGAGGGGTGAGCAGCAGAGGGTGGTGGGCGTGGGGCACTCGGGGCAGCTGGGACTCCAGTACGACTTCGGGGTGTGGAAGGTCAGGCTGCAAGGCCACGGGGCCTGGAGGTCTGGTCCTTCAGCCTGGAGGTCCACAGCTGTGTTCTAAGCGCACAGAGAACCCTCCAGGTACAAAAGACAGATGACACCCCACTGTCTGGGACGAGGCTGGTAATTTTATTTACCATAAATTCTTCATGACTTTTTAATTTTTTAAAATTTATTATTATATCTTAACAGAGAGAATGACAGCCAGGACGGAAGGCAGGGCAGGGCTTGCTGGTCTCTCTGTAGGAGCGAGGGAGGCCCAGGGTGTGTGTCCTTTGGCTGCCCTGCAGGACGTGGACACCAGGAGGGGGCTGAAGCCCTGGGACCCCCTCTTGGGAAGGGCATGGCTACACGGGTGACCCTTGACTGCCTGCACATATCTGAGTGGCCACAGGGTCCCCTGTGAGGGTCAAAGGCTCACGTGGCCTTCTCTGTGTGTCCTGTGTCCCTAGGAGTCTGGTCAGTCTGCTGGCCTTGCCTCAGCTTACCCCTACTCTCTTCTTGGACAAGCAATTGCTAGAAACTGACGTCTGGTCCTGAGGTGAGACCCCTTCCCTGCAGGCTGGCTTGTGGTGTCCTGTTCTCTGTTGGGCAAGGCCACTGTGCATGCCAGGTGCTTTGTGGCCTGCAACTGGCCCCTGAATAAGGCAGGGGGCAGTGCTGGAGTCTAGCCTCAGACCCCCCAGGTGTGGGCAGTGGGAGGACAGGCAGCAGCACACAGCGGGGTGGACCAGCTGCGAATGGCAGTGGGCCCTTCTCTCTCACGCCCCGCGGTGGCTTCAGGGACCATGGGTGGGCCTGGCTGAGGCTGTGCTCCTGGCTGGATCAGGCTTCCCTGGGGAATCTACTTCAGAAAAAATGGTAGAGACCAGACATCCCCTGTGCAGCTGGGGCAGCCTCACCCGGGCCTTCTTGCCCTCATCATGAAGCCCACGCCCACTGCTTGGTGTCCCATGCCGTCCTGTGGCCCCTGCTGACCTCCAGGCTGAGGTCCCAGTACCCCAGGTGAGCATACACTGTTCTCGCTCCTGAGACTGCTGGGCACTTCCCTCTGGGCCCCATCATGTGCACCGGGACATTCTGCCTCGTCTTTGAGGCCTTCTGCAGCATCGCGTCCCTCCTGGGGACAGTCCCTTGGTCGGAAGCTCGTTCCTCATAGCGACAGAGGCACCAGGAGTGTGCGCAGCTCCCACTGTTCTGCTGTGGGCTGTGACATCTTCCCTCTGAAGTGAGACAGTGAGGCCCCATCCCCAGGGTGCGCCCCCAGCCCTGCCCTGGCCTACAGGAGGTGCCCGGGTAGTGGGCAAACCAAATGCCATACCAGCCTGTGGCAGGAGCACACTGGCACCCTAGAAGCTATGGTCAGGCAGGTGACAGCACAGGAGGAGGGGCCAGGATGGAGTGGAGGCATTCACACAAGAGATGCCGGACAGCCCAAGGCCACTCTCCATGGCCCACCTGGGCAGGCACCTAGAGGAGCAGAGGGGGCCCCTCCTGAGCTGGCCGCCCCCTCTTCCACCCCCTTCAGTTCTCAGAAGGCCAGTTCCAGGAACCAAGCTCAGCCCAGGCCCAGCCCAGCCTGCTGATACTGTTTCCTGGAAAACCGGGGCCTCAGGCCCCCAGGGGGCCCTCAAAGGGAAGACTGCTCCAGCCCAGCTGGCTGCCAGGAGCGGAGGGAAGGGTGGCGTCAACAGGACCTGCTGGTGGAGCTTGAGGGGCAGCAAGGGTCCTGGTTAGGGCCAGGGGAGATAGAAACGGTGGCCCTTTCTGGGCACCCAGTGGGCCTGGCAGAGCTAAGAAAGGCAGGCTCCTAACGACATGGAAAGACTGCGGGTCTAGAAGAGTCAGGCAGGGGATGTCCAGGGAGCCGAACAGGAGGACAGCCCCAGCCCCTGCCCCCTCCCCATTTCATCTAACCTTGCAGAACCTGCTATGTGAGCACAGAGACGGCTGCACAGCAGGGCGGGCGGCCCAGGCTGGGGTGGAGCCCTCCACTGAACCTCCCTGGTGCTGACCTGAGCCCGGCCACCCGCACAGCCAAGGCCTGTACAACCCAAAGGAAGCCCGTATTCTGCCCTGGGCAGGGCGGGGGAGCACCTGCACTCTGCAGGGCTGGAGGGCAGATGAAGGAGGGGTCCTTTCAGGCAAGGCCAGGCGGGGAGGGGGCGGCGAGCTGCTTCTAGCAGTCCTGGGCCACGTGACCCGAGGCCCCCTGAAGCCCCCAGGCACCTGCAGGGGGTGAAGAAGGGCGCAGGTGAGCCCAGGGAACAGGGCTGCCCCTCTGGGAGGTGCCTCACCTGGCAGGCAGCTGGCAGGTAGCCGCAGGGATGAGCATGCCTGAGCGTGGGCCCCCCGGGGCTGCTCTGATGGGTTATGCCTAACTGAAGCAAAGAACAAATCGATTTCCTCGCCGCTCCTGCAACCTCGGTCCTCAGTCAGCTGCAGGCAGCCTGCTGTGCTTCTTGGTGACTTCCTTCTCACTACTCTGGGAGTATCCAGGAGTATCTGGGAGGACAATCGAAGGCGGCTCATGTGTGGAGGGATGCCACCTCAGGGTCCCAGAGTGGGCACACATGTGCACACACATGGCCATAGACACTCAGGGGAGGCACCTGCCAGGTGAACTCACAACCTTCTGTGGTTTGCTGCCCAGGCACAGTTAATGCGACCACTCGGAATCCCAGGGCTAAAATCCCTCCTTGCCTCCCAGTGCTTTGCCTCAGAACTTCAACATTCTATAGTCCTCACCAACATGCCATCGATTTCCTGCCACTGGGCCTTTGCATGGGCTGTTCCCTCCACCAAGAACACTTGCACATCTCCTCCCCACCCATTCCTTTGCCAACTGACAATACCTAACCTGAAAGTATACCTCACCCCACACAATGATTCCATGAGCAATCCTGTCCCTCTGGACTTGACTGGCAGGTCCCCTCTCTTGTGGCTTCTCTTCAGCAGGGGCTTTTGTCCTCTCTGTACTCAAGGCCCACTGTGCTTGCCCTGACGTGACCAACCTATGTGAAATGTTCCCCTGGCTGGCCTGGCTCCGTCCCTCCTGGGGGCATGTGTACATTCCACCCTTCTGTAGCCACCATGCTGCGATCAAGGCCAGTCACGTGCCAGATGGAAGGACTGTAGCCCCGGGGCCCATGTGGCCAGGCCCCGCTCTGACTCGCCTGCCAGGCTGCAGCAGTCCAGCAACCAAAGATTCAGAAGGAATCCAGCGCCTGCAGGCAGCACTTGGAAAAGCATTTTAAGATGCATCTGGTGGCCCAGTGACACCTCCATCAACACCCTCTCGCGCCTCCTGTCTCCCTCTCTCCGATGCCCTGAAATCCTTCCTGCCCCCCAACCCTGCAGGGCCCCCTCCCGGCCTCCCTCCCGCACACTGGCCTTTCTCTCTCTGACAGCCCCCTCCCCTGGCTCTTTGTGGTGGAGGGGCTTGGCCTCCCTGGCCCCTCTGGCTTCTCCTTTGTTTCCTTTCTGCTTTGCCCATCCTCCTCCGTATTTCTCTTCCACAAAGGGGAACCCTGGAACTCACCCAGCCAGTGAGAGTCCTCCCTGTGGCCCGCCCTCTGGAGACCTCTCTCTTTGTGTCCTCTTTCCTAAATCTGCATCATAAAGAAGCTCGAAACCCAGCTGGCAGATAGGGAGCCCTTCCTGGGAGGAGGGACAGCGAAGCTGAACCAGCAAGCTCAAGGTTCTCTTTCTTCCGTGGGCGACAGGGGCCATTCACATGTTAATAATCATATTCCCATCACGAACCCGGGCAACCTTCTTACCAACTGCGTTTTAACTTCGCACAATTGCTTGTGAACAATTCCACAAACAAGGAAACTGAGGCGGGGTGTGAGGTGGACGGTGAGCACCTTAGCGGGCAGTAGCAGGTACGGGAGGACTGGAACCCCGAGGGTCCGCACGGCACAGTGCTCTTCAAATCCCACCTCACCCTGGGCCCCACCTGTGGCCCGGAGAGTCCAAGGAGTCAGCAAGAGTGGTTCACTGGACCCGCGCATTCCGGGCACAGGGCTCTCTAGGGCCCTGACTTGTTCCTCAAGCAGATTTTGCCCAGTCCCCACAGCACCACATATGTAATTCTGTTCCTCTGGGCACAGCCTAGGAGGCACCGTGCTCACACTGCCGAAGCCTTTTGGGTGCTCAAGTTGGTGGGGAGTGGAGGGCGAGAGTGGCTCTTCATGACGTAGGGTTCAGGAGGGCCAGGGATGCCAGTACTGGGCAGAGAGCAGGGTCCTCTGGGGGAGCTGGACGCCTGGCTGCCTGATTTCAACAGTGAGCGACTTCTGGTTTTGTTTGGGGTTTTCTCTTTGCCTCCTTACGGTTTGTGCTGGAGGAAACCAGGAGGCCAATGTGTTTTGTCTTATTGTTTTGTTGGTGGATTTTTGTTTGTTTCTTTGCTTTTAATTTTACTAAAGTTTTAGGAAACTCTTCTTGTGCAACTGAAAAGTCGGAAGTTCTGGAAGAAATCCAAGAGCCAGGGTCAGTATGTCCCATAAAAAGCAGCTTGTTGAACCCCACCAGCTGCTTCCTTGTGGGGCCTGACCTCACATGCCCCGGCAGATTTGGGAGCAGGGCCTAGACTCTGGTGGTGGAGACCCCTGAGCCTCTACAGGCCTTGTGGTGAGTCTCTGAGGGGCCAGGAGAGCAAGTGGGCGAGTGAGGAAGCCCGGAAGGGCGGCGGGGCTGCAGGGTCAGCTCACCTTTGCGAGCTGTCTCTAGAGGCTCCTGGGACCCAGGGACTCTGGCCATCAGGCTGGGTCACCTTTTCTAAGAGTCTAAACCTCAAAAGCCCCAGCCTCTGAGGTGTCCTTCATAGACCCCTGGGGGATAGCCCAGGAGGGAGCACATACTGGAAACAGAAGGTTCTAGGCCCAAAGGCAGGGGTCCTGGCAGGACCTGGGAGGAGGGGATGGCTTGGAGTTAGCACAGGAAGATAGGAAGGTACTGAAGGGGCCTGCGTTCTTCCCAACTCAACCGGGGCTCTGGAGAGGCCTCTTCTGGGCTGCAGACTCCTCCTCTCCTAAGGTCCTTACATTGGGGGGGCGGGGGGTGGAGGGGCGGGAAGTGGCTGCCTGGGCCCGTCTCAAGAGTAATGACCCATTACCTGGGCTCCTCAAGCCCCAGCCCCTCCCAAAGACCACACCCCTAGCACCATCACCTTAGGGGTTAGGGTTTCAACAGGCAAATCTGGGATGGGGGACAGACAGATCCAGTCCATGGAAAGAGTGAGTGCCCCTGGGCTGTGAATGGGGTGAGTCCACCTGGCTGGGCGGTGGCTGGGGTTGTGGCAGGGCAGGAGGTTCTGCTGTGAAGTCCAGGAGGGCAGAGTATCCACATGGTGCAGGGACAGGCTGTGACAGGGAGCCTAGATGGGGGTGTCCAGGGACAGAGGCAGCGTCAGGGCATGAGGACTCTGGGAAGGTGGAGGCCTACCCCATGGGGCACAAGTCCCCCCAGGGGGGAATGAAGTCTCAGCTCTCACCTGGGCAAGGGCCCACTGCCCTGGTGTCTGGTCATGGGTCTAGACACCCCCAGGGACTCAACTGTGGAAACTGTGCTCCAAGAAAGCACAGGGGCGAGCCGAGGAGACGCCCAGCCCAGCTGCCCTTTGCTGCACGAGGCCTGAGCAGACCCAGACGCTCACCAGGAAAATGCATTTTCTTTTTGGACCAGAGTCTTGATTTTGTAGAATAAACATGTGTCAACACTGAGAGCGTGCACGCTGCTCATCAGCGCTGGCCCTGCGGGGCTGCGTGCCGTCCAGAAGGCTGCTGTGGTCATTCTTTCCTCTCCGGGCTCCTCCTGGCCTTGGGGATCTGCACGCTTTGCTCAAGGCGGAGGGGCCTTCAGGAATCCAGAGCTGGAGAGGCCTCTCCAAGGAGGGGCTGTGGCTCCCGTGGTGGCTCTCCTGATTACACTGGGTGGGGGGCAGGTGAGAAGGTCGACCCGTCCGGTGGCCCTAGGGGGACACACACTCCTGCTCCAGGGGCCCAGCCGCCCGCTTCTTCTCCCTCCCACAGCCCTCCCTGCTCCTGCATGCTGCAGGTAATCAGTCAGTTCTTCCTTTCTTTCTAAAACTTATTTTTCTAATTCAGACTACCCCTGCTGTCCTTCCACATCCACCCAGAGGGCAGAGACATCAGATTTTGCCCAGGACATCCCACCCATAGAAGTCTGCCTGACATGCAATAATCGTTGGCACTCGATCAACATTTGACTTTAGTAAATATTTGATGAACATTTACCTCTGGCCAAGACAGAGTGACAGAGTCTAGATTTACCCTCCCTCCCGAAGCATTTAGAAATCAGGACAGAATAGATGGAATCACCAAACTTCAGACGTGGGACATCAGACAGTTGTAGTCAGCTCAAGGCAGTGATTCCCCAAGATGTGGAACAACGTGAGCCTGTGACGGCACCAGCCCACTGCTGAGAGGGTATCCAGGCCACCAGGGTGCAGCTGAGCCACAAGGGCCCCAGTCACTCTGAGCTGAGGAGCTGCCACTGGGAATTCAAGGACGCTGAGGCTGCTGGAGTCCACAGGGCAGAAGGGAGAAGAGACAGGGGCACAAGACGGAGTTTCAGGGACAAGTAGAAGGTCCCTCTCCTGTGCTCAGCAAAGGGCTGAGCAGACAACACGAGGAGGTAAAGGAGGGAAGGTGACAGTGACCCTCATGACTGGCAAGAGTGCTTATTCCCAGACCATAGGATGGTCTCACAACCCATGGGCACTGGGGAAGCACTCAGTAAGGAGGTGGCCCAGTGGTGGGGCAAAAGCCCCATAGACTAAATGACACTTTGACACTACTTAACAGAGCTTAAAACCAAGACTCAAGGGAATCAAATTGCTTCCCAGTAACTTAACTATGTGTGAAAACAAAGCTCAAGGATATTCACAGGAGTGAAACATCAGCACCTAACAAGGTAAAATTTACAGTGCCTGGAATCTAATAGAAAAGTACTCAGGCATGTGAAGAGGCAGGAGAGGGTGACATCCAAATGCAGAAAACTCAATTAATCGAGACTGACTCCGAAATATCAGAGATGATAGAATTAGTACGCAAGGCACAAAGAGTTATTATAACTCTATTCTCCTGTTCAAGAAGCTGAAGGAAAGGCTGAGCATATTAAAGAGACCGGTGATAAACGGAGAGGGAAGTGGGACTTCTAAAGGAGAAAGGCAATGCCTGAGATTAAAAATACACCACGCTGGGGTGTGCAGAAGATTAAACCCTGCACAGGAGGAGACCAGTTACCTCAAAGACATAGTAAAGGAAACTGGAAAGTGAAATGTGGGGAAAAGGAGAGAAGGGAAAAAATAAAGAGAGCATCAGGGAGGGTGGGAAAACTTCCAGGAGCCCAACGTCTATAAGGAGAGGTTTCTGGGATGGGAGAGGAAGAGACAGGAAAACAATAGGGAAAAAATAGCAACGCAAGTGTTACAAATGGGATAAAAACTATGAACAGCAAGGTTCAAGAAGATTATGAGCCCAGGCACATGCAACAGGAAAAAAAGCACACCAAGTCACATCCTAATCTAATTGCCTAAAACCAGCGATAAGGAGAAAGCCTTAGAAGTAGCCAGAAAAACAAAACAAAACAAACACTCTGTACAGAGGAACAAAAGGAAGGATGAGGGCATATTTCTTGTCAAAAACAATGCAAGTGAGAAGAAAACGGGTTAAACATTATGTTAAACATCTTGAAACATTGAAAGGAATGAAATGATCCACTCTCTCTTCTATACCCTGCAAAAATATCTTTCCAAAATGAAGGTAAGCACTGAGGACTGAAATGAAGCAAAATATATTCCACGCACATGTGTGACTATGTCAAAATGAATGCCACTGCTCGGTACAACTAGAACCCACCAATGGAAACGTTTACCAAAATGAAGGCACATTAAAGCCTGACTTCAACATACAAACACTGAGAGACTGGGACCAGCAGACCTTACTGGAGCAAATGCTTAAGGAAGTCCTTCTGACAGAAGGAACCGGAAACTCAAGGCGTGTAGCAGTCTACCCGAAGAAAGTTGGAAATGTGCTACTTTGCACAGACACAGTTTCTTCCCCTTATTTAAAAACATCTCTTTATAACATAATCTCACATCACTTGGTGTTAGAAGGGTGGTTGGGGCACTAAAGGCACTTGCCACCATAGCCATGCTGTGATGTGGCTTGGGCTTAGCGGGGTTTCAGAGATTTAGGAGGTGCTGCTGAGTCTGTGGGACTCTTGGGTCTTCTGAGTTCTTCTGAGGACAAGGGAACATGCAAAAGCATTTTTTGGAGGTCAACCCTCCCTCCAAAGGGAAGGTTCTGCCTCTGATTCCAAGCATCTCCTCCCTCAAGGTTCCCAACAAGCCCTGGCTTGGAGTGGTGATGTGAGGGTGGGACAGAGGCCCTCGGCTCACATGGCTCACAGCCTGCGGTCACTGCTGCGTGACCTCAGGCAAATGACCATTCAGAAAAGAAGACAATCTTGTCTACAAAAGATACTCCTTCACTGACCGAGAAGAGGGATGACTCAGTTTACACTTGGGTAAGCACTGTGAGATTTATATGCTCGAGAAAGTGACTACAAAGTCTAGATGGAATTTCAGCCACTGTCTACAGCAGTGCAGAGAGAGGATGGGCCCTCCCCCGTCCTAGAGACAAGGGGACGCCCCAGTGGACCTGTCAGCCTTCTCAGGCAGTGTGGAGCGGAGCTTATAAGGGTCAGACCTGAGACCTTCTAGGAAGACCCAAAGGCCAGACCTGTCATTTCTCTCCAAGGAGATCCCTCAGGAGCAGAAATGTGGAGGTGCTTCTTCCTTCCTCCCCATGAACAGGAACAGCCTGATTCCTGGCCCCTTCCCTCAACATAACCAAGAGCCCCACTCCTCAGCAGCAAATGCACCATCTCTTTTCCCATCTGCCACTAAGAAGTTACCAGAGGCTGCCAAGAGTGGGTCCCCTGATGGCTGCCCCTCCTCTTGGCATGGGTATCTAAGGTGAGAGGGTTGGGGGCCGCTCAGCCTACCTCATCGAGCTGAACGGCGCGGAACCACCCCCACCCGCCACTGCCCTCCACTGACCCCATCCTGCTGACGTCCTGGCCTGACCTGCATCTGGTCTGTCTCACATGCAGCACTTGGATCTGCTGCCTTTCAATTAGAAAGACAATGTGTTAGGTAAATATGACGTCTTCCAAATGTCTCAGGGTGAGCACAGCCTCCCACACACATAGGGAGCCAGCTGTGACTACCCTCATCAAGATTTCATAGCTTTAGTTTTTCCCTTGGAAACCTAAACTCCCATAGAGATCATGGATCCTTCTACTGAGTTCTGCTGTTGTCAATTAAAAAAAAATTGTTTTTGGAAGAAGGGATGTCATTATTTCCGCTTGTCAAGAAGGATGTTTACATAATAATTGATTTTACTTGGGCTGTATTTTTGATCCAAGTAATGTTGATTTGAGACCAATGAGGGAGCTCTGCCCCTCCTGCTGTGGCTCAGCCACTGTCTCTGACCATCTCCCTGTGCCCGGGGACAAGAGGGCCAGGCTCTCTCGGAGAAGCCCTCTCATCCTGCCCTACAGATGTCCTGGTGGTTGGAGCCCATGTTATAGAACATGCAAGATGTTATAAAGTAAAAAAAAAAAAAAAAAAAGATTTTCAGCATGGGCAATCCTGGGGACAGCACAGTACCCTTTACCACGTATCTCCCAGTGGCTAGGACATAGTGGCTTTGTGGAATGCCTCAAAGAACCCTTCAGGGCCAGACCAGCTATCTGGGCATGTGTGGGGACTTAAGATCAGGTAGATATATATCAGTCAACTTGAGCTGCTATAACAAAACATCCTGGATGGCATGATTCAAACAACAGAAAATTTTCTCACAATTCTGGAGGCTGTGAAGTGCAAGATCAAGGTGCCAGAGGTTGATTCCTGGTAAGGGTCTTTTTTTTGGCTCATGGATGGCCATCTTGCTGTACCCTTACATGGTAGAAGGAGAAAGGGAGATAGGTCTTATAACTTTTCTTATAAGGACACTAATCCTATGGAGGGTTCTACCCTCCTGACCTAACTATTTCCCAGAGGTCTCTTCTCTTAATGCCTTCCTATTGGGGAGTTAGAGTTTAGCATGTGAATTTAGTGAAGGGAGCACAACTCTGCCCATAGCAGTGGGGAAAGAGGTCAGGCAGATCCCATGTAAGACTTGCCTGCCAGAAAACCCATAAGGAAGAGTTCTGCCTGCATGCCAAGGCCATCTATCCAGAGCCCACCCCCCAACCCCCTGCCCCTACCCTGAGCACTAGCTCCAACATTACACTCCCTCTGGGTTCCCTGGTCAACACTGTCCTAAGGATCCAACCATCCATACCTCAGCTTGGGTTTAGGCTCCACATGCCTACCTGCTCTCCAGGAGGGTACCCATTCTCCTGCTCAGCTCAGATCACCTGGCACCTGAACTAGGTGCCTAGAGGGCTGTGTTTTTCAACTTGCAGAGGATAATACACTAGTGGGTCCAGGGAGTCATTTTTAGTGGCCTATGAGCTACATAGTTTTCTAAGAAATAAGACAGAATAGAAAATTGGATGTGCCCAGAAGTGGTGGCCTTGTTCTATATGTAATGCATGTGAATACCTGTGTCTGCAGAGATGCTCAGGCTGAGTCCTGACTTCTAAGTGAGTGGTGGAAAAGTAGTTTGAAAGCTGCT
The DNA here is from genome assembly GCA_028644305.1 of Xerus rutilus. NCBI lineage: Eukaryota > Metazoa > Chordata > Mammalia > Rodentia > Sciuridae > Xerus > Xerus rutilus. The sequence continues at coordinate 3,774,980 of CM053401.1, forward strand.
GCTTTGGGGGATTCTGAGGATAAAAAGATCCACTCTGTTCTTAAGATGCCTCTAGGCAAGGTGCGGAGACAGGATATTTGAGGTAAGAAAACCCTCTGGGATCATTTGTGCTGAACATCTCTTTTTATATCTATGGGAAAAGAGGCCAAGAGGAATGTAGAAAGTTACCTTGGGCCTTCCAAGGGGCTCCACCTTGGGCCTCCCCGAGGTGTATTCCTGGGGATACAGAAAGGAATCTTGTCAGAGGCAGGCAGATAATGTCAGAGAAGGTAGTGGAGCCAGCACCTCCAAGAAGTCTCCCCTTGGAAATAAAGAGAAAACAAGTAGAAATTAGTAGCATCAATTATTTTTGAATTCAGGAAATTTACTAAAGGCTTTCAGCATTTCTAGGAGCATTTATTCAAGAGGAATGACAGAATCTTGATTTTGCAGCACTTCAACCTACTCTATGCCGGTACCCCTCTTTTCCACTCTGTGATAGCCTTGAGAACCAACCCCCCATAGCCACAGAGAAGTCTAGTTGGTGAGGAGCCACTGGAGGGGAGACATGGGTGGGAGCTACCCAACCTCATTACCAGAAAACTGCCATCGCCAGACCAGTCCAATGCCTCACTCCACACCCCACGTACAAAGCTGTCTTTATTTGACCTAACTTGACGTTCTTCTGGTATACAAAAGCATTTTCTCTGGGGAATTTCTTGAAAACATTTATAGATAAATATTTAGTTTCATGGAATCCCCAGGCAGTTGCTAACAATTTGAGAAAACAATAAGGTAACAAAAAAGTTTAAAAGGAAAAGCTGGAGAATGAGAAGCCTGTAGAAGCTTTGAAAAGCTAGAAATCCAGAAGGCCATCTGCAGGGTCTGCACATATTTGGGAAGGGCCTGAGCTCTTAGCTCTGGCTGATCTTGATGCTCTGTGGAAGTAGAGAATAAAGGCTAAAGCAGATCTGTCAACTGCTTTGTTGGACATTTAAAATAATATATCATGCATTTTCATCTTTTCCAAGAGTGTGTGTGTGTGTGTGTGTTGAGGCACTCTGAAATTTATAGGATGCAGTTAAAGCAGTGCTTAGAGGCAAATATATGCCTGCAGACACCAACAATAATAAAAAAGAAGAAAGATTTCAAGTCAATAACCTAAACTTCAATTTTGAGAAGATTGAAAAAGTTGAGTAAATAAAACCTACAGCAAGTATAAAAAAGCACATAGTAAAAATGGGAGTGAAATTATGAAATAGATGACAGAAAAATAGAGAAAGTCAGTGAAGCCGAAAATTGATTTCTTTTAAAGATCAACAGAATTGAACAACTTTTAGCAAGACACACCAAGAAAGGAGAGACGACCCAGCTTTCTAAAATCAGGAATAAAGCCAAGGACACTAATATCAACCTTACAGAAATGATTTTTTAAAAGATTAAGGGAATACAATAAAACTAGATGAAATATGTAAATTGCTAGAAAGACATGAACTTCTGAAACTGCCTCAGGAAGGAATAAAAATCTGAATGGACTCAAAACAAATAGAAATGTTGATAAAAATAATAATTATTATAGCAGCAATGTACTTCTCCGAGTGAAAACCCCAGGACTGGAAGGCTTCACTGATGACTTCTACCAAAAGTTTAAAGAATTACCATCCGTCACAAAAGATTCCACAAAACAGAAGACGTGCAAACACCACCCAACTTATTTTACACATTACCATGACACCAAATAACAATATCACAACAAAATAAAACTATAGGCCAATATCTCTTATGAATATATAGACATAAAAACAATCCACAGAACACTAGCAAATCAAATCCAATGATGTATAAACAAGTCACACACCATGTCAAAGTGAGATTTATCCAAGGAATGCAGTTTCTCTAACATCCAAAAGTTGAGCAATGTAATACATTACGCTAATAGAAAAAAGGGTAAAAACACATATCATTGCAATAAATACAAAAAAGACTTTCACAGAATCTAATGCTCTTTCATAATCATTTCTCATGTTTTTTTACTCAAAAACTTGAAATAGAAGTATGCTTTCTCCAGCTAATAAATTACTATGAAAAACTCACAGTGTGCTTTATATTCAATGACAAAAAGTTGAAAGCCATCCCACTAAGGTCAGGAATAAGGCGAATATGTCTCTCCATGTCTATTCAACATTATACTAGAGGTTTTTTATTTGTAAACTTATTTTATTTTATTTGTTGGTACCGGAGATAGAACATAGGAGTGCTTTACTACTGATCTACATCCCCAGCCCTTTTGTTTTTTATTTTGACACAAGATCTTCCTAAGTTGCTTAGGGCCTCCTTAAATTGCTGAGACTGGCCTCAAACTTGTGATTCCCCTGCCTGAGCCTCCTGAGACACTGGAATTGTAGGCATGTGCCACTATGCCTGACTGTAGTGGAGGTTTTGTAAAAGGAAATTAAGTAAGAACAGAAATAAAGGCATTCAGAAGGTCAAAGTGAATAATCTATCCCTATTTACAGATTACATGATTATGTATATAGGAAATCCTGAGGAACACACACATATACTTGTGCATACATAATCAGACCTAATAAATAAATTCAGCAAGATTGCAGGGTACAAAATTAATGTACAAAGGTCTATTGCATTTCTCTAAAGTATCATTGAACAAACAAACAAAAATGAAATCAAGAAATAAATTTCATTTGCAGCGGTACCAAAAAGGATAAAATACATAAGAATAAACTTAATAAAAGAAAGGTAAGTCTTGTTCCCTAAACTACAAATCATCTTTGAAAGAAACTAAGGAAGTCCTAAATAAATAAATTGGAAGATATTACAAGCAAAGATTGGAAGAGCTAATGTAATTAAGATGATGACACTCCCCTAATTGATGTGGATTCAATGCAGTGTCTGTCAAAATCTTATCTGACTTATTTCAGCCATTGACAAACTGATCCTAAAATGCATATAGAAATGCAGTAGCCCAGGATAGCTGAAACAATCTTGAAAAAGAAAAAATAAAGTTGAAGAACTCATACTTCTTTATTTTAAAACTTACTACAAGCTACAGTAATCACAAGTTTGGTACTTATATAAGCATAGAATATAGATTTATAGAATAGATCTTAGAATCCAAAAATTGGTTCTACATTTATGGCTCTTAAGAATGTTGCCAAGAGGTTGTGGGGGAAAAGGCACACTCATACATTGCTGGTGGGCCTGCAAAGGCCAATCTGGAAAGCAGTATGGAGATTCCTTAGAAAACTTGGAATGGAACCACCATTTGACCCAGCTATGCCACTCCTCAGTCTATACCCAAAGGTCTTAAAAACAGCATACTACAGTGCTGCAGCCACTTCAATGTTTATAGCAGCTTAATTCACAATAGCTAAACTGTGGAACCAACCTAGATGCCCTTCAATAGATGAATGGATAAAGAAACTGTGGTATATTTACATAATGGAATATTACTCAGCAATAAAAGAGAATGAAATTATGGCATTTGCAGGTAAATGGGTGGAGTTGGAGAATATCATGCTAAGTGAAGTAAGCCAATCCCAAAAAACCAAATGCCGAATGATAACAGATCCACTAATCTCTGATAAGTGGATGTTTATCCATAATGGAGGAGAGGACATGGAAAGAATGAAGAAACTTTGGTCAAAGAGGAGGGAGAGGACATGGGAACAGTACAGATGGTGGAGATGGTGGAATGAGATGGACATCATAGCCCTAGCTTCGTGTATGACTGCATGTATGGTGTGATTCTACATCATGTGTAATCAGAGAAATGAAAAGTTGTGCTCCATCTGTGTACAATGAATCAAAATGCATTTTGCTATCATGTATACCTAAGTGGAATAAATAAATAAATAAAAATAAATTAAAAAGAAAGAATGTTGCCAAGAAAATTCAATGGGGCAAATAACAGGGTTTTTTCAAGAATTAGTGCTGATACATGTTTATAAGCTACACCATCATCTGAGCTCTGGAACGCGAGTGAGAGGCTGCTGCATCCTGGAGGAATACATGAAGAAGGAGAAAGGCACTGCATCCCTTTCCTGTGGGTCCACACGGAGCAGCACAAAAAAGATTCCCTTGGCTTGTGAGTTCTCTTGTGGGGGAAAAGGAGCAACGTGAGTGTCCAACTTCCCCAGCCTTCTCGTAGAGAGAATTGCGAAAGCAGCAAAAGGGGCTCATTACCTACAAGGGAGCCTTAGAAGGCTGTAAACTGATTTTTCTGCAGGATTCTTACAACACAGGCAAGAATTGGGTGATATATATTTGAAATGCTGAAGAAGAAAAATTCCAATCAAGGATACTATATCCAACTCAGCTTCCACTTTACAATGACGAAAGATAGACTTTCCCAGACAATAAAAAACTGAGGGAGTTTTTCATCTTACAAGAAAGCTGATGCAGTTACTTCAGGTGAAGTGATAGCATGCCAAATTAAATCATTGGTGAAGATAAATATACAGACAAAGAACAATGTAACACTTCAATGCAGTACTGAATGGTACCGCATACATCACTTTTAAGCCTAGTATGAAAGTCAGAGGAGAAGCAAAACGCATATTTTAAAAAACTCACGAAAATTGTGAATGGACCGACAATATAAAAAGAAGTAAATTCTGACATTGATCAATAACAGGAAGTGCATTTATATGAAGGGACCTACAGAATTTTTATATATGACTGAAGTCAAGTTGCTATCAGTGTAAAATAGACTGTTACAATTACATGCCACTTTGTCCAAACTTCCTGGTGACCTACCCAAGAGTAGATGGGTAGAACAACAAAGAACTGAAGCGAAACACCATCAAATCATCACATAACAAAGGAAGATGACAAGAGAGAACAAGAGGAGCAAACGAACTATAAAACAGGAAGCGACTCTGGTTTCAATCTTAAATGTCCCCAAAGGATCATATGCTAAATGCTTGGTGTGCCAACTTGTGGAGCTGCTGGGGGGCGGGGGCGGGTGCAGACTTCAGGAGGTTGGGCCTAGTGGAAGAGAATTAGGTCACTGTGAGCGTGCCACCAAAGGTGATGTTGGGACAGGGTACCCACCTCTCTCCAGTTCCTGGCTGCTATGAAATGAACAGAACCCCTCTGCCATGGTTCCTGCCCCTGTCACTGTGGTGCACTGCTCACCACAGGCCAAAGTGACTGGGCCAACTGTGGACCCAAACCTGCTAAACCATGAGCCAAAGTCATGGCTCATGACTTTTTTTCTCATAAGTTGATCATCTCAGGTATTTTGTTACAGTGACGGAAACTAAGACAGCAATTAACAAAATGGCAATACTAAGTCCTTACCTAAAAATAATTACTTTAAAGGTAAACTGATTTATGTCATCAATCAAAAGATATAAAGTGTCTGAATGAATAACACAAGCAATATCCAACTATTACTAATAACAAGCAATATCCAACTATTGCTATCTACAAGAGATTTGTCTTAGATTTAAGGACACAGAGACTGAAAGTGAAGGGGTGCGAAAAGGTGACCCAAGGAAAGCAGGGGTGGCCATACATGAAACAGACAAAATAGACCTTTGTAAACAATGATCACGAGGAACAAAAAATAACATCATTTTGTTATTACAAAATGATGAGAGAGAAGAGAGATGCGCCTGATATCAGATTAACTAAATATGCAAAGCAAACATTGGTAATCTGAAGGAAGAGACTTCAATGCCCCATTTTCAATAATGAATAGATTGTCCAGAGAGAAAATCAATAAAGAAACAGTAGGCTGGGCCAGATGTGCCCCGCAGATGAGCGTGCCCATGGTCAGCCCCCAAGACAAGTGGCTCTCGAACACCCATGCGCCGCCTGCAGGTCAGAGCACGTCCTGGGCCATGTCCTGGGCAACGAGGGAAGTCTGAACAAGCCGCAGGAGTCTGGAATCACTCCAATTTCTTTTCCAACCACAATGGAATGAAATTAGAATCAGGAACAAAAGGAGAGTGAAAAAACAAAAACCCACAGACACACTGACACTAGACAGCACTCTCTTGGACAACCACCGGGCCAAACAAAAATGTAGAAGGGAAATTAGAACATGTCTTGAAACAAAATAAAATGAAAACAGAACATAACAAAACTTCTGGAATGTAACAGACTGATGATAAGAGTGAGTTATAAAAATATAAAAACATTTTTTTTTAAAAAAAGAGTGAGTTATAATAACAGATGCTTATATTAACCAGGAAGGAGGATCTCAAATACCTTCACCCTATACCTGCAGGAATGAGGAAACAGGCCAAGTTCAAGGACAGCAGAAGGAAGGAAACAAAGGTTAGAGCAGGGAAAAATAAAATAAAATAAACAAAGAATAGGAAAACCGAAGACATCAAGAGTTGAGTTTTTGAAGACATAAAATGGACAAACCCTCAGATAGACTAAGACAAAAGAGAGAAGACTCAAATAAAATGAGAGGCGACTGTAAACCTGGGCCTCATAAATAAAAAAAAAATAGAGGATGAGATTTGTATGAACAAGTTTATGGGAATATGTTTGATAGTCTAGAGGTGAATAAATTCCTAGAAATATTCAGCCTACCAAGATGGAATCCAGAGGAAACAGAAAGCTTGAAAAGACCAGTAAGGATCAAGGAATTGGAATCAGTAAATAAAAATCTCCCAACAAAGAAAAGCCCAGGACCTGGAAGTTTTGTGGGTAAGGTCAACCAAAACATTTAAAGAAGAATGTGTACTAACCCTTCTTAAATTCTTCCCCAGAATAGAAGAGGGAGCACTTCTAAACTGATTTTACTGGACTATCATCGCCCCAATTCCAAAGCTGAACAAGACACTCCAAGTATCTCCGATGGACATGTGCACAGAGTCCTAAGAATAGGAGCAGAACCCACGGGACAGCACCATCAAAGGATCATGCTCCACAGCCACGTGGAAACTGGCCTAAGAGGCACTGTTACCTGGGCCAGCCAATGTGGTAAAGCGTTCAAGCAGAACGGAGAGCACAGAACCTAGGCTCCACTCAAATGGTACAGAAACAATGTGACCAAACTTAACACCTTGCCACGAAAGACACTCTCAACAAGTGAAGAATAGGAGGCACTTACTTCAGCAAAGACCACATATGAAAATCCCACTGCAGGTGGTGCCAGAGTCAATGGTGAAGCCTGAGAGCTTTCCTCCAAGATCTGGAACAAAACAAAGGTGCCAACTGCCACCACTGCTGTCCAGTGTAATACGGTTCATCCTAGCCAGGGGAATTAGGGCCAGAGGAAGTGAAAGGCATCAATCAGAAAGGAAGTCATGAAACATGGTCTCTGTTTGCATATGACAGGATCCTATCTCTAGAAAACCCCAAAGATGTCCTCAAAGTACTTAGAACTAATCTGCAAAGTTGCAGGAGACAAGGTCAACACATAGAAATCAATTACACTGACAGCAAACAATCAGAAATAAAAAATAAGAAAAGAATTCCATTTTCAATAGCATCAAAGAGAGTAAAATACATAAAAAATAATTAAATGCTTAGGACTAAGTTTAACCAAGGAAGTGGAACACTTGTACATCTAGAACTAGAAAACGCTGATGAAAGGAATTAAAGCAGAGAAAAATAAATAGAAAGACACCTTGTATCCATGGATTGGAAGGATTATTTTTGTTAAAATGTTCATACAACCCAAAGTGACCTGTAGATTCAATGCAATCCCGATCAGAATGCCTATGGTATCTTTTTTTTCTTTGTAGTGTTTATGATGCTTATAAAGCATCAGATATGACAGAATGATTGTATATATTCAAACATGCACATCTGGGTCCATTTCATTTCATTGTCGGGAGTCTTTGCCTCCTGTCTTCCCTTCCCCTGACCCCCTTCTCTACCCTACTGGCCTCTTCTGTTTTCATGAAATTCCTTTTCCCTCTCTAGTTTCCACATGAGAGAAAACATAACTCTGACTTTCTGAATCTGGCTTATTTCACTTAACGTGATCCCAATGCTGTCTTCTACAGAAACAGAAAAAAGAAAAGTCCTAAAGTATGTAGAACCACAAAATATCCCGAATAGTCAAAGCATTTTTGAGCAAGAAGAACAAAGTTGGAAGATTTACACTTCCTGATTTCAAAATATATTACAAAAGTCATGATAATCAAAGTAGTATGATACGGACCCAGGCACAGACATCTACACCCATGGCGTAAACTCCCACAGGGATGGCGGCTGATCTTTGGCAAGAGTGTCAAGAATACACAATAGGGAAAGGACAGTCTGCAATAAATGGTGTTGGGAGAACCAGAGACCCACATGCAGAAGAATGAGATCGGATCCCAGCATGCTCAAAACACAACCAGCACGGGCTAAAGGACCTAAATGTAAGGCCTGAAACCACAGAACTCCTAGAAGAAAACAGGGCAGAAAGCCTCTTCCTGTTGGCCTTGGTAATGATATCTTAGGTACAGCCCCCAAAGCATAGGCCACAGAAGCAAAAATGGTCAAAGGGGCATCCAGGGGAAAACTTTCTACATGGCAAAGGAGACCATCAGCAGAGCGGAGAGGCAGTTGCCTGGAGAATGAAGGACATTGCAAACCGTGTGTCTGGTAAAGGGAGAATCCCCGAGCTCTGGGAGGCACGCTGCGACTCAGTGCAAAAGGAGCCGTGGCCCTGTGCGCGCCTTTCTCCTGAGAGCACTCATGCGGGCTCCAGCTCCATGAAAGGTGGTGGGTGGACACCAGTGGTCATCAGACAAATGCACAGCCAAGCCATAATGAGGTGTCACCTGGCACCTGTTGGGAGGGAGACACAGATGATCTGCACTGGTGGTAGGAATGCAAATCAGTGCAATGGCTATGAAAAGCAGCACAAAGGGCCTCAAAGACTGGAAACAGAACCACAGTCCAGACGCAGCAGCCTCGCTTCTGGATATGCACGTCCAGGAAGTGGAATCGGGGTCTCCAGGAGACCTCTGCACACCCGGGACCGTGGCTGCATCACGTACAATAGCCACAGCTCGGAAGCAGAGTGCAGTCCACTGGGGGATGAACAGGCAGGGGCCTGCGCACCCACACACTGTGGAATGCCATTCAGGTTAGGCCTGGACAGCCTGCTAGGTGACGTGGACCAGACCAAGGTGACAGATGCCACGTGACAGCACAGCACATGTTGGAGAGCTCCCAGGAGACAGCGCTGACGGGATGTAGGAGGCGAATCCTGGGTAGGCACTGATGAGGGAAACTGGCTCACTCGATTATGGAGGCCAGGAAGTCCCCTGGTGATAAGCCATCTGACGGCCAGGGCCGGAGACCCAGGGATGCTGGCAGTGGGCTGAACTCGGGCATGGAATTTCTTCCTGTGATGATGGAAGCGTGAGGGGGTTAGTGGTGAGGGTCACACGGCATTGTGAATATGGTACATTTTTAAAGGATAAAATTTATGTATAGGAACTGCATTTTAATAAAATATAACCAAGAGGACAAGTCCTCGAGAGAGGGTGGCCCTGGAGAATCTCCAAAGGACACTTCATGGCAAGGGCCATACTTGTGGATGGCCCAGAGCCACACGCCACTCCCAGGCCAGGCAGCACGTGCCTCACGCCTGCTGTGTGTCAGCCCTCCTCCCAGTGCCCTCTGATCCCATCCTCACGATGGCCCTGGTGGCCAGCGTACCCTCCCTACTGTACAGATGAGGATGGCATGGGTCAGCGGGGCTGATCAAGCTGCCCAGAGTGAGGGGCCCAGCAAAGGCCTGCATCCAGGTCTACCTGTCTCCTGAGACCGTGCACTCTCCACGCACCTGTCCTTCAGGTCCATTCCTGGGGACACCCATGGAAGAAAGGCCTGTCCTGCCCCAAGGGGCACGAGGCAGGGAGGACTGGTGTGGGAGGACTAGAAACAGCTCAGCGCTCCACAGAGGAGGGGCCTGGCCCGGAGGGTACCTCAGGCATCAGTAGGAAGCAGACCCCTCGGGGCTGAGAATCTTGTGTTTGGGTAACAACAGGAGTGACTTGGCCGTGACTGTGAGCACCGACAATGCACGTCTCATAAGGACGGAGAAGTCAAGGATGCGTTTCCATCTGGGCCCATCTGAGTCCCAGAGGTAAACGGGCACAGGCCTGTGGTTTTCTCTCCGCAGTGGCCAGCATGGTGCAGGGACTGGAGATCTCTAAACGCTGTGTTGGGAAGGACCAGGCCCTGGGTGTCCTGCCAGGCCCACAAGCCTGAGACTGGCCCTCTTACTGCAGGCTGTGCTGCTCTGGCTTCTTTTTTTGAACAGAGAGATCATCCTGCTCAGCCCTGTAGTTATCACAAATGGGACAGTGCAGGGAGAGGGGATGCTCATGGCCCCCCACGAACCACAAGGACTGGGAGGTGTTTCGACATAGTGTAGGAGGGCCAGAGGGCGTGATACGGTGGCTCCATGGACTCTGGGGCTGGGGCTTTTGGAGGCGGCTCCCCTACTGCCTAGCTCTATCACCCAGTCCTCTCCTGTGAGCCTGCTCGGCCTTAGTCTCCTTATTTGGATGATCAGGTCAGGGGTCATCCTCACTCCTAGCACCTGGAGAGCCCCAGGACTTCTACTCTCTGCCAGATGAAGATGTGATCCTAGGGACCAGGACAGGCCCACCTGGCCAGCCTGAGGCTCAGCCAGCCCTGGGGACGTACTGTTTCTGTAGCAAGTCAGCAGATGTATATGGACACTTCCCAAAAGCCAGGCCAGCAAGGCCCTGGGAGGGAGAGGGGATCTCAGGACACCCTTGGAGGAGGCAAGAAGGAACCATGTTTATGCAGGCCTCATCTCAAAGGTCTAGAGAAGAGCTACAAGTTACCCCAGAAACAGGGTCTGTGCACGTGCTTATGGGAACGTTTCCAAGGCAGAATGGGGGCCTCAGTCCCCGTGAGCCTGGCTCAGAACTCGCCTGGGGCCAGTTGAGGCGCTGGCAGGGACTGTTCAGCTCTGCTGGGACACCAGGCCTGCAATACTGAGATGCCAGATTAGAGAGAAGCCGCCCCGGGGTGTGGGTTCCAGGTGCCCAGCTAGAGGCACGGATCTCATGTGCTTGAAATGATAATGGGAGGCAGATAAAACCCAGACCCTTGTGGGGAAGGGCTACCCATATGCCAAGGCAGATCCATGCCGAGGGGCTGAGGGGTCCCAGAGCCCAGAGTTCCTGATAGGCACCTCCACTGCCACAATGTGTTGGGAGTGAGCTGGGCTGTCCCAAGCCAGGAGCCAGGGCTCTGCCCTGCTGCACAGACCAGGGTTCCCCAAAGATTTCATGCCCTGGAACATTCCCTGCATGACTCCTACCTTTGTCCCCAGGGATCCCCCACCCTGTCTCAGTCCTCGGGGGCCTGGAGAGGACCCACTGGCATTGGAAGGGGCTCCTGCCAGCCAGGCCTCCTCTGAGCTGGCTTGGGGGTCAGGGACACCAGTGCCCACAGGGGGCTGTCCCCAAATTCTCTAAGGCCTCCAGGCTTCCTGAAACAATTCCCAGGCAGATCCAGGCTGGGCCTAGCAGAGAAATGGACCCAAAGCTGCCTGTGCCCCACTCCGTCACCCCACACAGCAAAGGGTCTTCATAGATGGAATTAAATTCAGGATCTTAAATGCAGGGTGTTGAGCTTAGGCTCTCCAGGCAGGTCTCGGGGGCACTTAGCTTAATCCCCTCCTTATAAGATGAAGAAAGGTGAAGAAGCCGGGGTCAGAGCCACATGAGGTGAGAGCCACAGGTCATCGCTGGTGCTCCCACGACAGGCACCGACCCCTCAGCTGCACATCCTGTACTCCAGGTCCTCAGCAGTTAGTATACATTCCATGCAGCTCCCCAGGAGCTGAGTTGGGGGAAGAGGCCAGGAGCCAAGGACACAGGTGGCCTCTAGAAGCCAGGATCATCCAGGAAACAACTCTTCCCTGGAGCCTCCAGAATGAACTCGGCCCTTGGCCTCTCGATAGGAAGCCTTCTCCCCTCCCATGGGCTAACGCAGTATGGGGTTGTGAGTTGCTCGGCATGGTAACTCGTCACAGGGGAAGCCACTCCACAACCACTCAGAGAAATCGGCCCCTCCATCCCCTTCCAGCCCCTGGGAGAAGAGGCCCTGGGGGAGATGGCAGCCCCACTGTCACCCAGGGCTGGAGCCAGGACACAGGCAGTCCCGGCTCAGTGCATGGCTTCTCCAAATCAAGGCCATATGTCGGGGGGCAGGGGGCAGTGGGGAGATCCCGCTTATCTTCTTCTGGGCTCTTGGAAGGAGCTTCGTTTCTCTCGGAGGTGAGGGAAGCTTCCCACCCTCCAGGCTCAGGAGGATGATGAGGCTGTGTAAACCCTCTGAGCAAAGGGCACATGGGGGTGGGACATCTGCACAGCATGGAGGTCTAGGGCCATAGAACAAGGTGCAGGGGCGCAGCATCCAGAAGGCACTGACGATTCACACCAGCAGGCACTTAGGTTCCTGCTGTGTACAAGGCCTCATCTGGGTTTCCCTGGGGATCCCAAGTGAAAGTCTCTGTAGGCGAGGGTGGAGAAGCCTCTGTACCGAGAGCAGCCTGGGTGGAGGTGGGGAGCACCCAGGTGCTGGGAATTGCGTGGGGGCCCTGCGGGGCTGAGAGAGCCTGCTGCTCAAGGAGGCTGCCCAGCTCCTCCTCCAAAAGGGCAAGGGAAAGCTGGAGGACACTAGCAAAGGCCACCGGTGGAGGAGACCTGTGAGCCTCACCCAGAGGCTGAGTTGTGTGGAGGGTATACTAACTGCTGAGGCTGGACCTGGGAGACAGGACGTGCAGCTGAAGGGTCTGAGTGTCCCAGGAGCACTGGGGAGGCTTGCTGGTTCCAGAGGACGCTCTCTGAGGACCCTGCATGTACAGGGAGCCAGGAGGGATGAGGCTGGAGGCAGGCCAGGGCAGCGAGCAGACAGGCTCCCTGCAGGGGGCGGGGGTGGCTGGGCAGAGCCCCAGGTCTTCCCAGAAAGAGAACTGACCATGGATACTTGGGAGCAGCAGCTGGAGCCTGACCTAGGGTGGCGCTATGCATCCTGCCAACCTGGCCCGGGTTCCTCCTGCTGCCCCACAGGATGGAGTCCCCAGTCCCCATCCCGGCTGCAGCCCCCAGCTTCCTGGGGGCATTTCTCTCCAGGAGAGCTCTTGCCTGCACGTCTCCCTGAGGGACCCGTGCTTCCCTCTGCCCTGGACTACTAGATTTTATTACCTCTAATGAGCCCATCTGAGGCCCGGCAAGGCAATTATGGGTGCCAGGCCTTCTCGCAATCGCTCTCAGAGCCAGGCAGGCATGCAGCCCCAGCGCACGCCACCCATCACCGCCTTGCCTCATAATGAGAGGGAGAAATCCGGGAATTAATGAGGACAGGAAAACTAATCACAGGTTGCCGGGCTGCAAGGCGTCCCAGGAGGCCTTCTGCAGGTTTGTTCCAGACCTGGAGGCGGGGAGGAGCCAGGGGCCCCAGGATTGTACCATAAACCCAAGCCCTCCTTGGCCTACCTCACATGGGGCAAGAGGCCACTTGAGACAGAGTTAAAGGAAAAATAGGAGCCCAAGGACAGAGGGTGAGTTCTAGCCCTGCCATCTGCTGTGTGATATGGCAGTCAGTGCTTAACCTCTCTGAGCTCTGGGGTCTTCTATCTCTTAAAGGTAGACAGTAACCTGGTTTAGTAGTGCTGCTGATGAGATGCCGTTGGCTTCACCAATCCCACAACACACTGGCAGGAGAAGGGTCCCTCCCCTTCCCAGGAGCCCAGAGGGCTAGAGGTTAGAAAGTGTCCAGGGAGACCCCAGTCAGAATGGCAGCTATCCAAAATACCAGCAACAATAAGTGCTGGCGAGGATGTGGAGAAAAAGGTACACTCAAACATTGCTGGTGGGATTGCAAATTGGTGCAACCAATCTGGAAAGCAGTATGGAGACTGCTTAAAAAACTTGGAATGGAACCACCATTTGACCCAGCTATCCCACTCCTTGGCCTATACCCTAAAGACTTAAAAACAGCACACTACAGTAAAGCAGCCACTTCAATGTTCATAGCAGCACAATTCACAATTGCAAAACTGTGGAAGCAACCCAGATGCCCTTCAATAGATGAATGGATAAAGAAACTGTGGTATATATACACAATGGAATATTATTCAGCAATAAAAGAGAATAAAATTATGGCATTTGCAGGCAAATGGATGGAATTGGAAAGCATTATGCTAAGTGAAGTAAGCCAATCCCAAAAAACCAAATGCCAAATGTTCTCTCTGATTAGTGGATGCGGATAAATAAGGAGGGTGGGAATGGGAAACATAAGAGAAATAGAGAAACACTGGACGCGACATGGGGGAGGCGGGGGGCAAGAAAAGGGAATGCGTATAGTAAAG